>ML677380.1:16429394-16522774 GCA_007922305.1 Dermatemys mawii
AGCCCTTCCCCACTCCCGGCTCACCTTGCCCATGTGTTCGAGCCCATCCCCACTCCCGGCTCATCCTCTCCATGTGTTCTAGCCCTCCCCACTCCCGGCTCACCATGCCTATGTGTTCAAGCCCTTCCCCACTCCCGGCTCACTCAGCCCATGTGTTCTAGCCCTTCCCCACTCCCTGTTCACACTGCCCCTGTGTTCTAGCCCTCCCCACTCCCTGTTCACCCTCCCCATGTGTTCTAGCCCTTCCCCACTCCCTGTTCACCCTCCCCATGTGTTCTAGCCCTTCCCCACTCCCTGTTCAAACTGCCCATATGTTGTAGCCCTTCCCCACTCCCTGTTCACCCTCCCCATGTGTTCTAGCCCTTCCCCACTCTCTGTTCACCCTGCCTGTGTGTTCTAGCCCTTCTCCACATTCTGTGCCTGTCCTTTGCATTTACATTATAAGGTCTTTGAGGCAGAGTCTTCCTCTTACTCTGTTTCGTTCAGCACCCAGCAAAATGAAGCACTGAGCTCGATGGACCCTCTTGGTGCTACAAATAACACTTATAACCATAATCTTATTCAGTTTCTTCCTCTGCTAGGCAGGTGGCTATTAACTTGTCCCCATCTGTCCCCTATATCTGCAGTAACCATAAGTCCCAGGTAGTTCAGTACATAAATTTGGGTTTAACAGGTCCCTGGGTTTGATTTTAAACTAGTGGGCAAATCTATTTAGGAAAGAGGTGGGGAGGATAAAGAATTTGGGATTAGGAAAAAAAACATATACAACACACTTAATGACCAATATCACAAAGCCTTGTCAAAAATATCTAATAAAGCATAAGGTTTCCTCAAAATCAACACTTTCCTGCAGAAAAAGAGGAATTTTAGCTGAATTTTCCATTAGGAAAATCTAAACAAGTGTTCAGGTCAACATTAATGTATGTGTCCTCCTAAGCTGCCGCAGTGCCTCATGGCAGTTGTAGTTTGGGTGTCTCATGCTCCCATTCTACCCTATAGGCCATGGATAGAGTACATTTCCCATCAGGCATCATGGTGTCTTCCTGGGCCACATTAGAGTGCACTGTGGAACTGCCATGGTTTGGTAGGCCTGGTTACATCAGGGTATGTCAGCCCTTGCTCACACAAGTGATCTGGGAAGCCTGCTCCGGCTTGTGTGGCCATGGGGGTGACTCCTCTGCTCAGGTACCTGTCAGGAACCCAGCTCACCCCCCTCAAGCTTGGAAGCATCCCCTCCGATGGACAATAGGAGTGCAGAGAGTGGCTCTCATCCTCCTCGCCGATCCTGCTGGAGGGTGTCTGGCAAAGAGAAGCAGGTCCCACGAGGGATGCTCCATAGGAGTCTCCTCTCCCTGATCTCCTCAAGCACCTTCTAGAGCCTGAGGTTATGTAAATGTTTACTGACCCTAGTATAACTAATGTTACACTGGTATATAGCCCCTTTCTACCAAATGATCGCAAAGCCATGCAAACACTATGGGTGACATTCAGCCATCTGCACAGGGCATCATATGCCCCATGCCCCACTGTCATCCCTTAGTTTGAGGGCTTGCTTTCCCTCTAGCCAGGGTAAATGTCGCCACAGAGACATAGGAAGCACCTCACTTTACACTGAAATGCAACTGTCTCTAGGGTGGAATTAAAGCATGCCATGATTCCAGAGCCAGAAGGGTCTATTGTGATCATCTAGTCTGACCTCCTGTAGAACATAGGACACGGAACTGCCCTGAAATAATTCCTGTCCGAACTAGATCAGCTCTTTAAGAAAAACATCCAATCTTGACATTAAAATGACCAGTGATGGAGACTTCACAACCACCCTTGGCAAATTGTTCCAATGGCTAATTACCTTCACTGTTAAAAATGCATGTCTTATTTCCAGACTGAATTTGTCTAGCTTCAGCTTCCAGCCATTGGACTGCGTCAAACCTTTCTCAGATAGATTGAAGAGCCTGTTCTTAAATATTTGTTCTCATATAGACCTGGATAGACAAGAATCACGTCACCCCCATAGCCTTCTCTATGTTAAAACTAAATCAATTGAGCCCCTGGAATCTATCACTATAAGGCAGGTTTTCCAACTCTTTAATCATTCTCATTGCCCTTCTCTGAACCCTCTCCAACGTAGCAACCGCCCTTTTATAGAGCTCCACAGTAAGGGAGAGAAATAATATAAACATAAAAAATAGATTAGCTAGAGATGATATATGGCTGCAGGGTAAAAGAGGGCTTTGAAATGCTTCTCACTCAAAGATGCCATATGTATATGTAAGTCACTATTGTTATTTCCAGAAAAAGTCAAAGTAAAATGTGTTTATTCAGTGTGCAGGAGAGAATCAATCAGCAGAGCAATAACAGTAATAAGTTGTCATAACTCTGCACTGTTTATAATGCTTTGCAAACAGCAGCCAGGAAGTGAAGGGAAACTCTTGTAAATAAATGGCAGCAGGTGGCAATCCTGATCCTGGCTTCTCCTGGCACCAGGATTAGAACCTGTAACGTTCCGGCTGCCATGGGAGAACGTAAGTCAGTTAGTTAGAAAAAGGCGTCTGACGTCCAGGAGATGCTAATGCCAGTGGCTTTGCTGCCTCACTCTGCAATCCCTGGACCTCCTTGTGCTTCATTCAGCCGAGCTGAAACGGCTGAGTGAAGAGCCTGATCGTCGCTGGAAGCGCTGGGGATGTGGGCGAGACGGGTCGGGGATGGTGGCCAGGGCAAGTGGAGGAGAATGCTGGAAAGGTGGGTGCAGCCATGGAGGAATGTTGAGAAGCCGACTAATGCATTCGATGGGAGAATATCACCATGTTTTCTGTCCCGCATCACCTGGCAAATACCCTGTGTGGTCATGGATGCTTCTTCTGTGCACAAAGGAATTTCTATAACAGAACAATGCAAGGCTCCAGCTAATCTAGTAGCCTGAATTTAGCAGTGCCCAGTGCCAGATCATGGTTCAAAGACAGGTCTAAAGTTTAGTCCTCCAGCATGCACCAGAGTTTATCCAACTGCCCTTGAACAGTTAAAGATTTCCGTAGCTTGAGCTGTAAAATCCAGAGAACGGACCAATTTGTGGAGTTACTTGTGATTTGCGCCAGTGTAACAGAGCAATTCGGCCCCATCAGGGGCTAGATTCTGCCCCCATTGCTCAGTAGTGTCACATTCTATGAGTATCCCACTGAAAATAAAGGGTCTATTTGTGTATTAAGGCAATGCTCCATGGAGGTAAAGGTGGCCATGTGGAGACTTATGCTGGGAGCTGGACTAATGCATGGGGTAGCCTTCTTGCAAGAAAGACTTAATCCATATATAAGGCTTTAGGACGCTCAAACTGCTGTAGACAGAAGATGGACAGAGTGAGTTTCAATGTGTGCCTCTCTTTGGCAGGTGGGAAAGTTCTCATTCACCCTGGAGTCTGTGAAGAAGCTGAAAGACCTCATGGACAGTTCCGTGACCGGGAATCCTCAGCTGCTCAATGCCAGATCCGCCCCTCTGTGTGACAACCCTGATCTTCCCGAGGACTTCCTGAGTCTCTGTGCCACACCCGATGCTGACCAAATATTTGAGGATCTAAGTAGGTGTTTACTGTTGGCACCCCAGAAGCCAGCCGTGTTCAGTAGGGAAAAATCCTGCCCTAAGCATCCCACAGCCCCGCTCTGCCTTTCCGCTCTCAGCACACACTACTCCCCTCGCACCCCCACGCACTAGTACACTGTGTGTCTCGGGGCTGAACATTGTGAGGCCCTCGGACTCGCACGACGCCATGGGGTTTGATTCTCCATCTCTCACTCAGTCCTGGGGAGGATTTGCTCCCTGGAGAAGTTCAGTGTTGACCAGCTGAGTGCAGCTCTTCCACTTCCTTCCCCACAGGGCTCCTGTACAGAGACTCTGTTGCTCTCCAGGAGGCCCATGTCCCACCCCTCAAAGCACAGGGGCTCTCCCCATCCTTCTGGGAAGTGTGACAGGTGTGTCCTGACCAGGCACCATCGAGAGGAAGGTTCTGGGGCACTGTCAGCAGTTGGCATGTCCCTGGCATGAGAGGAAAGGGAGAAGCCAGGCCTAACCTCCTCTGTTGTCTTTGATTTTAGAACCCATCGTGAGATCCGCCGACCTCTGTGAGATTTGTGCTTTCGCTGCCTGTGCCGGCTGCTGAAGAGTCTTCCTCAGCCTCCAGCCCTAGGCGGCGTTACGGCAGCACCGCTCCAGCTCCCTCTACTGCCCTTCAACCTCTGCTTTCGGCTGACCTGAGAAGACAAGATCGTGATCCTACGGATCTCGCCATCTTCTCAACACCTCTCCCTCATGCCAGCTTCATTATTGCCAGCATCAAACATTGAAAGTCATCAGCCAGACCCCACCTCACAAATAAAAAAGGATCAATCTGGATGGTTTTCTTTTGTATTTGTCTTCTAGTTTCTGAGCCTTTGGGGAACACTCCTGTCATGTTTTAGACATTTTCTCCTCTACTATGAGGGACGGAAACTTAAGTTTGTATTTTAAATGACAGATTCTCACATAATCACTTGACTCCAGGAACTGATGCTTTAAAAATACGCCAAATGTCACAAGATGCACAATAAATTCACAAGAGTTGGCAACACTGCTAAACTACACAAGCACCAACAGCATGGAATTCATTCTTCTCTGTCCACCAGTCCTGTTCTCCAAGCATAAACCCATCATATTTTGATTAGGGAACAGGCAAATCACTAATTTTCCTCAAACATACACTTCAAACTTTCATCTATTTTGAGTTTTAGCATGAAATTAAACTTTAATTGAGCACTGAAAAATCTTTGGATGGGGATTTTTTAATTCCAATGTTAGGCCAAAACCAGGAATAGAACCTTAAGGGCCAAAAATAAGCATCACATTAAAAGCTTAATCATGAAATGCCTAGGCCAGAAATCTCTTTAGAACTGGATTCTACAAGATCATCAGGGTCAGGGCCCAATCCTGCAGGCTATATCCCCATACTTGATCACAATTCATTTCCCATGTCAGTGTTTCCTTCTGAATGCAGGTGAACAAATAATTGAGTTTTCGGTCTAGTGGCTGAACCAAATAAATCTGGTACGGGTTGACCTGAAACAGATTTTTTCGGTTTGTTTTGTTTTCTCACTGAAAGGAAAAACCAAAAAAAAAAAAAAAAAAAAAGATTGATGTGCAGCAACATTAATGAAATATTTTGTTCAACACAAAACAAATTTTTTTCTGTTTTCATTTAGTTTGCAAGTGATTTGAACCTTTTCCTTTTAAAAACAAATCTAACTACATTTAGAAAGAAAACATTGTTTCAAAATAAAAAGAATGTTTCATTTAAAAAATGTGGAGATGAAACATTTTGACTTTGGGGATTATTTTTCCAGCTGAAATTGTCTCCTGAATTTGACCCAAATTCACAAATAGGTTCGGTGGACCCAAAACTGCATTTTTCAGTGAATAAATTATTCATCTGAAAAATTTCACCCAGCTCAGCTCCTGAGTCAGGACCAGCCAGTCAGACCAAAATAGAACAGCACCATGGCAGTAATTGCTCCTCTGTGCTACAGAGAGACCCAGGCATCAGGAGTTAGGCAGAATGAATAGGAAAAGCATTACACATTTTTCAGTGAAATACCCCAATGGGCAGACGCTTACAACACCTCTGGCCCCTTAGGGGGCTGCGTCAGTAGAGAGCATGAAAACTGAGTGAACCTTGGAGGGGGAATGACTCTCTCCCTGCAGGAGTGGTCCCTCCAGCTCAGGCTTTGTGGAAGATTAGCAGAGCAGTGTATGGGGCAAGTATGAACTGACACCGCCCAGGCTAGGCACGTCTTGTGGAGAGATGATTTCAGCCTCCTCTCTAGCGCTGTTCCTCCAGTAACTTTACCAGCACTGGATTCAGCGTATCAGAAAAATACAATTAAATTCATTGACAAGGGGCTGAGGGTCAGGATTGTCCAGTTGTGGAGAAACATGGCCTATGGCCAGCATAAATAACGTGCTGTATTTCCTTTCTCTGCCTCTTTGCATTGTGTGGGGACTCTGCCAGTAATGTGAGTTGTCTTTCTTCAGCTGACTGGCAGGTTCCACCCTCTCCTCTGAGTGGTCCCCAAGGGGAGTTCTAGGCAATTAGTCTCTGCCATACACTCTGAATCCTTTCACCAGTCCACAAGTATCGGCTCAGTTCTTCAATCTGCTTTGCCTTTGGCTCCAAGAGATCCTTACTCTGCTGGCACAGGTCTATGCTTGTAGTGGGTTGAGGGGAAATCTGTGACACAGAGGCCCATCTGTGGTTCACTACTCTGGGTCACCAGCATTTCTCAGGTCTGGCACATTCACTACACTTAATGCACCGTTGTCATAATCTGTATCTAAAAGGTATCATATAAACAACCATTGGAAAAACAACAACTCACTGATCAGTAATGGTCTTACACCATGTACGTACCAGGTATGTACAAAGTGTTATCAAGATGTGCTAAAATTATGTTCTTAAAAAGCATTTGCAAGCAGTGCATAATTCTGGTCTGCACTAAAGAAAGGTGGGGCATTTGCATGTCGTCAGGCGCAGGCAATGAAGGCACATTCACATAAAAAGCAAACAAAGCCATCAATCTAGTGAGGGAGATAACATTTGAGATTCAGACCTCCGCAAGATGCTAAGTAATTGAATCGACTGATTGAACAGAATATTACAATATTATAGAAGTGTATTGGTAAAGCCTTTACCGAAAGCTAACACCACACTGGTGATTAATATCACAGTGTAATGTCTATTAACACTATAAGAGAAAATATGAACACTCAATGATCTTATACTTTAAGATCTGTGGCCAAACAGAGGGAGAAACAGGTTTTCTCCCAGACAGAAGGGAAGGCAGCTAGCTACCTGTCTCAAAGGCAATTAAGCAAGGTATGACCAAAAATAATGCAAGCTCAATTTACGTACAAATCCACAGGGGAGTGGGAAGTCCACAGGAAGGGGAGAACAGTCTGGTTCTGAGGACAAAATAGTGAGCTCGGGAAGGTATAAGGAAAGAGAAGAAGCCATCTTGCCATCCATCACCAGGCACACGGGGGCCAGAGCTCTTGCAAGCTAAGAAACATGGGTCCTTCGACTCAAGGGGTTGAAGTCTCTGGGAATGGAAGAATTGTGAGGAAACTACTTTGAACAAAGATTGAAAATTGCTGAAGTTAGGTCTTAGCCATTAAAAAGCATATTTTTCTCTTTTATTTGCTTGTAACCATCTCTACCTTTATTACTTTTTCATAGTGTAATGGAGCCCTCTCACTGCTCCTTCACAGATTAGACGGAGACCACTCCAGAGTGCAAACACCAGTGTCCTTTTATTTGCTGTTCCAGTGCCCTCCATCATCTATATACAGTTTGTACAACCCAGATCCCTGGGGCACAGCTAGCTTCCCCGATCTACAGCCACAGGCTCTCCCTTTCCCGCACCCCCTTCCCTTCCCTTCCCTTCCCTTCCAGCTTTATATAGCCTCCTGGCTAATATGGCCCGCAGGTGCCTCTCCTCAAGCCATTAGGCGTGGCACACTCAGCCACCCCCAATTAATACCCAGTGCCATTCAGTATACTCATCAACAGTCAGGAAAAGGGGGTGAACAGAGAGATGGCAAAGTTTTCAGACAATACAAAATCACTCAAGATTGTTAAGTTGAAGAGTTACAAAGGAATCTCACAAAACTGGGTGACTGGGCAAAAAATAAATTACAGATGAACTGTAATGTTGATAAGTGAAAAGTAATGCACATTAGGAGACATAATCCCAACGATACACACAAAATGATGAGATCTATATTACCTGTTACCACTCAAGAGAGATCTTAGTGTCATCATGATAGTTTTCTGAACTACTGCTCAGTGTATAGTGGCAGTCAAAAAAGCTGTAGAGGAGGCAACTAGACAATCAGCCAACACTGCCACCTTCTGATGTCTGGGAGAGACCAAGATGCGAATATGTGTGTTTTTCTGCATGCAAAAGCAACAACACTCGGTTATCTTTCTTAGTGAAGTTAAGGTAGTTTGGAGTTTTCACATGACCTAGCATGTCAGGTGAACACAGGCTCCCCCATCATCTTCAGCTTGAGAAGAATCACGGACCAGTGCATAGTGCACTAGCCTGGGCTGTATGATAGCTGGGTTCAGTTCCATTTTTGCCACAAACATCATGTATGACCCAAGGAAAGTTACCTCTGTGCCTCAGTTTCCCATCAGAAAAACTGTTTTAGAATAGTGCTTCCCTGCTATTCAGGAGGGCAGCGTGGTTGATGCCCAGGTACTGCAGTGTTGGAGGCCACATAAGAACCTTATCTAGAATGGCTAATACATCTGAAAACTACAAATTGCTTTGTTTTCACTAGGATTTCACCTTTCTTCCTAGTGAAGATTCACCCTCACTGTTGACTCTCAAAATTTGAGAACGTGGAGCAAGCAGAACAATAAATGCCTGTGTAACGCAGGCTCACGCAAACTTGAATTTCATGTGCAGTAGCATATAAACATAGTCAGAAGCTTTCCCACACACACTTTCCACAAATAACCACCATATCCTCTCCCTTTAAAACTACTGCAATATTGCAGGCTGCTCCTCTGGCCTCCTGCCATCCACAGGCTCTTTCGCCTTCCCACAAAACAATCCAACCTGTGGCCTAATTCTATTTTCTTGCCGAGACCTACATTCTATTTTCCATCTCTGTCCTGGATTTCTATGTCCCCACCAAAGATCTCTCTCCAAACCCAGGTTCAAACCCCTGACTCTGATAGGAATGACAACAATATCATTCTTCATTTATTCAGGAAACCAGACATCTTTTCCAGATGCATTATTTACATCATTTCAAGCAACTGTCTTGAATTCATTCAGCCGCAAGAGACACCCTTCTCCAACCTAAATCTTAGTTATCTTTTCTCCCCCAGAACCTCAACATACCCTGGTTTCAGGTTGGCCTTGTGTTATTCCAACAACCTGACCAAAGCCAGCAAGTATTGGAAATCTGATAGGAAAGCAAAGATTTGACAGATTTCCCTTAAATTCCAGACCAAATAAGCGTCTCAATTTCCTATTTATCCGAATTACAACTACCGACGGTTTCAGACCTCCCACAGGTTATTCATTGCTAACCAGGATAGGGTGTGAATGACCAGTAGCATAGAGATGTCACAGAGAGAAATTCACATTTGGATTCACACATCTGGAGGCAAAGCCAGAGTCATGAAAAATTTAATGAAAGAGGAAACTGAAACCTAATGTGGATGCCTGGTAGGGCGACTAGACAGCAAGTGTGAAAAATCGGGACAGGGGGTGGGAGGTAATAGGAGCCTATATAAGAAAAAGACCCAAAAATTGGGACATCTGGTCACCCTAATGCCTGGGAATACAGAAAGTGCTTGGCTCTACCTTCAACTGAGACTCAGGAAATAATAAAGTGTGCAAGTCAGCACTACATCAATATCCAGGGAAAGGTGGGTTTTATTTTCCATGCCAACACATTTGGGTACCTTGATTTGCCTAATTCCAAACACTGTGCGACAGACACTAAACTAGACTATCTGTGCTTTGCAGGGAGTGTCCACTATAGCCAGACTTTGATACTTACACCTGCCACAAAATGCCAGCGATTAATTGTTAGTTACAGCAGAAACATTAGTTCCTGTGTGTGTGAATAAGTGTCTTTTTTCTGATATGAATTTGTAACCAAAGTACCACTTAACCAGAAAGAATAGTTACTGAGAAGTAAGAAGGTCCAGACTATTGTGTGATTCAGCATTTTTATTCATTGATTTAATTATAATGTTTCTTTACATCTTTTTCTGTAAGTGGGAAATAACTTTCTGATATACAGAATGCAGTAAGCGAACAAGACTTTCTTTTTAGCCACACTAACCTGAACAAAGTACAGCTATTAAAAAATGTACCTATTAATATACACAGAAGAACAGGCAGAACTGCATTACAATGCACAGAAGCTGCTTATCTCAAAGCTATTGAGATTAAAAATTACGGTGCTAAGAACCAAACTGGGTGACAACTGACAAGGATGTGTATTGTACTCTGTAAATGTAGAAATATCGTATTTTCTCAGGCCTATGTCAGCTGCAATTACACCACAAGACCTGGATTGTGTGAAATATTGAAGTGCACCTGCCTGTTGCAGTATTGGGAGGTAAATGCACAAGAATCACTACAGTGTTATTACTAGGAAGTCAGTGATGTCAGTCAGAAGAGCTGCAAACTCAAACTAAAAAACACTAGCTAAGGCTGATAGATCTCAAATGGCAGAAAATACACCTATCCCTAGCTGAAATGATATAGTTTTATTCTAAACATGGCTACATCCTAGGGGGTGCACGTACATGTAACACCTAGGAAAACAGCCATCACAATCCCATGCACAAATCCTTTACTACATGTACATAACTTAAGCATTAAAGAAAGCCCAAAGCGCAACAACAGGAGGAGTCCAGCAACTAACCATCAACCTGCACAGAATCCCACTCGGCTACAGAAAGGTCTCCCTTGAGTAGCCTCTTGCATCAGATACCACAAAGAAAAGGATCTGTCCTGGAACCTTGGATTCCCACAGCCCAAACCCAGGAACAATGACAGCGGCTTGCCTCTAAGCTCTGGGGCCAAGCCCTGCGAAGCAGAGACAGAAACTGGGATTGTCAGTGTTCTGCAGCCCAGCACCTATGCAAAGGAATGTATCCTTGCCAGACCTTGACTCACAGGGTCCTTCTGGGAACAATTCTTAGGGAAAAAAGTAATGGGAGGAGGGCTAGGGGAGGTTTGCGGAAGGCGGCAGGGCAGATGATTGGTTCAGATTGATCAGCAACATTAAGACAACTAAATGGACACCGAACCAATCCCGCCATTCACCCCACCTCCCACGATTAAACTAGATTGTGCCTGGGCTAACCCAATGCCATGGTACGCAGGCTGTGCCGACAGAATTTCCTCTGCACTACTAGATCTACTAGCAGATGAAGAAAATCACACACGGATTGAGACGTCACAAGGTTTTGTACAGGAGATTATACGATTCCCCAAACCGCCCACCCCTCCTCACAAAGCTTTTGGGAAAGTGAAGCAGTGACCCTGGCTTGGCTGTTGGGGTGGGCTGGGGAAATCTTGTGCTCTCAGAACTAGGCCACACTAGAAGCACTATACTGGCACAGCTGCACTACATCTGGTGGCGAGCTCCCCCATAAGCATAATAAATCCACCTCCGCGAGAGGCAGTCGCTATGTCGGCAGGAGACGCTTCCCACCCCGTAGGTCGGTGTCACTTCTGTGGCTTAGGGTATAGCTTAGTCACACCCCATAGCCACATAAGTTATACCAAAGCAGGTGGTAGTGGAGACCTGGCCTCCAAGAGAACGGCTTTGCCAGCGCAAACGATGCTGCAGGAGAAATTCAGAGATTTCAGGGCTTGGCCGGCCCCATATACGTGGTTTCATCCTTCCTCAGTGACAACCAGCGCAGGCTGCACTGGCGCAGATTTCACAGAGATCCATGTTTTGGACAGCCAAGTCTGTTCAGGAAGAAAAGAGACTATGTCAGTGATACTGTCTGGGCATTTCTGGAGGGGAACCGAGCAAGCACATCAGGGGACGCGGAGACTCCTTCTCACGGCTGCTTTGGGAGCTTTAATAGTCACCCGAACAAAACAACAAGGAAAACTTTACCTCGTGAAGGCTTAGCTGAAGAGCGACATCTTTTACCAATGCACTGGGGGGAAATAGTGCACAGGAAATAGGTATTCAGTGGCTGACCCAGGAACACTCAGCAGCACTGAACTGTGCTGTAATAGACTCATCAAGTTTGAAGCCAGAAGGGACTATTAGCTCAGGCTAGATGATCACCTGGTTATCCCAGGCTGTTAAATTTCACCCAGTTACCCCTGTATGGAGCCCACTAATTTGTGTTTCACTAAAGCATCTTCCAGTAAAACATCCAGACTCAATATGAAGCCATTAAGAGATGGAGACTCTACCACCTCCCTAGGTACTTTGTTCCCATGGTTAGTCACCCCTGCTGTTAAACATTTTGCTTTATTTCTAATCTGCACATGTCTGGTTTTAGCTTCCAGCCCTCAGTGCTAGTTTTGCCTTTCTCTGCTAGATGAACGAGCCCTTTAGTACCTGGCGCTTGAGCTAACACCTAGATCATTTTCACATGTCGGAGTCTGAATTTGGTAACTTTCAGGGCACCCATCTTGCCTTTGGACCAAGGGAGTCTAGTCCGGATGGTGCTTATCTGGGAAGGGCCACTTACAGTTGTCTAGTGAGTGGTGAGTGTTTTTTTTCTGCAGTGCTCAGAAAGGAAATAAAATTCAGTGACTGACATTAAAGGGTTTCATGCAGGAAACACTGGGCAAATTTTCTGTCCTCAGCTATCATAGAATATCAAGGCTGGAAGGGACCTCAGGAGGTATCTAGTCCAACCTCCTGTTCAAAGCAGGACCCATCCCCAACTAAATCGCCCAACAGATTTTTGCCCCAGATCCCTAAACACCCCCCTTGAGGGCTGAGCTCACAATCCCAGGTTTAACAGGCCAATGCTCAAACCACTGGGCTATGCAGGAGCTCAGAGTAGATAAAGGGTGCCCAACCTCCAGCCTGTCAGCTGTATACAGCCCACCAGAGCATTTCACAAGGCCTGCAGCCTGTTTCAACCCAATATACTAATGGCCGATTCATTGGTGATTTGTCGTCATGTTGACATCCTTTTAGTTCACACAAGCGTGTAAACAGGTTGGTTCTAATTGTGCAGTATTGTCTAGCTAAAGACACATGAAACAAGATGAACGTGAAATAGAAATCAGTCCAGGTGACTTTAAGTCTTATTAAAAATCTAGAGAATCTGCTTGGCCCACACAAGGGTGTGCTTAGGTTTACATGGCACCACTGGACTAGATCACCACAATAGGCCCTTCTGGCTTTAAACTCAGCTAAGTTGTAGCAAGAAGAATTATTCTTGGGGAAGCTGTCCCACAGTCACTTCAGCCTGACCCAGGTAATTCCTGCTTCAGCAGGTATCACTACAGAAATTGCTGGGCTAGCTAGAGTCGACCTCAACAACTACTGCAGTCACTACAGGGAATTGTGTATGACTTCCTGCTGCGGAAAGCTCCCGGGCACACCAGTCCTAGCTGTTTATCAGTTGCTGAAGTAGCAGGTTGAGCACCTCAAAACAGACCTGCACTGTTACCCCCTTGTGGCTGCCTCTCTTGAACGTTTGAGATGGAAGGGGGTCACCTACCGGGGTAACCCGGGAGGCTTGAGAATATACATGACGTACTCAGCCTGTTAAAAATGATGGGTGCATCTTCCCTTTCACATACGGGCTGAAATTCTTTGGGCAGCTCTGGGTCTGCACACAGAGAAGTGAAATTTGTCCCAGCCATCATACGGGGACTGGCTGTGGCGTCCACATCCAAGAGTTCCTTCAGCTTCTTCGTAGCCTCTAGCGGGAACGAGAATTCCCCCTCCTATTTAGAGAGAGCCAAAGCAATACGTCAGGCAAGGAGTCATTACAGCTCCCCCTCACTTCACCACACGCCAGTGACGCCAAACACGGGCACAACGTCACATTCCAGTGGAAGAAGATGGTGCTCACTATCTGGTCATTTTGGAGGGGGCCTGTTAGATTAGCACTCACTCTGGCCCGATGGGCAGTTCTTCAGTACAGAGACCTTGGAGGTCACCTCACCATGTGACCAGGCTGGCCAGTCAGCTAGACAGAGGCTTTTCTGCCCATCATACTGAACAGCAAGAGCTGCATGCAATATTGCACATATCCCCGCCACAGCCTTCAGCTAAATGTCTCCTCTGCACTGGAGGGTGCATAGAGAATGGAGAATGTAACCACCAATGTAATCCCTGTCCTTTGCTATGGTCCAAAAAGAGTCCTGTCTATTTATGTAAAAGCTGGTCCTGCCCCATGGTGGTGATTACTGTCTCTACTGGATGTGGTGCCAACATCAAATGATGCTCAATAGATAGGCAGCACTCAGTATTTACAGTCCAGTGGGAGCAGGATGAGCGCATAGGAGGGAATAGACTAGGTGGAGTAGCAGGGCTTGTAGGAACAGAGCTCGACTCCCTTTCCCACCAGACAGGATGTCTGTTCCTGGGCTGCACAGCTGCCAGATTCGATAATGGAAGCTGAATCATTTATTTGGAAACAGTTTCTGTTTGCACTCCACAGACGCTACATGCCTCCCAAAGCATCTTTTCTACATCGCTGCAATGTGCCATCGAGCTCTGTGCCATATGGCAGGTACTTTGTTTACCCCACACAGCCCTCAAAAGCACATTGCAAAGTCACAGGGATGTTAGTCACCATCTTGGTCATGTGGCTTCCAGGACATATGGAATGAAAGCAGGCAGACGGATTTCACAATCCGACAGTCTCAGTGGCGGGGGGGAGGTTGCCTTGAGAAATCAGGCAGAGAGAGAACCTGGGGAAGCATTCTGGTCTCACGGGTGGCAGGGTGAAGCCAAGATCAATGAATATCAACACGGGGCTTAAAAAATACAAAGGGACTTAACATTCTGTACAGCCCCAGGTAATACCCTGCCCACGGAGCTGGGTTCAAAGTGGAAAGGGCTGGATGCTTAGAGCTGAACTTCCTATACCCCTGTGTGAGTGTGTGCACACAGCCACTCTTGGAAAGACATGGTTTGTTATGGGCAGTAGAATAAGGAAAGAGAACCCGGGGCAAACAGCACATTAAAGATACTAGAAAAAGCAACAACAGTTTTTCCAGTTAGATGTGGCTTTACAGTGTATAGAAAAAGCCATTGCTGCAGCCGCAAGGCAGATGGGAAGCTGGGAGATTTTTTTTCTTTCATGGAAAACCATCTGTTCCCCACCTGCAGTCACTGAGCTCAGGATCAGCTTGGGAGAAAAGGAAGAGGTGACCTCACAATCCGCAGCCCCCTGCCCCAGAAGGGGAAGTGAAGAAAGAGTAAAGCAAAGCCGAGATACTGCATAACAGTTCCTGGCAAACCCACCCTCCCCGCAGAGACTTGGTGAACAACTGAGGACGATGTGATACACCTTGGCATTGCCATGAAATTCAGTGATCACAGAGAGAATTCTCTCCTCTCACATACACCCCCTCCCCCACCCCCTTTGGGTCCATTTCCAAAATAACAGCACCCAACAGCGCCCTGTTGCTCCTAAAGGCCCCCCAAGAGTGGGTGCTGAACACTTTTGATTTACCGTCCCCCTTTTGATTTAATAGCCTTTAGGTCCATTTTTTATTCCCTAAGTGACATTGTGCAGGCTCCGTCACATCAGTTAGTTGATTATCTGCAGGGGGAACTTCTGTCCAGAAACAGATTAGCCAGGTGGGCCAGAAATAATTTAGCCCCTGCTGTGAAATAGGCGATGTCCCTAATCACCATGTCTGGAGGAACCTGGCAGCTGGCACACGCCAGGCCACTATTGGGCATACACTTGGCACTTCTAGTCCAGAACATCTCTCACTGGAGGAGTCCAAAGCATTTGTGTAAATGATTAAGTCTCACAAACCCCAGAGGTAGGTTATAAAGACAAACCCCATTATACAGACTGATAAACGGAGGCATGGAGAAATGAAGTCATGCACCACGCCAGTGGCAAGGTGAGGATTAGAACCCATGAGTCCACTTTATCATCTCCTGTTCTAACCATGCTGCCTTGCATCACAGTTACACCGTGTTGAAGCAGTTAATAATAAAAGAGAGGTCTGAGCGCCCATGATCTCACCTGGACGTAGACAGGCTGGGAGCTGTGCACCAGTGTCAGAAGCAGAACAGTTACTGGGAGAGTGACACCTTTCATGGCCCCTGCAGGTTCTACTCCCTTTCCTTCTCGGGCTTGATTTGAGGGCTCCGTTCTCCTTCTCCCGTGCCTCTCTGGCTCCTTTCCTCTCTGCTCCTTTGGATTCTGAGTACTCAGTTCCTCTAGCAAGCTGGCCTGGTTCTTCCCAAGGGGAAAGGAAGCTTTATAAGACCTTCACACACCATAGACTTTGTCATTCATTAATCCAACCATTGACTGAGCAAATTTATTGCCATATAATTATCACTGAAAGGACTAATGGTTAACTACTTATCAACAGAGCAGGTCAGCCTCGCCCATGCAAGCCCCAATGTTTGAGAGTCTCTTCAGGCCTGGGAAAGCAGCTATAACACAAGGAGCTATAAAATTCCAGCCCTTACATATCTAATCCCAATGCACTGTCTGAAACCATGTCTGTCCATCCCTGTCCCCATGTGGCGTGTCCTTAATTCCCCAGCCAGCTCACGTGTCCACAGTGTTCAGAGACCGAAAGAGGATTGGAAAGAGATGAGGCTTTTGGCCACTTGAAGCCACTGCTGGTCCCTTGACTCCCTCCTGGAAGTAAGGAACGCCGTGAGGGATGTGCAGGAGTTGAATGTGCTCCGGATGTGAGGTCCCTGCAGTGGGTGGATCAGGGAGTTTCTGTCCCTGCGGCTCTTTGAAGCACCTTACTAGAGTGCTCCCATAGGCATGGTACAGCCTAGCCCCAGAGCAGCTCCCAGGCAGTGGGAAAGAAACAGAACACAAGGAAGGCAAAGGGATTGTGCAGGAATTTTTCATGGTCCTTAACAATGACCCAGCCGTGGTAAGACTCCTTCCACCCTGTGGCCAGCCAGCAGGATCTCCGGCTGCAGACAGACAACCCACACAATCCCCACAAAGTGAGCGACTCCATCAGGAACCTGCACCTGGTTCCTGCTGGGAGAGAGATCACCATGGGTCCCTCCTGAAAGGAAAGGGACAGTCCCCTGAATGGCTAAAGCAAGATGGTCAGTCCACACCAATCACACAGTACTGCTATAGCCCCCAAATCCCCATGGGCACTGAGCAAACACAGCACAGAGGGATGGACCCTGCCCCAAGGAGCTGACCAGCCGGGTCTGAGACAAGAGATGGACACAGCCAGATTGCTGGGGGAAGGACGAGGAGACATGGCTGGTCGGCGTGGCGGCCGGGGCTCCCAGCACATTAGCAGCCTGGCCATGGCTGAGCGTTCTTCTAGGCTTCAGAGCAGAGGGGCATATTGTGGAGGGCTCCCTGCCCCACTCCCCCAGAGCCTCTATTGTGCCCCCAGCAGGCCCTGCTTTGGGACATTCTGAAGGGTCCCTACAAGTTGTTGGTGTGTGTGCTGAGCCCCTGGACTGACTCTCGGACTCCCCACAGCCCCTCAGGCTCAGGTCTCCCCAAACTTCAGGGCACAGCTAAACACGCCCACAGCCCAGTCTCACCTCCCTTTGGGAACCACCAGCATCTCCGCAGGGTGCAACGGGGCTTGGCAAAGGCCTGAGATGGGGGGTTCTTTCTGGCTGCAAGGGGGAGGATGCTAATGCTAACCCCTTCCCCCAAGCCAGCCGCCCTTTGCTGCTGGTTTTTACAAGGTTGCCATGGGAAGGGAGGAGGGAGGGGAACACAGACACAAGGAAAAGGGGAGGGGAGGCTTGCTTGGAAAGGGCCCAGTCTGTATCCACGCAGCCCATGAATGCCCAGGGATGTTAAGAAAATGATTGTTAGGAAAATGTAACTCAGAATGTTGTAGTATGATTTTAAAATAACCTTAGACTTATAATCTCACTCCCTGTAGATGTACTATTGACCCCTAGTTTAACATGCATTTTAAACTTGCATTCACCCTGTCACAGCTGTGCAGGCGTCATAGTGTCTGAGTACCCCTAAGTGTTTTGAACCTCCTGCTTACCAGACAGGTAAATGAAATAGATTAATACCAACAATGGATGTAATAGCCATTAAGTGTTCCCACCTGTGTAAGTGGATTGAAAGTCCCCCTCCCTTATCAACACAGGGGTATAAAATATCCTCACACATGTATTGAGTTGAGCCAGTTGTTTGGGTGATAACCCCTTCTGACTCCTTATTGCTTGCAATAAATCTTGTTTTTCCAGAAGTCTACTGAGTTATGCCTGTCCTTTGAGGTATATTGGACTGAACTCCAAAGGAAATAAGCAGTTTTTGCAACAAGGGTAACACTGCAGTGGCTCCTAAGTGATTTAGGAGCTTACATTTCATTTTCAGAAGTGACTTAGGCACTTCGGAAAGCAGAGTTTCAAATGTATTTAGGTGCCTAAAGATGCAGAAGACACATGACGTGTGGATCCAAAATGGGAGCTGAGCACACAAGGGGAGTCTTTTCCCTCCCCGCATTCATTTGCATTCAGAAGGCATGTGACCTCACCGCTCGAGATTCACACGACCCGTTGACCAAAAATGAAACAAAGGGTAACTGTCTACGCTACAGAACAAAGGTTCCAGAGCAGCAGCCGTGTTAGTCTATATCCATAAAGAGAACAGGAGACTAACAAATTTATTTCAGCATAAGCTTTCATAGGGCTACAGCCCACTTCATCGGATGCATAGAATGGAACACACAGTAGAGAAGATAGATATACACACAGAAAATATGTAAAGGTGGAAGTTGCCGTACCAATTCTAAGAGGCTATTTAATGTAGATGAGCTATTACCAGCAGAAGGAAAAAAAAACCTTTTGTAGTGATAATCACGGTGGTCCATATCAGATAGTTGACAAGAAGGTGTGAGGATACACTAATTGAATCTATTTCCCCATGTTAAGTAATGTATATATCTTACCTACTGTGTGTTCCATTCTATGCATCCGATGAAGTGGGCTGTAGCCCATGAAAGCTTATGCTGAAATAAATTTGTTAGTCTCTAAGGTGCCACAAGTCTTCCTGTTCTTCTTACTACAGAAAAAGCCCATGCAGTGGTGAGTCTCGGAGGCTGGGTCAACTGACCGATGGGAGTCCTATCGCCCCCTTGGGCTGTGTTCCCTAGATCAGCTCCATTGCAATCTCCTCCCTTTTCCCACCTCCCTTCCTCTGCTCTCTATCCCACATCAGTGCCTAATTTCCTCAAGGTGCACTTCTATTCTCCACCCACTGCAGCATTGGAGCAGTTCCCACACATGCTTCTCTCCCCCTGCACGTTGCTCTGTAGTAGGGTGACCACATGTCCCGATTTTATAAATAAGATGAGGAAGACTTGGTAGCACCTTAGAGACTAACCAGTTTATTTATAACCAGAAATAAACTGGTTAGTCTCTAAGGTGCTACAGTCTTCCTCATCTTATTTACAGATACAAACTAACACAGCTGCTAATCTTAAACCTGTCCCGATTTTATAGAGTCAGTCCCAATTTTTGGGTCTTTTTCTTATTACCCCACCCCCACCCCATCCTGATTTTTCATACTTGCTGTCTGGTCACCGTACTCTGTCGCTAAGATCCAGACTTACAGGCTGCACCCATCTTTCCTCTCTTTGTCCCCCTCCAAAGCTCAGATCAAGACTTCAGAATTAAAGAACATGGAGATATAGCAACAGATGGAGCATTTTCATGAGGCCTTCCCTTCAGCGGCTTCATGAGAGTCGGACTCTGGCCAACAATAACAGACAAAACAAACATCCTCAATGCTAATTAACGCTCTGTACAGCCTGTGACGCCAGAAGGCATATCAGGCACTTTCCAGGCCTCTTGTCCCAACTTCCCTTTGTATGCAGCTGGGAGGCCCCAGAAACAGCAGGTGGGGCTGGGAATCCGGGTTCTCCTTGCAGTGTTCTGCTGAGAGGCCTAGGGGTGGCTGTGTGCCCCAGAGCCCACTTCAGACCTGCTGCAGGGGATGGTGAGTCAGATGGGCTGACTGCATTGAATCGACCATGGAAAGGTTTGCTGCACTAGCGCACCCCCTGCAGATTTAATTGCTCTGAAACAGCCCATCAAGCTGAGTGTGGATTAGTTTTGGTTCCAGTATTCTGTGCAAGACTCTCCATTTCCATCCTGGCGTTACCACTCCCTGGATCTCCCCCCTGGCCAGTCATTCGCCCCGGGCCTTGCCAAAGAGACGGTTTCTCATGTGGAATCATGCAGGCAATAGTCCATCCATGGCTCCTCCAGGAGCAGTACCCAGCCCAGCGACAGCCTGGGAAGGTTCCCGGCCTTCGTCACGGAGCCGGTTTGGTCAAACAATATTAGTCTGAACTAGCCTGTGCTTTGCCTACCAAGCCAGCCTGACCATGGCTCTATCCAGATCCAGACGTCACCACTCTGGCCCACCGCTAAGAATGGTTAAAGGGGAATCCTTGAGTGCCATCCAGTTGTTGGGCGGAGCTTCTCCCGCTGCCATAGCTAGTGCTGCTCGTTGTGGGTGGATTCATTAAATCGGAGGGAGAGTCTCCCATCGGCTTAGAGCGGCTACACTAGAGAGCTTGCCTGAAAGAGCTGCCAGGCCACACAAAAGTGCCCAATGGTGAGAAGACTCTTCACGCCTTGTTGCCACAAACAACAGTAGGAAGTGGCGCAGGCACAGTGTCATTTATGTGGATGTGACAAAGAGTCCTGTGGCACCTTAAAGACTAACTAAAGCACACTTTAGTTAGTCTTTAAGGTGCCACAGAACTCTGTCACTTCTGCAATTCCAGACTAACATGGCTACCTCTCCGATTATGTGGATGTGTGAAGACAAGAGAAACAGCCTGAAGACTAGCTCTATAGCTCTGGGGTTAGAGTACTGGTCTTGTAAACGAGGGATCATGAGTTCCAATTTCATCGGAGCCTCAGCAGCTCCTAGCCTAACAAGAAAATGTTGGTTTTTATTGGGGATGGGCACAGCACAGAAGAGGCTATCTTAAAGAGAAACAGCAGCCTGAACTTTTGCACCAGTTGGTCAAAAGGACAACAATCAGCACAGTCTTACCAGAAACAGGTTTCAAACCCACACAGACTCACACCCATTAGACTTTAAGTTCACTGTCTCAACCCCTCAGCTATTCTACTGAGCAGCCAGGCACACTTTAAATGAGGAGGAGTCCTTGTGGCACCTTAGAAACCAACACATTTATTTGGGCATAAGCTTTCATGAGCTAAAACCCACTTCATCAGATGCATGGAGTGGAAAATACAGTAGCAGGTATGCATACACAGCACATGAAAAGATGGGAATTGCCTTACCAAGTGGGGGTCAGTGCTAACGAGACAATTCAATTAACAGTAGAATACCAAGGGAGAAAAAAAGTCACTTTTGTAGTGGTAATAAGGGTGGCCCATTTCAAACAGTTGTAACAAACAGTGAGTAACAGTAGGGGGAAATTAGTTCCTCCACTGCCCAAGACTTTTCTGGTGCACGCTCCAGCACTCTCGCTTTGGATAATTACCCAGTGATCTGCAGCTCAACAGGATTCAGAAATGTTACTTGTGGGGTGATCTTGCAGGCTGCAGGGTATAGCCTGTGCCAAGCGCCTTTACCACATGAAGAATCTGTGGTTAACCATCAAGCTACTGAAAGAGGAACGGAGAGGGAAAAGGATGCTCTTTCTGTGTGTGACAATGTCATGGGGCCACCTGGGGAAGTTGTGAGATAGCAACAGCATCCATGCTTTGAGCTGAATCAAAGGTATAGCTGACAGTCCCAGGATCACCTAGAGCCTCTGACCAGCCACTACTGAACTTTTTTGGGGTGGAAGGGAAGGAAATTGTAGTGATTGATTTGTATGTTGACTTCCTGCTCCCTGAACTCAGTGGGGTTTTTTTTCCCCCCTATTTAAGGAGTGTGTGCATGCACATGTGTGTGCACTGCACTCACAGATGCTACTACACATCTGCTGTTCAGACTTTTATTAGGGTTTATTAAACTATTGCTGACAATCAGTTTGTGTTTATTACATGTTTTGATTGACAACCTGCCTGCATGTCTTGCTTTGGGGTGCATGGGTATAAATGTGTTTTGAATTGCTATTCTGGGTTGCATCGAGCATAAGAGAAGTATAACTGACCAATTTTATTTCCTCTGACACCCAGGGTTTTCTTCATTGTGCACTGATATCTTCTGGTGTCTCGGGACCTGTAGGATGCCCCCTAAACAGCTGGTAAACATGATAGTTATATGGTCGGTAAACATGATAATTTTTTTTAACATTTATTTTCAATAATCCAAATTTATACACAGAGGAACTTAGTGATGGTCTAGGCTGACCTCCTTTGCAGCACATCTTTTAGAAAAACATCCGATCTTGATTTTAAAATGGTCAGTGATGGAGAATCCACTGTGACCCCAGTAAATTTCATCAATTAGCCTCACTGTCAAAAATTTACACCTAATTTCTGGTCTGAATTTGTCTAGCTCCAACTTCCAGCCGTTGGATCATGTTATGCCTTTCTCTGCTAGATTGAGGAGCCCATTATTAAATATTTGTTCCCTAGGTAGATACTTATAGGCTGTGATCAAATCACCCCTTCACCCTCTGTCTGAGAAGCTAAATAGGATGAGCTCTTGGAGTTTATCACTGGAAGGCAGTGTAACTCGCCACCGTGACGCCTCCCACTGGTCACTCCAGGAATTAGCTCTCACCAGCCATGGAGCGTCCACTGTGCATGGTGTCTTGCCTGTTGTCTGCTCTGCTGGTTTCAGACCCGTGTTGCTCCCCGCTCAGCAACATCTGCTTCAGGACACTGCCCTTCGGCAGTACCCCCTAGTCCAGTCTCACCCCCTTCCAAGGGGGGGGAGGTAACAACAGTCCTTCGGCTTGCACCGCCTCAGTGGCCAACCACAAAATCTAGCCCCTCTCATCAGGGCCTGTCGCAGTCTGTCTTGGCCACTCTTCTGTGGCCAGGTGCAGTACAAGGGGGGACCCAGGCCCACCTGTTACTCTGGGTCCCAACCCAGGAACCCTCTAGCAGCAACTTCTCTACCCTCCTTGTCTCCCCTCATCTGACTATCTTCCCTGGGCCATTTCCCTTTTGGCCCCTTGCACCTTCTCAGTCCTTCTAGTCAGGGGCTGCAGCCTGGCAGATAATGGGCCATAGCGCTCCTCTACTCCCTGAGCCTGCCCAGCACTGCTATCACCAACATACTTACCTCAGGAGTAAGTCCTTCTCCCTAGCTAGTCAGGGAGAGACTACCTTCTCCTTGGCTAAGCAGTCTTTATATAGGGCCCAGTCGGCCCTGATTGGCTGCCTCTTCCTTTGCTCTGATTGGCTCTCCACAGGCCATTGCTGATAGGCAGCTGGTCTGCACAGCCTCTCTGGCTTGTTCTAGTCCTTTCTCTTATGGAGCAGGGCAGCTGCCTCACTACAGGCAGGTTTTCTAATCCTTTAATCATTCTTGGGGCTCTTCTCTAAACCCGCTCCAGTTTATCAACATCCTTCTTGAATTATGGACACCAAAAGCAGACACAATATTCTAGCAGCAGTTGCACCAGTGCCAAATGTGGAGGTCTAATAACCTTTCCACACCTACTGGAGATTTTCCTTTTCAAGTATCTCAAGATCACACAAACGCTTTAGGCCACAGCATCACTTTGGACGCTCACTAGTCCCAAATCTCTTTCAGAGTCAGGGTCCATTGACTCCATTCTGTACTTCACATCAGCAGTGATTTTGCATTACAAGTGTATAGATTAAAGTGCCAGTTCTGACATCTTACATGATCTTTGGATACTGGACAAGGTGCACAAGGGGGCCACTTTAGCCACCTAAATCCAACATCAGCTTCTGCCTAATCCTGAAGGCTCCCAAAGTACCTAAAGTTTCCACCCTTAAAGTCTCCAAGGTGTCTAAAGTTCAGCAGCTGGGCAGGCACTTAGCTGTCTAAACCTGACATCACGCAGCAGCTCAGAGATTAACTTGTGCCTAAGCCCCAGTGGAATTCACAAACTAGGCACACACCAGCCTATCTTGCCTTCAGGTCCTGATCTGGTAGATGTGCTCAGAGCCCATCTAAACCCACACAAAAGATGGCCAGGAAGACGTGCCACCAAGCTTATAACCTTTAGCCCAGTGGTTTGAGCACTCCCCTAGGATGTAAGAACCCTGGGTTTAAATCCTTCCTCACGGTGCTGTGGGGCAGACTTGAGGTTGGTTTTCTCATCACCCACACAAGGGCCCTGACTAAGCTAGCCAACACTTTGCTGTGACCAGAGTGCCCAACTAAAAGCAATGCTAGGTGCTATATCTGTCTTCAAGTAACTGAACAGATACCCGGGTTACATCTTAACACAATGCAGTTAGCCTGTGGAACTCATTGCCACAAGATATGAGGACAAGTGTATGATGGATTCAGAAAAGGCTTGGATGCATAGAAGAACATCCAGTTACCGTGATGGAATCTAAGAAAATACAAAAAGTTTGGAGGGGATACAGATATTCTATAGCAGGTCTCAGCCTCTCTTGCTGATATGGTTCAACTTCGTATAAATAATCAAATATAACATGGAAGAGAACCTGGGTGTCCTATCTCCTCAGGAAGTATCAAAACCACTAGACTACAAAGTCTCTACTAGCAGCGCACTGAATATTTATTTACTTATATATACAGTGGACCCACTTCAGTAGGAGAGACTGAGAAAACCCTGGCCCAGAGTATCCATAACCAGTGATTAGGGTGCTTTCCGGCTAATGTAGGAAATACATGTTCAAGTCCATGCACCACATCAGAGCTGGGATTTGAACCCAGGTCTCCTGCAGCCTGAGGAAGTGTTCTAACCACTAGTATAAAAGTTACAAGGAAGCCACAATCATCCCCTCCCCTGACTCTTTGGAGAATTGAAGTCTCCTCTGCTTGCATTAAAATGCCCAAACTAGAAACACAAGTTTAGCTTCAGGTTGAATGAAATGTTTTGTTCAGCAAAATCCACGATGTGCCCAGCGCTACTCATCAAGAGCCACCTTTAAACTAGTGAGTTCTGTCCCCGCGGTTCCAGAACTTCCCTCTTCTAATTCCCAGAATAAATGGATCCCAGGCCAGCTTATCCCCATTTCCTCACGTGCCAACATTGTCCTTTAGCATCAGTAGCTCTTCCCCTTCCTTGGTGTTCACCTGCCTTATTTAAGGGTGGTCTCTGTGGGTAGGCCAGGGCCTAAACGCACAGGGTGGATGGCAGTTTTACTCAGCTCCATTGGGGCACAGAAAGGGTCACTGTCCCTCCTCACTGTTTCCTCTTTCTCAACTCAGGGACCTCCCCTCCCCTTCTGGAATCTGCCCTCAATAGGAGACTGCTTTTCATTTGCCTGGTGGCTTCTTTTTCTCCCCCACGGGATCTCACCACTATCTACTCTTGCCCCTGCTCCCATCCCTCTGAGGGCTGACACGCCTGCTGCCTGGAGATGGACCTAGCTGAGACCTGGGAACAGCTGTTGTCGGCCCCTCCCACTCTGGGGCTGCAGGACCCAGCAGCTGTATTCCCTGCTTCCAGCCAAGAGGCCTCTTCCTGACCAGTCAGAACTTGGAAGGCAAAGACTTGTGAGTGCGGCTGGTGTAAACCTTGTGATGGCAGCTGCAGAGTGGAGCTGGCAGCAGGACCACAGCTCTGATTAGTTCCTGCATAGGGAGGAGCAGAGTTTAGCCTTATATGTACAGAACATGGGTCACACCTGCATGGCTCCCTAGAAGCTGTAAAGGTTAGTGGTTGCTGGTGGCCCAGGTAGGAGACTGGTGGTGAAGCCCTGAGGGGTGGGGGAGGGTGTGTGTATATATTAACCACATGAAACATGTTTTGTAGTTGGCCTCCTTTGCTTGAATCCGCAGCCTGGGGAAAGTTAGACCTGTGGGCAGGGTAGAGGGAAGTTCTTCCTTGACCTCTGACTTGTGCACACATGAGTCTGGAGAAGTGTTTCCTCAATGCAGTGCTGGCTTTATTCCCTGCCCTAGCTGTTCTCTGACTCCTTTCCATGTGGCCAGAGAGAGGGTCAGTACAGTGTGTTAATGGGGGAAGGGTCTCTAAAGGGGGAGACTAGGTGCTAGGGAGTTCCCCCTGGGAGGTGGGGTGGCAACTCCACGTCCAGCTGGCTAAGGAAGGGTGAGGAAAGAGGCTTTTTGCTGATTGAAAATACTAGTGCTGCTAATCCTGGAGGGTGGACCTGCCAGCTGGGGCTTGTTAGTGAGAAGAGATTTTAAAAGGGGGCCGTGGAGTCTACCTGGCTTTCCTATGGGAGGAGACCAGGATCCTCTCTCCACTGTGGGCCAGAAAAGCCATGTTTTGTACAACTCACTGACTTGCAAGGAGGTAGAGACCATGCAGGAGGAATAGCTCTTGCTGGCCCCTGAAAGACAGGCTTAGGATCTGCTTGAGCCCAGCTTGCAAAGGGGGTTGTGCTGGGACCTGTTCTTTACCTTCCCTCCTGCCAACGTGCTGATACAAGAGAAGAGTAGCCCCCCCTCACTTTTCCTTGTTTGAAGGGGCCATGCTGTCTTGAATGCTGAGGAAGGATGGTTGGCTTCAGGTTGAGGCACGGCTTTAGGAAGTGAGCCAGTCTCCGCTTTGGGGAATCAGGAGAAAAATAGCTGCTCTCTGTAATACCCTGAGACTAAGAACCTTCTCTCCTCTCTCTGCAGGCTGGTGGAGTGGGGAGAGCTGCTAATTATGGGTTTGATTCTTGCCTTTGCTGTGTATGTCCTGTGTGATCAGGGCTTTATGCCACAGAGATCCTGCTCCCCAGGGATGCTGTGAGAATAAAAACTATTAAGGATTGAAGTGATCAGACAGTGCAGTAAGGAGCTAATTAGAGCTGAGCAAACCACGCTGCTGCTGGCTGAGTGCACTTTTCATCCCCAGCGAACCAGGAAATTCTTTGTCCTGGTTACAGAAAATACCTCTGTGTGCAGCTGCACGAACCCTTCTGGTGTTGCTGGTGTTTGTGGTTGTATGCAAGATGGCAGTTATTATCTGTTACTGATCCAGTTACAGACAAGCCTCTGTCGCAGTGTTTTGGGCTCTGACATGTTGGTTTTGGCGAGAGAGTTTGCTCTGAGTTTTTGTTGCAATGCTAGAACAGTAATTGGTGTAGAAACCAAAACCAAACCAGCCACTAGTCTTGACTGCTTGGACTTATGTGTATTTTTGGGGTGCCCCTGCTGAAATAGCTTAGGCTTGACTTCCAGAATGGCTATGCCCTGCAGTTTCCCTTGATGGCACTTGGCACTGGGGGGACTCTGCACTTCTGGAACTTGTCCCTTCTGGCCTTATATCGGAGGGTAGCCATGTTAATCTGTATCCACAAAAACAACAAGGAGTCCAGTGGCACCTTAAAGACTAACAGATTTATTTGGGCATAAGCTTTTGTGGGTAAAAAACACCACTTGTTCATATGCATGGGTTTTTTGCCCATGAAACCTTATAACCAAATCTTAGTCTGTAAGATGCCACCAGACCCTTTGTTGTTCTGGCCTTGGAACCTCTGAATCTAAGACTGGACAAAACCTAGGGTGTCCTGCTGAAAATGCTGGCTGAGGTCAGCTCCACTGTCTAAGGCAGCGGTGTCCAATACGTTCACCACTAGTCACATGTGGCTAATGCATGTGGCTTTTTTATAACGTGGCTAATAAGGAAAATTCAAAACCAGAAGTGTGGCTAGCATCGAATTTCTGTTGGACATTGCTGGTCGAAGGAAAACTTTGCTCCCAAGGGAGCTCTGGGAAAGGCTATGAAATCAATTTTCTCTGGTAATTGGTTGCCAACTTCTTATCCTTTCTTAAATTGCAGTGATTCTTGATTCTTGCCTCTGCCACATATGTCCTGTGTGATCTTAGGCAAATCACTTCCATTCTCAGTGTCTCTTTCCCCTTCTGTAGAACAGAACACCTAGTGACACCAAGGATCCTGAAAGCCACCCTCTGATGAGTGAATCTGGTTTTTAGTGGTTTGGAACATGGATTGTGCACCAGAGTGGGACGGCAGGGAGGAAAACACAGCAAATGCACCTAATCCACTGGAGTACTTCACGAGAAAGGGTAAGTTTGCGGCTTTCCAGTCTGACCCAAAGTAGAACAGGTCCTGTCTGATATCTGGGCAACATTCTGTGCGACGAAACATGATCAGGCCTGCAAACATCCCCCATCAAGTGCCATGAGGGCAAATACCTCTTCTATTTATCTTAAGTGCTAGCAAAAGATAATCACTTGACAGCCCTGGAGACCAAAGGCCTCTGTGTCCATCTAGAGCAGGAACAGTAGAGGTGACAACTAGATAAGGTCCCTCATGACCTAGCACACCAGCAGACCACTCTCCATTGCCCAGTCAGCCACTGCCACTCCGAGTTGGACAGCAAGGGTTGATATCAGTAGTGGTGGGCCCCAGGTCAGTAGGGACTTCAGTCATCTGAACTACTTCCCATAATCCACTAGCCAGCTGAGTGGTATTCTATCACCTTGGAGCAGGGTCTTCCCGTGCCCCCCCCCCATCTGTGTAGCTGCCCCCACCGTATTACAGCAGGTGTTAAGGCCCTTCTGGCAGAACTCTCTTCACCTGGATGTATCTGTGCAGTGTCTAACAGCAGCCTTGGCTTGGCTTCCCCATTCCTACAGGTTTAAAGCAGCTGTACAAGGACCAGCTGCTCTGTGATGCCACCATAGTTGCTGAAGGAAAGAGGTTCCCATGTCACAGGTAAAGATTTCAGGGTTTTTTAGGAAATTACAAGTTTGGTTGATAAAGGGAATCTACTTGCATTCTGTAGGCCACTTGACTCGGTATTACATGATGTCTTGGTTTTTAAATAATAAAATTTAACACTGCATACATTGAGTGGATTCAGAATGGTGAACTATCAGGTGTAACTGTAAATGGGGAATCCTCACTTAGGTGTATTTCTGATGGGGTTCTGCACAGATTGGTTCTCGGCCCTACACTAGTGAACACTTGTAACCCTTCTGCCAAGTGAAGTCGGCAATAATGAGCACTGGGTTCAGTATCTAGGGATTCCTCTTACAATACATCACGGAACTGACCTGAGCTCCCGACCCCAGTCATTTGGGAAAATTTCACACCTCCCCTTGGCCCCACTGTGACATGGCATTTCCCCACCAGCAAGCACGGAGTCTGTGTGTAACAAAAGAACTTTGATCTAAAGGGAACCAAGAATTAGCACATCATTCCCCTCTCCTTCCACTGCATCCCACTCACCGTTGGCTGTCCTTGGTCAAACAAGACCGTAATTCTATATTCCCTGACCTGAGTTGAATTTACCAACTCCCACGGCTACCACAACACTGCATACAACTCTCACCTAGGCATACGTTCTAGACAGTTGTGGAGTACAGGAACGACATTGTCCACCAATGCAATGCAGACTCTGATGCAGAACACTGCTTCATAGTACAAGAACATTGTACCCGTTCTCAGCGCAGGCTGAGCAGGACAACCTGCTGTAACAGAATTATGATGGCAGCATATAACAGCACAACTTTAAACTTTGCCAGTGCTTCTGGGTTAACGTAGGGTTTGTCAGACTGGATCAGACTTGTGGTCAGTCTAGTAGTCCACTCCCCTGTTTGTGCAGTTGCCAACAGTGGATACTTCAGAGGAAAATATGTATGTGGTTTTTGCTCTGCTTTGTTTTTTGTCTTTTTTTTAAAAAATTAGTACTTGGGTAAAATCTATTGATGGGGGAATTTTTTCCATCCGAGGTTGGTGTCTACTCTGGCCCAGCAGCCTTTGTATTCCTTCCAGTGGGTATTCCCTTGCATTTATCAACACTGAAGAATCTATTCTTGTGTTACCCATTCATAGTTTTGTTAGGTCCCTCTAAAGTTCCCCATTCATCTTCAGCTTTGACTAGTGTAAATTGTCACCTTTGCTGTTCATCTTTTCTTTTCGATTGCTAACACTAGGACTGGGTTGTTTAATATATCTTAATTTATTTTGGGAGCCCAATTTAACCTCTTACCAAAGTGAAGATGTTTGATCTATATTACTTTTTCTCTCCTCATGATTAGTTAGCCTCATGTGAGGGACTCTATTAGGTAATCAAAGTGTTAGGGGTTCTCTCTCACACCATGTTGCAATATTAGTTTGAAGGAGACGGTGCCTCTTACTGAGCCAATAATACCACTTCCTGCATTTTGCTGGCCTTTTCTTGGATGTCTCCTTTCCAGAATTTAATCAGGTCTTGCTCTGTTCGACCTGAGAGGTCAGAGCCCCCTAAGGGAGGTAGAACGGTAGCTGGCGTGTGCTCCATTAACATTATTCCCCTATTCCCATAGGTTGCTGATGGCAGCTGTCAGCCCTTACTTCAAGGGCATCTTTACCAGCTCCTTCAAGGAATCCCAGGATGGAGAAATTGTGCTTCAGGACATGGCCTCTTCCACTGTGCAAACCATACTGAACTATTTGTATAAGGGAGAGATCTCTCTCACTAAAGAGTCTGCCCAGGGGCTGTTTGTAGCAGCCAGCAGGCTTCAGGTTCTCCCCCTGCTGGAGATCTGCTCCAGGTAATGCAACAGAACCACCTAGCCTTAGGTTTGGTCTTGGGGGCAGAGGGAGGCTAATGGATGTATAACACCGACAGACCCCAGTCAGCGGCAGGCAGGATGGGACCGTGAGCTAAAGGCCATATGGCTGTTAGCTAAGGCTGCAGAGCAGACTCGTAATCTCTCTCTAAGTGGTCTCAGTGCCTCTAGCTGGGACAGAACCCCACACCCAAGAGAGGTGTGGGTTACACGTGTATGTGGCCTTCAGTGTCTGGCTGGTTCCAGTAACTACAGACTGTATCTGAAGTCTGATAACCAAGAAGACCAGTTCAAAGGTTCCATTAGTTCAGTGACGCATCTTATATGGCTGAATTTGTGAACCTTCATGGGTTTCATTACCTTATTTACCAAATAGACCTGCTCTTCCCTATTTTTTTAAAAAAGGTATTTTCATATTAATGTTTTGTCTTTATTGCCCTTTCCCCCTCCCGGCCCCTAGAAATGATCTCTTCCCCCCAGGAAGGTTGTAGTTTCTCTCACATTTCATTTTAAACCCCAAAATGTCAGGGTCCCATTCCTACAGCCAGCACACGCTGGAGGCAGGGAGAAGGATCTAGAGCTCAAAACACCGTCCAGCTCTCCTGCTGAGATGTGTGACCCTGCAGCAACTTGTGCCCGGTCTCCAGCGGGTGAGGGGGAGCGGGGCACATTTAACGGCATCTGCCGTAGGAAACGCTGCTCCCTCACAAACAATAGCTGACCTTGGAATCCCCATGCTTCCAGACTCCGAGCCAGTATTGTCCTTTCCACAACAGTTTCTTATGAAAATCCACTGCTTCCTCATCACAAATTGGGAGGGGCTGGCAGGAGAAGGAAGCCTGCATGGCCAGTGCTTGCTTTATGGTAGGAAGTCTCTAGTAAGGATGTCTTACTCCAGTTGCCCCAATTTCAGATACAGAGGAAAACGTCTCTCACTTATGATCTATCCATAAGGTTCCAATCTCTGGTTATTCCTACCAGGTTCCTTGTGAAGAATGTCTCCATTGAGAACTGCCTTGTGTATTATATGCTGGCTTATGCACACAACAATCAAGCTCTGCTTGGTGTTGCCATGAACCTCATTACCACAAATTTTGGGCACCTCTCCAAGGAGGAGGATGAATTCTTGCATCTGGACCTCAGCACTCTGGTGAGCATAATCTCTCTGGATCGCCTCATGGTCGCCTCTGAGCTGGTTATCTACCAGGCTGTGAACCGCTGGGTGAGGTTTCAAACAACTGAGCGTAGCCTTCTCATTGGCGAGCTGATGAAGCACATTCGCTTCCCACTCCTTAGCCAGGAGGAGGTCCAGGAGGTCCAGTTAGACTGGGAACACTGTCTGGATGTTCAGCTGTGGCAGAAGAAGCTAGACGGTAAAGAGGGGCCGTTTGATTCTAGGGCACTCAGGCAGGGAATGTATAACGAGTGTATTGTGTGTGTGGGTCTGTCCAGGTGGATAAGCAAATGGATGGAAAACGAGGAATTTCACGTGTGCTATTTTGACCCTCAAAAAGAGAACTGGGAAAAGCTGCCAGCTCTGAATTCCCTGTACTCTCCCGCCTGTGTGGCAGTGGAAGACAAGTTGTATGTATCTGGAGGTACCCTTAGGGATAAATCTCACTCCGATGCCCTTCACAAATATGACTTCTTTAAAGGCCGGTGAACACATCTGCCTTCCATGTCGGTACCTCGTGCTTCACATGGGTTTTTAGCTTATAACCAGAAGCTTTATGCTTTGGGAGGCTGTTGTGGGTCTGAAGAGTACCTTGATTCTGCAGAGTGCTTTGACTTGATGGAGAAGACCTGGACTCCCATCTCTAAGTTGCCATTTGCTCTGAGCTGCTCTGCCTCTGCTGTGCTCAAGGACAAACTTTACTTAATAGGCGGAGAGAGAGAAAGCAACTTGTTCCCAGAGCTGTATAAGGGAGTTCTGATTTATGACATTAATTCCGGCACATGGACACAGGTTCCTCTGGCAGTGGAGTGCTCCTCTGCAGGGGCTGTCCCCATGAATAATGGGATCTATGTCATTGGTGGCTATTCCAAGGAAAGAATGAGGCACCTCCCCATTAGGTCCCCTTCTCCAGGAGTTATTTGTGGCTCCGCTCTGTGTTTCTTCATCAGCGAGGACGGCAGAATGGACGAGGATGTTTTTGTTCCAGAGTTGCCAAGAGGAATTGCTGGTGCTGGGGTGGTGCAGTGGGAGAAGAGAATCTGTGTTGGGAGGGGAGAACTGCTGGGTATATACTAGCCCCAATGTACATAACGAAAGTCCAGGCACATATTATGACAACATTTACTTTTGGGAGCCCAGTGACCTCACCTGGACTGAATGCCCAGAAAACCTCCCTATTGTTGATGACGGGGTAAGTGGGTTTGGGTGTGTGACGATGAAGATACCCAAAAAACATATTCTCTCCCTCTTGCCCTAAAGGGGTAATAGACATGTGGCTATTCAACACTGTTCATGTTTTCTAAAGCCTATACCTCCCAGGGTTGTCTTCAGGGAAATGGTCACAAGAATATCTGCCCACAGATGTCTCGTCTTAGCCTAACCATAGATTTTTAAACTGAAATCCAAGGGACCGCACTTGAAACTAAGACACTTGATTCAACCACTAATTCGTTATTGGCTTTCATTCTCACAATCTTTACATGCCTTAAAACTTCATGCTTACCTATTTTATTCCCTCCCTTTTCTTTGTTATGTTTTCTCAATAGCTGGGAATGGTCCCTGCTGGAGTATATAATGACTCAAATGACCTGGCAGTAATGTGTGAGTGAAGATTTCCTTCCTTCCGTACTTAAACATGTTTTAACTGCATATTTATTAATGTCGGGCAAGGTTTATCTTTGACATTCTGGGGTTCTTTGACACTTGAGGTGATGCTAGAATTTTCAGTCCATCTTTTCATTTGAATTGTTGTAGAATCTTGTAGTACAGTTGAGAGGGGGGCCACAGACAGTCAATAGCCTTCTCCTTAGATGTGGTGGGAACTTAACCTTCTTTGCTTTTGGTACTTGTATTTTAAATCAGTGTGGACCATAAACAAGTAAATACACAAAAACTTTCAGACTCCTTTAAAGCTGTCAATTAGCTCTTTAATCCCTGAAAGTCTCTCCAAACATGGTTTTTTAGGAAACCCCCCTGAAACATCCTAAAACTAGGCGTGCAGTCAACTGGAAGACATGCTTCTCAAACTGGGGACCAGATGTCATTTATCTGGTGTCAGATGATAACGGGGCACTGCCCTGCCACTATCTGGGCTGTACCTGTTCCACAGGCAAACTGAGCTCCCCAGAGCTCTAAACTGTCACCAAAACAGCTCTAGCAAGAAACCTATTGAAATTCCTCTTCCCTTTCAAGAAGTCATCTCTAAAGATGTGATGTCTAACTAGTAGGTGTGATCTCAATGGGTGTGTTATTTTCTCCCCCCCGCACCCCCAAACCTCAACAAATATTTCTGTAATTCTGTTGCAGAGACCTGGGGAACAGGAATGTTGAGTTCTGTTTGTGGCTGTTCTTGATTTAACAAATATCTGATTTGTGTTTTTCTCCCCACCTAAACTGTAGGAGTCAGACATGTTAGTTCTGTATGTCAGACTACAGTGGAAATGTCTTATAATGTTGTTGGCCTGCTTGAATTAAGCATACACTGTGCTAGAAGCGCTGAAGTTGTTCTTTATCCCCTCTCTGTAGGAAGGGACCCATGAGACTAGGAAGGATCAAGCTGACAGGGCGTAACCACCAGTCTCAGGGCAGCGGGAACAGAGCATGGACTTTTCAGTTCTAGCTCAGCAGCTAAAACCCAACCTACATGCAAAGCTAACATGACCAGATTCTCTTCGGGGGCTCAGGAGGTGTGAGGCTGGTGCACTTCCGTGGCCACGGCAAAGACTCCTGACGCACTGGGCTCTGTGGAAGGATTGCTACTGGGCTGGGTTATGGCCCCGTTTTAATAGGGTTGCCAGGGCTGGCTTAGACTTCCTGGGGCCCCAAACCCCACTGCCCATGGCCAAAGCCCGAGCCTCATCGCTTGGGGTCAAAGCTGAAGGTTTCAGCCCTGGGGGCAGGGCAGGGCGCACCTTACAGTCCCCTGCTGGGGGCTGAAACCCTTAGGCTCAGGCTTTGGCTCCTCTACCTGGGGTGGCAGTGCTTGGGCAGGCCCAGGCTTCAGTTGTGGGGTTGTGTTGTGATTTTTGTTGTCAGAAGGGGGCTGTGGAGCAATGAGGTTTGAGGAACGCTGCTTTAGCCGACTGAACTTCCCCTTTGCGCACACACAAGTGCCTCTAAACAAACGATTTGCTCATTCATTCTGCCCCAGTCCCCAGACAGGCAAAGCAATTCACATGTGGGTGAAGGTGGCCTTGTTAGAGCAGTTTGGAAATGTGTGCTCAATACAAATCTCTGCTCAGCCTTAAGGCTGGTGCCATCCTGGCTCCTTCATCACCTCTGCAAGAATCGTCAGGGATTTTTGGAAAGGGAAGAACTGGCGCTTATGAGCTTTTCTTTAAAATGGGCTGTAAAAAAAGAACTCAACTCAAAACGGGCTCTCCCGAGAGCTGAAGGCTGAGCAGCGGGTTCAAAATGTGGCAAGCGCTGCCTGGGAAACCTTGGTGTATGAGTCTCTGAAGCGGAAGGACATGAGTTGGAGTATCAGTGAGGGCAACACCACTTCTTCCCTTTTAAGGTTTTTCTGGGAGGCAAAAGGGGGATGCTGCAGGGCCTGGCCACTTCCAACTGATCAATAGGATTTTAGGGGATTTCTCGACCTCCCCTAAGTAACCATTAGCCAAGAAGGCAAAGTGAGCTGAGGTCCCCAGGACAAATATGAACCTAAAGGCCAAGGTGTATCTTGAGTCTCCCCATGGGGCTCTGGGGAGCAGGGTAGATGTGTGAGAAATTCCATCCACTGTCCCTCTTACATCCTAGCCCAGGGATGTCTCCAGCTGCCTATTTGCCCTGTACTCCCCTTGGCAGCAGCAAACAAGGGACATGCCCCACTGTCCAGGAGACACCAAGGCTAAAGGCACCTCTGGACTTTTTCTCTCTTCCCTAGCTGGGAATTAAGGTCCCGTCTTTACAAAGAGTTGAAGAAGCTGGAGCCCAGTCAGCCTGAGTTAATGTCAAGGTTTTCCCAGTGTCTCCTTGGAAGAAACAAATGTCTCCTTAACCCCAATGGAGTAGAGTTCAATCAGTTTTTAGCCTGATTGCAGAGCTTGGTCTTCACTCTCATTCCTTAGGTTATCATGCCCCCGTGTGACTGTTTCATTTCCCTCACGGAGTTTACACAGAAACACAATTTCCTTTGCACAGAACCATGACCTGTAACATTTGCCTCTTGTCCAAGCTGAGGCCTTAACTGCCCCTGAAACTTTCTCTCTTTCGATGGAAGTAACAGAGAAAAAGAGAGGATGTGCCTCTCTGCCATCCTGGGAGGGAATAAAAGGCTGAGTTGAGTCCAGGCTAAGGAAAGAAAACAGCCACCATCCTCCTGAAAATCCCAGCGCCCCAGGGAAAACCTGGCCCTGAATCGCTGATGTGCAGGAGATTTGAGTGGCAAAGGGACTGTCTGACTCGGGGGCATGAACAACACAGTAATGGTGTTAACCACAAACACATGCTAATGATGCTCTGAAGAGAAGGGCAATTGCCATGCATGCTCTTCAGCCATGAACCCAGGTTAATCACTGGGCAGTAATGAGTGTGCTGGGGGAAGATGGTCCAAACATACAGATGGAAATAATTCCTCAAAATGCCTTTCCGCAGAGAATACAACCATAAGTTAGAAACACCCGTGAGCTTGTCCTGGCTGAGTGGTTAAACTGATGGTTTTGGAATCCCTTGGCATCTGCCCGCACAGGTTTGAATATTTACTAACTACAGAATCCCCAGAGTATTTTGTTTACATCTGCACCCACAAAGTCATAGGACCTCCTTGTCAACCATCTCCTGGCCTTGGCCAAGTTGGCCATCTATAAATCAAGAGAGAGGGGATTGGATAGGAGGATTCCCAGCAACCAAGGCTATGGGGCTGAATTTTGTGTACTTGCCTCTTCATGTCTCCAGGCGGAGTTCCTCTGGTCAGCATCCACTAGCTCCTAGCACTCTTTTGTTCTCCGCTTGGTATGCCCTTTGAGAAGCCTGATTCTAAACCTATGGCTTTCAATCTCACTCCTCATGTTTCATTTGTTGGCCCTGGAATCAGTTGATCCCTGTGTTTTCACTGTTGCACCCCTTCTAAAGAAAGACAGGCCCTTTAGTATGCTAGATGGATCCCCATAGGGATTCATCAGGTTCATGGGGACTAACTAGGCGATCCTAATTTATTTGCAATGAAGAATCTCCACGAATTCATGAGCCCTGAGTGCGCACACAGTCATTCTCAATGGCTTTGTAACCAAGAATCTTTGCAAACTGATCAGCCCAGAAAGGTCAGCAGTCACTCCAAATTTCCCAGACAGCAGCAGTCTCCAGGAAGTGTCAGCCCTGAATAAAATGTAGGTACTCCCAACTTGTTTGGGAAGAAGAAAAATCTGTGCAAACTGATCAGCCCTGAAAGATTAGCAGTCACTCCTATCTTGTTGGACAGGAGCAGTTTCTGGGATCTGTAAATCCTGAATGATGAGCAGTAACTCCGAACTAGCTATCAATGATGAATCTCTGCTAATTGAGAAGCCAAGAATGGTCAGAAGTGACTCCTCACTTGCTCACAATGAAGAATTTCTGCAAACTGATACACTTGACATCAGCAGCCTGCAAGCACTTTAAGCCCTTACTGAAATGCAAGTAAGCAATAAATTATTGCAAGGATGAATTTGTGCAAAACCCTGAATGATCAGCAGGGACTCCTATATTGTTTGCCATGAACAATGTCTGCAAACCAATTAGCACTGAATGGGCAAAGGTCATTCCTAACTTGTTTGCAAGGAGGTATTTGCACGAGCTGACCAGCCCTGAAAGGTCAGTAGTAACTCCTAACTTTTTTTCAGTGAATAATATCAAGTAACTGACCCCTCTGAATGGTCAGCTGGGACTTCTAGCCTCTTTGCTATGAAGTAGCTGGGTGAGGTGATATCTTTTATTGGGTCAATGTCTGTTGCTGAGAAAGGCTCAAAAGTTTGTCTATCAGTCCTCATCCTCAAAGGAAACCTTTCAAAAGATGAGTCTGTGAGCTTAAATTCTGCTAGACCAGAAACATCATAGTCTGAATAGAGGCACTATTTATGGCTTATTACCGCAATCCTTACCCCTCTAAACCCCCGCTCTCCACTACCACCACCTTTTTTGTCCTCTGACTGCAGAGGTGTTAACGGGACACCCTACCTTGAATGGTCCTTAGAATAGGTGCTAACTACTTATGCTAAATAATCTGTTACCCTTTGCATTTTGCTGTGACATTTCGAATACCTTTCCCAGGCCTGAAGAAGAGCTCTGTGTGGCTTGAAAGCTTGTCTCTCTCACCATCAGAAGTTGGTCCAATAAACGATATTTCCGCACCCACCTTCTCTCCTTTTTATTCTTGGAAGCGAACCCTGGCAGATAAAAAACCTACAATATTTGGGACTGGCTATCAAGGGAGCATTGGAGGAGTGGAAACTACCTTTAACAAAGACTGTAGATTGTTAAGTTAGGTCTTAGACCTTAGAGTATTTTTACTTTATTTGCAACCCTTTATTCCTTTTACTTGGTGTCACTTAACCCAGTGGTTCTCAACCAGGGGTACGTGTACCTCTCAGGATACGCAGAGGTCTTCCAGGGAGCACTCAGCTCTTATAGATCAGTGTTTCTCAGCCTGTGGGTTGTGACCCCGAGGGAGTAGCAGGACGGGTTTAGGTGAGTTTCAAGTGCAGGGCCGGTGTTAGGGGGTGGCAAGCAAGGCAATTGCCCAAGGCCCCATGAAGCTAAGTTACATGCTTCAGCACTGGATGGCGGGGCTTGGGTTTCAGCCCTGCCACCCAGGGGCTACGGCGTCAGACAAGGCTCACACGATAAAAACAGCTCAACTATCACACCGAAATGTAAGTACAATATTTATTTTCCAATTGATTTATTTTATAATTATATGGTAAAAATGAGAATCATAGAATATCAGGGTTGGAAGGGACCTCAGGAAGTATCTAGTCCAACCCCCTGCTCAAAGCAGGACCAATCCCCAATTAAATCATCCCAGCCAGGGCTTTGTCAAGCCTGACCTTAAAAACCTCTAAGGAAGGAGATTCTACCACCTCCCTAGACAACCCACTCCAGTGCTTAAGGAAGCAATTTTTCAGTAATAGTGGGCTGAGACATTTGGCGTCTGATTTAGACTTCTGAAAGGAGTACGGTTGTCTGGAAAGGTTGAGAACCACTGACATAACCTATTTTCTTTTTTAATAAACTTGTTTTATTTTTACTATAAACCAACCAGTGCTGTCTTATAGGGGAGGATGTGTTTACCCCAGTAAATTAATAAGCTGTAAGGTTCTGATTCTTTAAGAGAACAGTAAATTTAGTGTTTTCTGTGACTGTACAGTGGTAGGTGCTGTGCATTGCAAAGAAACATCTTGGAGGTGCTTGGGGGCTGGAGTTCACTGATTGTTACCTGCTAGGCAAGATCTGGGCTGGGAGAGTCTTGAGGAGTTTGTTGGTAAGGAGGACAGACTGGTGTGGCAGGAAGCTGACACACAGTCTAATCCCCAGCAAAGCTCACTCCCAGTTCTTGGCATCCCAGCAGCGTGTTACCCTTGGTCTACTATATCAGTGGATTTCAATGTAGAACTGCCATGTTCCCAGGACAATCAGTAATCCTGGTTGTAGTTAGCTTCCTATCAAAGATGGCACACTTCCTATCTTTCCTGTACTGTACTTTTCCTACTGTGTGGGAGATGGCTTGACTCTTCCTGCAAAATGTCTTCCATTACCCCAGGTTACTGATAAGCATTGCATTGGACAAGGGGCCACAGGTTCTGGTGGGAATTTCTCAGACAGTTTGGCATCGAGTCCCTCGCCTCGTCCGTCTATCACCTGCAAACTAGTGGGCAAACAGAGAGAGGCAATCAAATCTTGGAGTAGTATTTTCACTGCTTTCTGTGTTGCCACCAGGATGACTTGTTTCCCCTGATGTTCTACACTGAAGTCATGAATACAATGTGATCCATGTGTAGGATAAGTATAACAGTCAAGATTTAAAGTTAGCTTAAGTTTGGTTAAGGAAATACAGACCTGCAGCAAAGAAAGGCCCTGACTAGCAAGTAGAAGGAAGGCCTTGAAAATAGAGTTGTAAGACCAAAAGAAATGAAGTAGGGAAGATGTCTGGTTCAAAGAATAACCAATGAAATTAGGGAAAGTTTCTAAAAAGAAGGCCTCTGACCAATAGGTGTGACCTGCACACAGTTTTCAATAAGACTAAAAGAGTATCTCTGAAAAGGGTCAACATGGACCTTCTCACCCCACATACCAGCGTTATCTCCCATGTGAATCCAGGTGCAACTAAAACACAGTTGGTCAGCAGGAAGGAGTGGAAGAGATAAGGAGGAAAGGCCTTGGGGAGAAAGAAGGTTGTAAATCTTATCTGGATTAAGACTGGAAATAAGGGTCAACTGTGTCAACTTGGTTTTTAACTGAAGCCAGTAACTGGCAATGATCCTTATTTGTTAAAGGGTATAAAAAGTGAACTCTTACAGGGTTCATTGCTAATCCTGCCTGACCACTCTGGAGCCAACCAAGGTGGCTCTAAGCATCCCTGGGTTTGGCCCGCTTGTAAGTATCTTGATCAAATGTTTATAAATGTTTTATTACTGTTTGGATGTAGTAAATTGCTTATTATTTAGGCTTTTTAGACATGTTTAGAGAAATTGTATAAGTATTTTGATTTAATATAGGAATTTCTGGTTCAATTAGCGTTTAGTGATTTACTAGATTCCTGTTAATTTCAAATATTAATAATTCTAACACCACATACCTTTTCTTTGAAAACTCTGGCTTTCATCCCTACTTCCACCCAGACTTACCCATAAATTCCCTAGGACTGGCCACCACAGATTTAGCCTCCCACCTACACCAGGTGTACTGGGAGCGCCAGGAACATTTGCAGTCCACCAAACAAGCCTATAAACACCATGCTGACCAAGATCGGCCCCAAATCTGATCCTTGGGGGAAAAGCATGGCTCTTAACCCAGAACCTTAAATGGAGCCGCCCATCTGCTGCACTAGACTACCCATACCTGGGCCCCTTCAAGATTATAGAATGGGTAAACCAAGTGGCCTGGAAATGAAAGCTGTTAAAGTCCTTCAGGATCCACCCCGTCTTTCGCATCATACTTTTAAAACCCTACACCAAGAACTCAAACCCAAACTTCTCCCATTGGCCACTGCCAGCCATAAGAGTCCAAGGACAGGAAGAGCACTTGGTCTACCAAATCCTCAACTCTCAGGGAGTTAGGGGAAGGTGGGAAGACTATGGGCCGGATGAGCAGTCTTGGGACCTGGTAGAGAACATCCATGCCCCAGACCCCCTGCGAGAGTTCCAAGAAACCAGGCCCTAAAACTCCTAGGAGGCACCTTCAGTGGTGGGGGGATACTGTCAGGAATCAGGGTCTGCAGAAGAGCCTGTCTCCAGGCAACCTGACGGGTGCAGCTGGCTTGATTGAAATCCCCTGACTGGTGAGAAGAGTCATCAGACCAATTCTTAAGCCCAGCAGGAGAAGTTTGGGCCATTTGTCCATCTCCTGCACCTCCTTGTTCCAGTCCTGCTCCTGCCTTGGACTCAGCTTTGCCTCATCTCCCTCCAGGTAATCTGGGGCTGACCCTTGACTCCGATTCCTGACGCTGGCTCTGACTGTCAGCTCTGATATCTGGCCTCTGACTGCAGTTGAGCGCCTCAGCTCTGATTCCTGGCTCTAACCACTGGCTCTGGCTCCAGCATCAGCCACTAGGCATGACTGCCCATGTCCTAATCTCTGACACTCAGTTAAATGTGTCCCTTTGTAATTTTTTTTACTTTTATATTTGCTTTTCTTCCCAAGAACATTTTTCATGAGGGATCCAGGAATATTGCTTGTAACCCATGTATTCTTTCCGAAAGAGTGAGTGTTCACAGACAGCTGAAGCGGAGTTCCTGCAGTGCCTGAAACACTCCTCCAGAATATAATCCATCCTTGAGTTTTCACCCACAAAATGCAAGTAAGTGAGTGGATTTTTTATCATCGTGTCATCCATTGTTATGGTCATGTGTAATCAGTGGGTGCTAAATAGGTTGAGAGAGAGAGAAGTAAAATAGGAGTATAGAAGTACAAGCTTGATGAGCATTTAGGAGTATGAGTGTGCATAGGTATATATAAGTGGGGCGGTAATGCAAGGCCTACAGGGCTGAGGCCTGTAAGATTTCAGCTTAGCCACTCTAACCTCAGGATGAAGGACACTTGACCTAAGAATAACCCTATGGCAGTAAATTTACTGGAAAGAATGTGCCAATAGGTGATGTTCTGGAAAAGAGAACGCAGTGTACTGCTCCAGATTGCAGGACACCTGATTGAAAATCATAAATTCTGCTTTCACCACAGATTGTCCTGGGAACAGATTGCTATACATTTTAATAAAATGCTAGTGAGAATAAGGGGAGCTAAAAGAAAAACCTATGAAAAATGGGGTACCCCACCACTGATAGGGTGTGGAAGCAGAGATAAGGAAAAGGGGGGTTGGAACGTTCACGCATATGCATAAGGTGTTAGGTATGGTCAGAACAATAAGATAAAAGAGATTTCCTGACTGGGCAACAGTGGGAAGATCCCAGTGGAAGACCTCATTGGGAAGACCGCAGCAAGAACCATCCCTCTATCAACCACCACCCGTTGAGAGATCCAGCAGACTCAATGTCTTTGGGTACGTGAGTATGAATATGGAATTGGCTATTGTGTGGGCTCTCTAGGTTCTGCAGATGGGAATGGGAGTGTAACTTATGACTAAGGTCAAGATTTTGTCACGGTTATTTTTAGTAATCGTCATGGAGAGGTCATGGGCGATAAACACTAATTCACAGAAGCTTGAGCCTCACCACCAGGTCGGGGGTGGATGACAGCCTGAGCCCCACTGCTTGTGTGGTGGGGGGCTGACAGCTCCAGGGCACCCGATGAAGCTGAAGCTAAAGACGTCATGGAGGTCTCTTAAAGTCATGGAATCCGTGACCTCCCCAATGAGACAAAACAACCAAGATTTTTATTTGTAACTGCGTTTGTGGTCACTCTATTCATTCTTTGCGTGCTCCTAAGAATCTCCCAATCTAAGAGAATCACAAACGGTAACTTTGAGCCTATTGATCTGGAAATTGTAGCACCATAGAAGCCAAGGTCACTCCTTAGGGTTACATATACTATAGTTTAACACAGAACCTCTATGTAGTGTGTGACATTTGCATTGGAAGTCGATGAATTCAGAAGTGTATTAAAAAACTGTACTTAGAATATGTCCTTCGGGCAATGGTGCTGAAGGGACCAAGTTAAGGAGCTTTTTAGCACCTTAAACTATGAAATTCTTCACTTTCAAATGTTATTTTTATAGATCAGTACTCTACTAATACTTTGAAATCCTATTTGTGTCTAATCTTTGCTGTCCTAAAGAATTTTCTTGCAGCTTGTCTACACGGGACATTACTGTACAGCAAGCTTGGGTGTGAATCTGCAGTGCACTAGCTCAAGGTGCAGTAACATCCCAGCGCCAGTGCACGAGGTGTACTTAATGCACTGCAGCGAACGCACTGCAGCTGAGAGGGAGCCTAACTAGAAATAGCAGTGTGGACGTTCCAGCTCTTGCGGAGGCCCAGGCTAGCCACATGAACTCAGACCCAGGTGGGCTTGAGAACCTGAGATGCCACTTACTCTGCAGCTTTCACAAAGCTATTTTTAGCTCGCTAGCTCCAGCCCAGCAAGTCTGTCTACCCAGGTTAGGAGGCTCATACTCAGCTGGAGTGTAGACATACCCTAAATGTTTTTGACATCCTGGCATGCAGTGCGTTAACATACTACGTAGAAAAGCCCTTCATTTCTTTATACAGGCCTTGTGTGAGTCAAATGCCTATGACGGTGATGCTGGCTTCTTTCCAATGCTGGAGCACAGACGTTATTTTTCTGCTGCCTATGCCAGTGGATGTTGTGACAGCCACAAAAGGCCCTGCTGTGTCCCCGGAGATTATAAGAGAGGGCTTTGCAGTGTTTCACTGACAGGGCTCAGAACTGGAACATGATGGTTTGGGGTTTAGCTACTGATCGGTAACACACTGAGGTTCATCACGCTTACATTTTGCACCAGCTGGTGCCTGGCTATCTGTTCCTGTGCACAATCCACTCTTGAGGACTCTCTTGTGCTTAGTGTCTGACTTAAATATTAGGGTGAATTGCAAAAGAGGTTTCTATCTCTCAGGTGACGTCTTGAGTATAGGTCTCTGACGCAAGATGGGAGGATTCAGACCATTTCCAGCAAGCAGGGACATCCAACTGGGTACTGAACTGGACTGAAGAGATGCCTGTAGGACATTGCAAGCCTGAATCCCAGCCAGGACTGATTTTCAAGGACCTCCATGAATGTCCAAATGGATGGGCAGCCCTTGAACTTCCTAAGTGTGGAGGGGAAAGAAACCAAACCTTTCACCAGTGAAGTTCTCTTTTCAGCTGCCCTCTCTTCCCAGCCATAAACCTCCCTTACATCCCTCTCCCCTGCCTGCCCTCCTCCTAGGCAGACACGCAATCCCAGTTCATGAATCACAAAACGATATGCAAAACAAACTGTGACTCATCTCCCAGTCTGACCAATGGGGAAACAGAATGCAGATCCAGTGGAAATAGCAACATCTTCACCCCTTGGCTGTTGCAGCCTGGGTGTCCCCATTGTTGCGGATTGTAAAGGCTGCAAAGCCATACAGGCAATAGCAGGAGGAGGAGCAGGTAGGTGAGACCACACAGAATGTGGGTGAGAGAACATGGTCTGATTGTATGTAAGGGACAGGGGTTAGGAATGAGGGCAGAGTATTTCCTGGGATGATCTGGATGTGCCCATTTTGCAAAGAAGAATCTTTGGTGTCACTCAAGATCCCAGGTCAGTGTGTAACAAGAGCTATTTCTTCCCTTGAAAGGGAAACACCTCTGTCTTCTCCCAAAAATCTAGTGTGTTGTAACTGAGACACCAGCTTACCCAGCTTCTAAAACTGGACAGAATGGGGAAAACATTCCTGTTCATATGGTCACCTCCAGAACCCATTCTTCTTTTAGGACCACATTTTCAAAAGTGAGTAGACAGCAGTTCCCAGTGAGAACAATGGGATCTGCTGGGAATTGAGCACTTCTGAAAATCTTGCTACCTTGCTTGGGTGCCTAAATGGGAGATACGATCTTCTAGCAGTCTGATCCCTGTTGTGGATGCTCATCCTCATTTCTCCATGAATGACTATCCATCGATATCTTTGAGAAGGACCTTTTGACAGCAAATTATTGAGCAATCCCTTCAAGAGCAATCGTAAATGTGGGAGATTTTGCTCATGCACAGTAGTGAGCTGTCATATGAGTACTAAATCTTTAGTTGTTAAGATAAATTTACTCACAAGTGCAACACAAACTCACATCCTCCAAGAATACTTATGGCATAGAGGACAGGCTTTTGATAAACTAGGCTACAGATCCCGGGGTTGTTAACTGTAACCATCCCTAAGTGCTGCATCCTCCCTACTCACCAAGAGTGAAGGGTCTAGGAGTGTTTTGCAGGCAGCAGTAATAAGGGATGAAAATGGGGAACTCTCAGGAATTCTTTTCCTCTTCCCCCCCTCCCCACCAAGAAATTCAGAGTCCCAGTTCTGATTCCATTTCTGAACTTCTCTGTAAAGCCTCGCTGTGTATGACAGAGATGATCAGTGTGGCATTTTACCTGCTATCCACACTGTAAAACCAAAGGGAGGTACAAGGGAAGGGTGACCTAAATAGACAACTCCTATCTTCAGTTAGACTGTCTTGGCTTTTGTGGTTGTCACACCGTGAGATTTCTGTGAATGTTTTCTTCTGTCCATCACACCACGGACCATTCAGGGAGCAGAATGTGAGAGCCAGTCACGTGGAAACCCAGGGTCAGTCCCTTCTGGAGCTCTGAGGCAATGGCTCCTACTGGCTACCACACTGCTGCACCTAGAGGAAGAATCAAGAGCATCAGAGAGACTGGACCATTTGCTTATTAAGGTAAAAGAGCAGCAGACATCACTTAACTGCAGGGGAAGTGGGGGACAATGAAGGAGGACAATGAGGTGGTCACTACCTCAAGACATAAGGTGTGTTTCCTGCTCAGCTACCTCAGACAGGTGATTGGAAAATAGTGACCTAAAGGATGCTCTTGATTGACTGGGAGATATTGGGGGTAGTCACGAGGTGTCTCTGCTGAGATAGCACTGCAGAGAAAGGATGTTAAAAGAGCTGCATCTCTTTGATGATGATCAGTGTGAGCTTAATTTCCTGTTCCCTTAGCTGGGCTGCCTGTAATAGATCCTGAGATCCAGGCACATCTCACAACTGAGCTGATAAATTCCCAAATGGTTATGGAGGAGGATAACACAGACGAGGCACCTAAACCACTGGAACACTATATTCGAGAGGGTAGGTGTGATGCTCCCTTCTGTGTAACATTCTGGTGATGCTGCATGGGATCTACCATGGAAGATGAATAGTCTTGTGCACAGCCGTCACCAAAGAACAACACTGAGCTGTAAACTACTTGCAAGTGTTATTCATTCCTTTTATCTTTTCTAAGTAAATTTGGTGCTAGTGAGAGAGGCTAATACAGCAGCCGTGGAAACTGGAGCCTGCTATTTATCCTCAGAATGACACAGCTTCAGGAAGCAGTGCAGAGTTCCCGCCCGCTGCCTGATCTGTGTTGGCCCAGTCCAGACTTGGAAGGACCCTACTTAGGAGTCAAAAGGGAGTTCAGTCCCCATGGCATGTTCAGTCCTTATCCTCTTGGCTGAGACTACCAACAAGGGAGGCCAGCTATGAAAGTGGACCCCTTCATTATGTGAAATAGGTGCTAGTCTGAGACCTCCCCAGCTCATTTCACATAGGCCACCAAAGAGCCATCGGATGGGAACAGCTTTTGCTCGCCTGGGGCAGTCACTCCATCATCAGTACAACTGGCCTAAGATTTGATGCCTTTTAAAAATGTCTTTAGCCCAAGTTATTTCTTCTCTTGTCCACTGATGTCTCTGTTGCAGTGTCTGTTCTGATGCAGCCTTGGCTTTGTCTTCCCCTTCCTGCAGGTTTGAACCAGCTGTACCAGGACCAGCGACTATGTGATGCCACCATAGTGACTGAAGGAAAGAGGTTCCCATGTCACAGGTTAGAAAGGTTCTGCTTGTGCGCATCTTAATTTCTCGTTTAAATGGAAGATCATCACGTAAACATAACACAATCACCTGACATTTCTTAATCAGATAATTTAAAAATCTCATTTATCTCCAGTCAACCTTCTAAGTGGCTTTGTTTGTCTCTGAGTTCCTTGGAGATTTCCTTGTAAACATGTTTTAGCCATTTGCAAAATCTTTTACGAGCCTCTTAGCAAAGAGAAATCTCTGACTATACAGCCATTCAGCATCAAGACATTTCTGTTTTATTTCTTGTTGGTTTCAAAATTATGCAGCCTTTTGAAAACATAAATTTTCTAGTTACTCTTTTCCAAGCTTCTTCTGCAGTTACTACCCACCCTTCCCTTTGTGTTACCTGTCCTGGTACCAGTGTCGACATAGCAATTTCCTTATTCTGAACAGGCTGTTTCACCCATATCATGCACCTGAGTCTCAATCACTTTGGTGTAAGTCAGGAGTAACTCCAGGGAGGTCCTTGGAGCTACACCAGAGTGAAGCTGGTGAGAGAAGAGGACCAAGACTCAGGATGGCAGGGGTACAGGTGAATTGCAGTTGAAATCTTGTTTGAATTATTTCATTTCTTGGCCTCTTTTTCTGACTCAGTCAGTGATGCTTGGATGACTTCAGGTAGGTATATTCTCAGTGATCTGTTAAAAGGAGTTTGCCTCACTTCCCCTGACCATAACTTTTCAGAAAAGCAAGGGCCATGGATAGCCATATATATATATATTTTGGGGAATGGCATTTAGGGCCCCATTTAGCCCTGCTCCCCCTAACTGAGTAATCCTTGAAGCTAGCTGAGGGTCTCAGAGAAAGAGGCTAGTTTTTTTTCTTGCCAGCCAGAGGAGACAGATTGCTGAACAGCCAGGAGCATGGAGTAGTAGAACCAGAATCCTATTCAGTGAGCCTGGAGACTGAAGAGGGCAACATCTAGCACCACAACATAACAAAGGCCAACTGTAATTTGTGGGATGGAGGGGCAGGACTATCCAATACATAGGACATTACAGAAGGTGATGGGGAATCTGGCTGCAGTGAAATTCCTGTGTGAAGCAGGAGGTCAGACTAGATAGCCAAAGTGATCCCTTCCCTCCTTCAAATCTAGGGGTGAAATCCTGACCTCACTGAAGCCAATGGCCATTGACTTCAGTAGGGTCAAGATTTTGCCCTGTATATCTGAGGGACCAGCCCTCCAGGAGAGAACAAGGACAGGGTGGAGGGATGGCTAATTTCACTTGTGCTCTGATATTCCTCTTTCCCAAAGGCAGGGTCTTTGCTCTTCCACTTCCAGGAGACACATTTGATCAGTCCCTCTGCTCCACTCCTGCCCGACTCTGTTCAGAATGGGGGACTCATCCATTCAAGGGTGAGTGGTAGGGAGGGGGATCTGGCCAATCTCCGCTCTTGGAGAAGCGGGAACCATAACTCCTTCTGGCATTGGAGGAGGAACTACATTAAGTAGCCCTCATAAGAGCCGCCTCGTCATTGGCCAAAAGGGGGGTTGTTGGACAGAAAGTCTCAAGGCCAGAGGTGGGAACCAGGGAATTACTGAGGAGCAAGGATGCCCTGCACGCCCACCCCCAGGCTCTGTCCAGCTTCAGAGAATCCCAGAAGGAACAAAAAAAACAAACAAGGGCACAAAACCATGTTGGGACTACTGGTTATAACTGGCCTCTCGTCGGAAGGTTTATCAGCAAGTGAAGGGGCAGGTATGGAACATGTCCTCACTGGCCAGCTGGATCCGTGCGAAAGCAATGGAGCTCCTTTTCCAGAACCATGAATAGGCTCCGTTGGCCATGTTTCCCCTCTCTCTGCACAGGATGCTGCTGGCGGCAGTCAATCCCTACTTTCGAGCCATGTTTGTCAGCTCCTTCAAAGAATCCCAGGATGGAGAAGTTCTGCTGCAGGACATGGCCCCCTCCACTGTGCAAACCATCCTACACTATCTGTACACAGAGAAGATATCAGTTACTTCAGAGACAGCCCAGGCAGTGTTCATAGCAGCCAGCAGGCTTCAGATCCTCCCTCTGCTGGAGATCTGCTCCAGGTAAGGCTGAGAGGAAAATAACTGTGATTACGCTGTAAATGTGCACAGTGCTGGCTGTTTGGAGAGTCCTGCCAAACAGGTCACATGTTCCCTACCCACGGGGGCTTCTGTTCTGTGGATCATTCTGTTCTGTACAAGCTGGTATAAAAGAAGGGGATACAGGACAAAAACTGCCAAATATTTTCATTAAAACTGACAAGCATTTTGGATAACTGGGGTCTAAAAGGCTCTTTCTAAGGAGAAAACTTTGTGTGTGCTGGCTGGGAGGGTCTTCCAGATGTGACCATGATTACGGATATAGGCAGGCAGTTGGGAGCAGTCAGAAACAAAGGAAATAGCAGGGATACAAGCCAGAGATGAGTACAGAAGTGGAGGTGGTTATTATAGGAACCCATAGAAGAAAATGGAGGTGAGGAGCACAGTACAGCATTGGATGCAAAATGGAGATCATCAGGGTTGAAGAAGATTCAAAAAGTTGGGGAAAGGAGAATTATTTAGGCTGCATGTTTTGGACGGTCATGAGTGGGGATTGATGGAAGGGTGGTAAGCTGAAGAGAGAGAAGCAGCATTGGTCACGGCAGGTGATAATGAGGGAATGAACTAAGTTTGGGATGAACTTTACAGAAACCGTGGAGGAAGAAACAGAAGGATTCACTGGGAGTCTGGAGGGGGAGTAGAGAAGGAAAGAGAAGGACTGAAGATGGCTGAATGGTTACAAGCCCAGTGACAGAGAAAGCCTGTGGTATTGCTAAAGAAAGCAGAGAAAGGGGACAGAGGAGAGTTTGAATGAGTGGCACCACATCTGGAAGGAAAGGTAGCAGAGCCAGGCAGAGAATATGACTGACAGATGTGAGCACCTGAGTTAGAGAGGTAGGTTTGAGAGTCATCAGTACAGAAATCGGAGTTGAATCCATAGAGATGAATGTGATCAGTCATGGCAGGGGAGAATGAGAAGCAGTGGGGACCTAGAGTGAGCGTTCAGGGGTTCACAGAGCGGGAGAGAGGAACTACTGGAGTCTCTGAGAGAGATGGTGAAAGAGCAGTCAAGTGAGTGCAGAACTGGGAGAGCAATGAGCTTTGGGAACCCTAAGGAATATGTGGATGTGCAAAGCACATGGAGAGGGCGAGTGAAGTTAAGAGGCCGTTAGTCTCAGCTAGCAGGAGACTGACTGTGAGAGTGATTCTGGTGGTGTGAAACCGGGAGACAGGAATTTGAAGATGCTGGAATAAACCATTGCTCAAATTGTTTTTGAGGCCAAGGGGTGGACAGAAATGGACTAGAGACAACTGGCTACCGCTGCATACTGAGCAGATATTTTCAGAGCTAACCACAAGATCTCTTTCCTGAGTGTTAACAGCTAATTTAGACTCCATTGTTTTGTATGCATCGTTGGCATCACGTTTTCCAATGTGTATTACTTAGCATTTATCAACAATGTATTTCATCTGCCATTTTGTCACTCAGTCACCCACTCCTGTGAGATCCCTTTGTAACTCTTCGCAGTCTGCTTTGGACTTAACTCGCTTGAGTAATTTTATATCATCTGCAAATTTTGCCACCTCATTGTTTATCCCTTTTCCCAGATTATTAATCAATATGTTGAACAGCACTGGTCCCAGTACAGATCACTGGGAGACACCACTATTTATCTCTCCCCATTTGCTTTCTTTCTTTTAATCAGTTACTGATCCATGAGAGGACCTTCCCTCTTATCCCATGACTGCTTATTAGTGCAACTTTATTTCTTAGAATTCAGAACACCACCACACACAAACCCAAAAACAGATAGGCACAGCTCACTCCACTTTAACCTGTCAGCAGACTGACTGCTCCTATGCTCGAATTGTATGGTTCCCCCTCACCTGCAAGCTGGACCAGGAAACTCCCCATAAATTTAAAGTGACAGCCTAAAATTTTGACAGCTTTCATACACTACAATACATGATGATAGATTAGATGGGGTATATTGGGATGGATGGATAGATAGATGTGCAGATGGCCAAACAAATAGGCAGAACTAGCTACGGTCCTAAAAGTACCCTGCACCACGTTTTGCCATTGAATAATGCTGAATGCAACAGTAAGATTCCTAACTGGAAGCTTGTTACTATATAAAGGCCACTCTCTAAGCCTGATCTTTGCACAAACCTCACACTGGAAGAGCTGTGTGAATTGAAGGTGGTATCTAGCTTAGAGACACATATGGTCTGCAACACCAAAGTATCTGAGCACCTCATTTTAATGTATTTATCTGCACAAACACCTGTGAGGTAGGGCAGTGATGTTCTCTGCATTGTACAGATGGGAAAGTGAGGCACAGAGACTAAGTGACTTGAACAAGGCTTCACGGGGAAGCTGTGGACTGGGTCACAGATCTTCATTAAACCTACAATTTGATCCTCTCCCTTAGAATGATTTTAGCTCCTTGTATTAAGTGTTAACTTCCTGTATTAAGTGTTACTATTACCCCAATGTCTAAGGGAGAAGTCTCCCACACTTGTGACATCCCCAGTAACATTTATCCCATTACTTTCCCAGCTTTCTTCTGGAACAAGTTTCCCTTGAGAATTGCCTTGTGCTTTATGAACTGGGTTACGACCACAGTGAACAAGCTTTGCTCCAAGTAGCCATGAGACAGATCAGCCTGAACTTTAAGCACCTCTCTCTGGAGGACAAAAGCTTCCTACATCTGAAACCCAGCACTTTGATTAGCATCATCTCCTCGGACAGCCTGATGGTGTCTTCTGAGATAGTTGTCTACCGGGCCGTGCGACGCTGGATGAAGTTTCAAACCTCCAACCGCCGTCCATTCCTGAGTAAGATAATGAGGCATGTCCGCCTTCCACTCCTTACCCAGGAAGAGCTCCGGGAGGTCCAGCTGGAATCGGCACATTGTGGGGACACGCGGCTGCGATGGAAGCGTCTTAACAGGCAAGAGAGGTTGCAGGAGAGTGGAGGTCTTAGACAGGGCATGTACAACAAGTGTATTGTGTGCGTGGACCTGTTTAACATGGAGGGCCCAGAGCTGAAAACGAAGGATTTTCAGGTAGGCTGTTTTGACCCGCAGACAGAAAAGTGGGAAAAACTGCCGCCTTTGAAATGTCTATACTGTGCTCGCTGCCTGGCCGTGGCAGATAAGTTGTACGTAACTGGAGGTGTGCACACAGATGACTCTTACTCAGATACTCTCCATGAGTACAGCTCTTTCAGAGGCCGATGGACACAGCTCCCTTCCATGTCCATGCCCCGTGCTTCACATGGGTTTCTAAACTGCAACCAGAAGCTTTATGCTGTGGGGGGCTGGTGCAAGTATGAAAATTATCTCGATTCTGCAGAGTGCTTTGACTTGATGGAGAAGTCCTGGACTCCCATCTCTCGACTGCCATGTGCTCTGAGCCATTTTGCCTCCACAGTGCTTAAAAATAAACTGTATCTGATAGGTGGCGTGACAGACAAACTGGGCTCTTGGTATGTTTCCAGGAAGATTTTGATCTACAAAGTTAGCTCCAATGTGTGGACGCAGGTACTTCTAGATGCAGAGTGCTACTGGTCGGGAGCTGTCTCCATGAATAACGGGATATATGTTATTGGTGGGTATTTTAGGAGCAGAGTGAGACATCGTAATGAGAGATGGCCTGATTCAGGAAACCTGCATTGCAGTCGGAAGTGTTTCTTCCTGGGTGAGGATGGAAGAGTGGACAAGGATGTTGTGATCCCAAAGTTGCCAGTTGAAATTGCTGGTGCTGGTGTGGTGCGCTGGAAGAAGAGGATCTACGTGCTGGGTGGCGAAAATACATATTTATACAATAACCACGATGGTGAAAATGAAGAGGAATATTATAACACAATTTACTATTGGGAACCTGGAGACCACAGATGGACTCAGTGTCCAGAAAGACTCCCTTTTAGCAACTGGGGAATCAGCGGATTTGGGTGTGCAACGCTGAAGTTACCCAAAAAAACTATTCTGTCTCTTTTTCGAAAGGCATCTGTAGCCCTGACAGCTGTTGAGTTAACAAAGAGTTAGCTGCTTTTTATCCACTTGCCAGATTGCCTTATGGTCAGTATATCCTGACCCTAAAGCTGCATTTGTGAAGATCACTTGCCTGTACCTTTACTGTGTGTTTACCCATGTTTATATGGAAATCTGAGGCATTTCACTGGAAACCAGCAGAATTTTTGATAAAGGAAAGGGCGTTGTACAGAGGGACCAATTCGCCACTGCCTTGTGTTGGGGCTGTCCTTTGCACTTGTGCAAAGTGGGTGTGCAATCCTCCCAAGTCAGAGTTCTCCCTCAGAATCATTTTAATATCTGTTTGGTTCCTCAAAGGAAAGAGAGGCCATAGTAGCAGCAAAGAAAGCACAGCCATGTGGGAGAGAGGGGAGGAGATGGCAGGAACCTTTTGCTAGGCCCCTCCCAATTCTGGGACTAGCTCCCAACATCTTCTGGGCTGTTTTACATTGCCCCAGCTGCCAAAGATTTAAGGCCTTTCCAGGGAGGACAAGGCTGGCCAGATGCCAGGGACAATTTTCAAAAGCATCTATGGCCTTAGGAGTCCAAGTCCCATTGTCAAAAGTGACTTTCAATGGGAATTAGACGCTTAAGTCATGAAGGAGCTCTTGGAAATGGTACCTGCCCTGGCTGCATCTCTTTTCTCCTGATTAGGCCCCTGGCATTGAAGGGATTCAGGAAAGGGTTAGATACTTGAATAAATAGTATCTATTATAGTATAGTAGAGTATCTAATAGAGTTAGTATAGCAGTGAATAATAAAAGTAGTATCAAAAGTGTTAGTTGGGGGATAATCCCTCCAGCTTCAGGATGTGAGTCAACCTCTAACAAGGATCAGGAAGAACTTTTCCTTATGGTATGTTAGCCCATAATTGCTGCTGTAGAGTTTCTTGCATCTTCCAATGAAGGATCTTGCGCTGGCTGCATTCAGTGGGGACATACTGGACTGGATGGAGCAACGGTCTGATCCTGTTTGGCAATTGCCATGTTGCCGCACTGAGAGTTGGGACAGGGGTGGGCGTAGAAATCATTACTGTGGCCCTTTGGAGCCCCCTGGTTCTTCTGCCCAGGGAATCCTCACGGAGATGACCCTGTCACTTCTCAGTACTGGGAGGGAAGGTATAAGGTTTGCATGGGTAGCAGGGGCTCTGGAGTTGGGGGACAACAGAGGACATGGAGGGCATAGTGAGGGAGTGAGCAATCATGTCATTGGCACTGATCACACGAGTTAAAAAGAAAAGTCAGCCACTCGTGTATCTGCCTTCTCTGCCTAATGGGCCAGCTGTGGCTCCCTGAGACGGGCTATGCTGTGCTCCCAGGCATCACAAGAGTAGAGCCAGTTGGAATATATTTTTCCCCATAGAAAATTTTGACTTCAGCAAAAAATTAAAAACTGAAAATATCAGTTCAAAAATGCCCAAGGCAGTGGTAGTTTGGGTGCCTTGTGACACCATTCTTCTCTAGGGGCTAGGCTACCTCTCCCATGATGCACCATGGATTTTCCTTTTGCTGAGCTGCCACAATGATTCGCAGGAGTCCCTGCTCCAATGTATCATGGGAGACGCAGTCCACAGAGGAGAAAGGAGGCACGAGGCCCTGAACAATGGCATTGAGGCAACATTTCTCAATCACATTTTTTCAGTTTTCAGAGTAAATTTTCCAACATTTGACTGAAAACCTTTGGGGTTTTGTGTGCTTGTTTTGATAAAAAGGCTAAATTTTCCCCTTAAAACATGCTTTTCACAAAAATTTGCATTTAATCAAAAATCCAGTTTTCTGCTAGAAAACAATTTTGATGGAAAATTGTCAGTTAGCCCTAAATAAGAGGTCAGCAGTGGGGATCTCCTTCTGCGCAGTCCAGCAGGTCAGCCTGGCCTGAGACGCCTACTATCCAAACTCACCCAACAGGAGAGAAACTGGGGCATTTTTGACTTGGATGTATGGGGACATGGATGGAGTAGCATAGAAGCATCTGGCATGATAGCTACCAAAAATGTACATACAAATCAGGGAGTGAGACATGGCGGCTTTTCCTTTTGAAGCTAAACTCAGTTATAACAAATGTTTTTGTGTTTAACGTTATAAGCCCTATGGCCTGAAGCTCGAGAGAGAAAATAGTCTGGCCTCCATGACCATGGAGAGTCTGAGAAGGCAGTGGCAATTCCAATTGCCTGGACATTTGGTACCTAGCAGCTAATGACCGTGGATGGCCCAGCCCTCCACAGGAAGCCAGTCGTGTTTGCCTAGCAACAAGAACAATGGACTGAGGAGAGTCCAGGTGGAGGGTTGTTAAGCGTGGGTCACTGGAAGCTTGACTCTCCTGACGTGGGACAAAAAGAGGGATCAGAGGACTCTGGAACTGACCAAAGTGGACCATGCTGTAATTTTCTCTGAAAACATCCACTCAATGTGCAGCAGCAGTCAGAAAAGGGAACAGAATGTTGGGCATCATTAAGAAAGGGATAGACAATAAGACACAAAATATCATATTGCCTCTGTATAAATCCACGGTATGCCCACAGCTTGAATATTGCGTGCAGTTCTGGTTGCTCCATCTCAAAAAAGATATATTGGAACTGGAAAAGGTTCAGAAAAGGGCAACAAAAATGACAAAGGATATGGAACAGCTGCCATATAAGAAGAGATTAATAAGACTGGGACTTTTCAGCTCAGAAAAGAGATGATGAAGGGGGGACATGATAAAGGTCTATAAAATCATGACTGAGGTGGAGAAAATAAATAAGGAAGTGTTATTTACTCCTTTTCATAACATAAGAACTGAGGGTCACCAAATGAAATTAATAGGCAGCAGTTTAAAACAAACAAAAGAAAGTACTTCACACAACGCACAGTCAACCTGTGGAACTCTTTGCCATAGGATGTAGTGAAGGCCAAAACTATAATAGGGTTCAAAAAAGAACTAGATAAATTCATGGAGGATGAGTCCATCAATGGCTATTAGCCAGGATGGGCAGGAATAGTGTCCCCAGCCTGTGTTTGCAGGACGCTGAGAATGGGCAACAGGGGATGGATCACATGATCATTACCTATTCTGTTCATTTCTTCTGGGGTACCTGGCATTGGCCATTGTCAGAAGACAGGATACTGGGCTGGATGGACCTTTGGTCTGACCAGGATGGCCGTTCTTATGTTCCATTTCTGTTCTCTATGCTCACCGAGGATTTTCTGCTCTGTGTTCCAGACAGCTAATAAACCCGACTGCTTGTATCACGCTGGCTCGGAGTCACTGCAGATGCTGAAGGTCTAGGTGCATTGTGCCATTTGGGTGTACAAGTCTCCCTCAGGTGTCCAGCAGATCAAGGGTTCTGAAGGCTCTGCGGTTCAATCTAAGGAGCCAATGAAGCCAAGTGGCTTACCCTCAGGAAAGAGTGAGACCCTAGGTGGGCACTGGCACACTGATGGGGTCCTCCCACGGACTGTTCCAGGGCTCCTGAGTTGTGGGTCCGTGACAGAGATACCATTTGAAAACTACAAACTCACTGACCAGTTATATCGTGGTAAAATGTGGGTAGCAACATTATAAGTAAAATTATGAATTCCCCATATTGACTGGGTACATGTCACTTCAGAAAATAAAATTTCTAAACACCATTAATGACTGCTTTTTGGAACAGCTAGTCCTGGAACCCACCAGAGGAGAGGCAATTCTTGATTTAGTCCTCAGTGGAGCACAAGATCAGGTCCAAGAGGTGAATAGAGCTGAACTACTTGGTTATAGTGACCATAATGTAATTAAATTTAACATCATTGTGGGAGGGAAATACCAAAGAAGCCCACCACAGTAGCATTTAACTTCAGAAAGGGGAATTACACAAAAATGAGGAAGCTAGTTAAATGAAAATTTAAAGGAAGAGTCACAAAAGTGAAATGCCTGCAGGTGGCATGGAAACTTTTTAAAAACACCACAATAAAGGCTCAAATTAAATGTATACCCCAAATTAAAAAGAAGAGTAAGAGAGCCAAAAAAAAAAATGCCATCGTGACTAACACCAGAGCAAAAGAAGTGACCAGAGGCCAAAATGTATCCCTTACAATTTGGAAGTCAAATCCTGGTGAGGAAAATTGAAAGGAGCATAAACTCTGCCACAACAAGTATAAAAGTATAAGAAGGCAGGCCAAGAAAGAATGAGTTTGCATTCCTCCAGATAGTGACAGATGTGGATATATAATCTACCACATTCTCCTAACGCCTAACCTAGTGCTTAATCTACACAAAAGGAAGTTTTATTTAGTACAACCTCATTCTCTTCCACTAGCTGTTTCAATGTACGGAAATGTGAATTTACTAGAGAAAATGGCTTTGAGATTTTTCACATTCTTCCAGAGAGTGACAGGTATGTTTCTCTCCATGTTGTCAACATTCATGGTACTTAGTGCCAGAATGGACCATCATGATCTTCTATGCTGACATTTTGTCTAACATGGGCCATAGAATTTACCTAGTTATTCCTACATCTAGCCTAAAAATTCTGGCTGAGGTAAAATGTATCTTTCAGAAAGAAATGTCCAGTCTTGATTTAAAGACTCCAAGTGATGGAGAATCTACCACATCCTGTGGTAAGTTGTTTCAAAGGTTAACTACCCTCACTTTTTTAAAAAATGACTTATGTCTATCCTGAAGTTATCTAGCTTCAGCTTCCAACTATTAGATCTTCGTACATAAGATTATAAGAACATAAGAATGGCCATACGGGGTCAGAACAAAGGTCCATCCAGCCCAGTATCCTGTCTATCATCCATGGTCAATGCCAAGTGCCCCAGAGGGAGTGAACCTAACAGGCAGTGATCAAGTGATCTCTCTCCTGCCATCCATCTCCATCCTCTGACAAAGAGAGGCTAGGGACATCATTCCTTACCCATCCTGGGTAATAGCCATTAATGGACTCATCCTCTATGAATTTATCCAGTTCTCTTTTAAATCCTGTTATAGCCCTAGCCTTCACAACCTCCCCAGGCAAGGAGTTCCACAGATTGACTATGTGCTGTGTGAAGAACTTCCTTTATTTGTTTTAAACCTGCTGCCCATTAATTTCATTTGGTGGCCCCTAGTTCTTATATTATGGGAACAAGTAAATAACTTTTTCCTTACTCACTTTCTCCACACCACTCATGATTTTATATACCTCTGTCATATCCCCCATTAGTCTCCTCTTTTCCAAGCTGAAAAGTCCTTAACCTCTTTAATCTCTCCTCATATGGGACCTGTTCCAAACCCCTAGTCATTTTAGTTGCCCTTCTCTGAATCTTTTCTAATGCCAGTATATCTTTTTTGAGATGAGGAGACATCTGTATGCAGTATTCAAGATGCGGGCGTACCATGGATTTATGTAAGGGCAATAAGATATTTTCTGTCTTATTCTCTCTCTTTTTAAATGATTCCTAACATCCTGTTTGCTATTTTGACTGCCACTGCACACTGTGTGGACGTCTTCAGAGAACTATCCACGATGACTCCAAGATCTTTTTCCTGATTAGTTGTAGCTAAATTAGCCCCCATCATAATGGGATTATTTTTTCCAGTGTGCATTACTTTACATTTATACACATTAAATTTCATTTGCCATTTTATTGCCCAATCACTTAGGTTTTTGAGATCTTTTTGAAGTTCTTCAGCCTGCTTTGGTCTTAACTATCTTGAGCAGTTTAGTATCAACAGCAAACCTCACTGTTTACCTCTTTCTCCAGATCATTTATGATTTCTTATCCTTCTGTGTGCTAAATTAAAGAGCCCTCATCTATCAGAAATCTTCTTCCCATAATGACCTTATAGACCATGATCACATCACCATTGAGTCTTCTCTTTGATAATCTAATTAGATTGAGCTTCCTAAATCTTTCACTGTAAAGACAGGTTTTCCAGACTTCGAATAATTCCTGTAGCTCTTTTCTGAACACTTTCTAATTTTTCAGCTTCTTTTTTGAAATGCAAACCCCACAACTAGACACAATATTCTAGGAATGTTTTCACTTGTGCTTTGTACAGCAGTAATACCACCTCGCTACTCTTACTCAATATTTTCTTGTTTATACATTCAATGATCACAATAATTTTCTGATCACACTGGGAGCTCATATTCAATTGGTTACACTCCTGACCACTCACTCTTTTCTAGAGTCATTGTTTTCCAGGATATAATTGCAACCAGATCATTTGACCAAGATACATTTTAATACAACCGAGTGCAAGGCCATCCATCTAGAAACTATAGGTCATATTGACATACTTCAACATTTTGTAAATTTGCTCCCTTTACACAGAAGTTTTCTGATCTCTAACACAGGCAAATTCAATCAGGAGAAAATCTTTTGCAAGAAATGTCATGCCCACTAATGTGGCACAGCCTTTCTGGAGCAGGCTGTGTTTTTACAGTGTCGTAAGCTTTTTGCTAGTATAAGTTGTGAGTCCACATTCCCTTGTGTAATTATGTTTGTGCTCAAGATTTCATCATAGCTTGTGTCTTGCTCCATTATTTATGTTTATTCAAAGCTAACAAAAAAGAAATATTAAGAGGCAGCTATTTCCCAACAAGACCTATCAGGGCCACCGATGTCTTTTGAAAAAGGGACAGGATCTCCTTTTTGGGTCTCTTCAGTGTTGTACAACCAAACCCACTGACACCTTCATAAGAGACAGGGATATCTTCTGGACATTTGCTCCACCTGGGCTCACCAGGTTCCCAATAATAAATTGTTTTATAAGATTGTGTTAAATTTTCCCCACCCAAGACGTAGATCCTCTTTTTCCAACGGACCACTGCAGCATTAGCAATTCCCTTTGGCAGTTTTGGAATGATCACCCCCTCATTCCTGCTGCCATCATCAGAGATAAAGAAACACTTTCTAGTGCAGTGGCGGTTTTCTGGTATGAGACCACCGTCGGCCCACTCTCTGGCTCTCTTTTCAGCATACCCACCTATAACGTATATCCCATTATTCATGGCAACAGCACCTGCTGAAAAGAACCCATTGCCCAGAGACACCTGAGTCCATGTGTCCGAGTTAACTTCATAGATTAGGAGTCCTCTATGAAATTGCCAATAGCCAGTCAGACCTGTTGCTCCTCCTAGTAAGTATAGTTTCTTCTTAAGCACAGTGGAAGCACAACGGCTCAGAACAAAAGGCATCCTAGAGATGGGAGTCCATATCTGCTCTGCTATGTCAAAGCATTCGGCAGAATTGAGGAACTCATGAAATCCACGCCAGCCTCCCATAGCATACAGCCTCTGGTTATAAATTAGGAATCCATGAGTAGCACGGGGCACGGACATTGGAGGGAGCTGTGTCCACTGGCCTTTAAAAGAGTTGAATTCATACAAAGCATCTGAATAAGAATTCCTGCAGATGCCTCCAGATACATAGAGCTTGTCTCCAAGTGCCACACAGGCTGGATGTGTCAAAGATTTCAAGCCTGGGAGCTTTTCCCACTTTTCTGCATGAGGATCGTAAAAGCCCATCAGAAAATCTTCATTCTCGAACTCTTGTTCCTCCCACATCTGTGAATCTACACACACTATCAGTTCATCAGACATGCCCTGTCTGAGTCCCCTGCTCTCATGCAACCTCTCTTCATTGTCCAGCTGCTTCCAGTGAAGCTGAACATCTCCGTACTGTTCTGAATCCAGTTGTACCTCCACAAGCTCTCTCTCTGTCAGGAGGGGCAGCCGGACACACCTCATCAGCTCATTGAGGAGGGAGTGGCCTGTGGTGGGGTGAAACTGTATCCAACGCCGCACAGCCTGGTAGACTTCTAACTCAGAAGCAACTGCAAGGCCGTCTGAAGACAGGATGGTGATTAAACTGCTGAGGTCCAGACTCAAAAAGTCGTCATCCTCACAGAACCTTCCAAAGTTTAGGACGATGAGCTGCATGGTAGCATCATGGAGAGCTTGGTGGTTGTAAGCCTGAGCCAGACTGTAAAGCCCAATGCAGTTCTGCAAGGAAATGTTCTTCAAAAGAAACCTGGAAGAAATAAAGGAAATAAACATCACTGGGAATGCATTAGTCATTGGTATGATCCCGCAACAGGTCATCAGCAGGATTCGAACCCAGAGATCTCAGTACCAAAGAACAGACCTCTGTTACTTGAGTTTAAAGAGAAGGACCTCCATTAGCTCATAGACTTTAAGTTCAGAAGGGACCATCATGATCATCTAGTCTGTGAGTCTATGACTCCTACCCTCTGGCTGAGTTGCTGACATCTTCAAATCGTGGTTTAAAGACTTCAAGTTAGAGAGAATTCACCATTCACACTAGTTTAAACCTGCAAGTGACCCGTGCCCCATGCTGAAGAGGAAGACAAAAAAAACCCAGGGTCTCTGCCAATCTGACCTGGGGGAAAATTCCTTCCCAACCCCAAATATGGCAACTAATTAGACCCAGAGGATGACAATATTAGCTGCCAATATTAGTAATAGGTGTTACTTTCTATGTAGACAAACCGCTTGAGGGGGCCACAATACACAACTTACAAGCATACTACATTAGAAAACCTTCTCCTGAGTTTGACACCCCAACATGAGGGCAGCAGCCTTGCTTTTATGGCTATTCAATTGTAACTGACTTAGTGAATTTATTTCAGGCAAAAGGCTCCAGAATGGCAGCTCAAAAGCACAAGTACACAAAGACCCCATGCTGGCCCCCACACAAACTCCTCTCACCTCAACTTCTGCCTCACCTAGACACATTTTGGGGGGGAACAGGGATGTCTTCATGGCCTGTTAAAATCTTGCCTACTTAGATTGCATAGATTTTTAAGGCCAGAAAGTGCCAAAATGTGGGGTACCCCTGGAGGACTAGCTAGGGAGCTGGACAAGCCCCTCACTCACTCACCATAGTGTCAACTTCACTTTTTTTTTTTTAGAAAAAAGTAGATGTTATGGTTATGAGGACAACTTTCACAACATGACCCAGGCATGTGTAACTGATGCCTGAGTTCCCATGTCCTATGAAGGACTGGCAGTTAATTCATGTGCCAATGATGATACTTTAATGTCAACACTGTTAACTAGTTCATTGCTCATCTAAGAAAGGCAAAGAAGAATCAAATTGTGAAGATCTGAACAATCTGCTCCGAGGGACTGCTCATTGTTGTGTCAGACATGAGGCCAGGGACAGGGCAATAACATTTGAGACATTTTAAAATACAATTTCATTTAATTTCATTAAAATTTGGTTGACCCACCTGTAACACCATAGGTCTGAGTTGCAGGGAGGCATGATGGTTTAATTTTCCCAATGGGAGCAGGGGGAGGGCTCAGCTTTCCAACAGCTGGAGAAACTCTGCTTTAGTCTGACCTCCTGCATAGTACAGGCCATAGAATTTTACCCAGTGAGTCCTGCATCAAGCCTCTAATTGCTGGTTGGACTACAGTGGGTCTTTTCAAAAGATGTCCAATCCCCATTTAAAGTCTCCAGGACGTGGAAAATTCACCAAATCCCTTACTAAATTCTGCCAGTGCTTAATTCCTCTCGCTGTTAAACATTCACATAGTATTTCCTGTTTCAACTTTGCTGACTTCAACTTTCAGTCATTAGATCCGCTACATTAATTATCATGTATCTTGTTGTGTGGGTACTTCTAGACTGCAATCAAGTCACCTTTCAGTCTGCTCTTGGATAAACTAAATAGATTGAGGTCTACATTGAGGTCTAGATCTACAAAGGTACTTAGGTACTCTGAGGTTTAGGTTCCTACGGTCTGGTTTGCACTACAGACCTATATTATTATATTATTGAAAAATCCACACTCCTGAGCAACATAGTTATACCAACTCTCCTTCCCCTCTTCCCTCTCCCCCTGGTAACAGAGCTTCTCCCATCAACATAGCTACTACCTCTAGCAGAGGTGGATAAACCATGCTGATGGGAGAACTCTCTCCCATCGGTATAGAGAGTCTTCACTGAAGCACCACAGCAACACATCTACACCAGTGCAGAGATTTAAGTGTAGACTTGCCCAGTTTTAGACTCCACTGATTTCCTCAAAACCCTGGCTTGGCTGCTGCCTAAGCCCATAGGCACCTAAACTCTCTTGATCCCTAAATGTTTGCTGTAAAAGTTCCCATGACACCTATGTTTCTGCCTCTGGACGTGCACTTCTGTCTCACTCTCAGTGTCCGGATGCCAATCTCCTTTCTGAACTGCAGGGTGATCCACAAACTGGGGACGGACAGGCAGAGGAACAGCTATAGCGCTTGCAGGGCCTGATCTGGCAGGCATGTTCAGAGGCGGGGGTCCCATTCAAAATCTGGCTGGAGCAGAAGGTAGTGCCCACCATATAACTTATAGCCCAGTGGTCAGAGCACTCACTGAGGCCAGGGTTCAGTCCCCCCACTGTCTGGGAGGAGAAAGGATTTGAACCAAGACTTCCAAAGCTCTCAGGCCAGTGCTAATGGGAGACACTCTCAATCTTTTTTGTTGATGCTGTTCCACTTTGGATTAAATCATTAAAGATTCACTGGGCCAGAGAGCGAAAGTAAGTGAGACTGACTCTATAGCGTGGTGGTTTGGGCAACCAAGAGGAGACCCAGTGCCCCTGTTCCCATCAGTCTTTAATTATTAATATTCTGGACACAACATTCCAGAGTGGGCTCATCAGTGCTGTATACAGAGGGAATACCGCAGCACTACTCTTGCCAGATAGTCGTCTGTTAACATAGCCAAGTATTGCGTTAGTCTTTTTTGCAACAGCATAACATCAAACACATGTTCATTTGGATAGCCTCACCTCAGTCCCTGGAAAAATCGTGGAGCAGATCCTCGAGGAATCAATTCTGAAGCACTTAAAGGAGAGGAAAGTGATCAGGAACTGTCAGTTTGGATTCACCAAGGGCAAGTCATGCCTGACTAACCTAATTGCCTTCTATGATGAGATAATTGACTCTGTAGATCAGGGGAAAGCAGTGGACATGTTATTCCTTGACTTTAGCAAAGCTTTTGATACGGTCTCCCACAATATTCTTGACAGCAAGTTAAAGAAGTATGGGCTGGATGAATGGACTATAAGGTGGATAGAAAGCTGGCTATATTGTCAGGCTCAACAGATCGTGATCAATGGCTCCATGTCTAGTTGGCAGCCAGTATCAAGTGGAGTACCCCAAGGGTCGGTCCTGGGCTGGTTTTGTTCAGTATCTTCATTAATGATCTGGAGGACGGCGTGGACTGCACCCTCAGCAAGTTTGCAGGTGACACTAAACTGGAAGGAGTGGTAGATATGCTGGAGGGTAGGGATAGGATACAGAGAGACCTGGACAAATTAGAGGATTGGGCCAAAAGAAATCTAATGAGGTTCAACAAGGACAAGTGCAGAGTCCTGCACTTAGGATGGAAGAATCTCATGCACTGCTACAGACTAGGGATCGAATGGCTAGGCAGCAGTTCTGCAGAAAAGGACCTAGTGGTTACAATGGACCAGAAGCTGGATATAAGTCAACAGTGTGCCCTTGTCGCCAATAAGGCTAACAGTATTTTGGGTTGTATAAGTAGGGGCATTTCCAGCCGATCAAGGGACATGATCGTTCCCCTCTATTTGGCATTGGTAAGGCCTCATCTGGAGTACTGTGTTCAGTTTTGGGCCCCACACTAGAAGAAGGATGTGGATAAATTGGAAAGAGTCCAGCGGAGTGGGGAGGAAAAGATGATTAGGGGGCTAGAGCACGACTTATGAGGAGAGGCCAAGGGAACTGGGATTGTTTAGTCTGCAGAAGAGAAGAATGAGGGGGGATTTGATAGCTGCTTTCAACTACCTGAAAGGGGGTTCCAAAGAGGATGGATCTAGACTGTTCTCAGTGGTAGCAGATGACAGAACAAGGAGTAATGATCTCAAGTTGCAGTGGGGAAGGTTTAGGTTGGATATTAGGAAAATCTTTTTCACTAGGAGGGTGATGAAGCACTGGAATGGGTTCCCTAGGGAGATGGTGGAATCTCCTTCCTTAGAGGTTTTTAAGGTCAGGCTTGACAAAGCCCTGGCTGGGATGATTTGGTTGGGGATTGGTCCTGCTTTGAGGAGTGGATTGGACTAGATACCTCCTGAGGTCCCTTCCAACCCTGATATTCTATGATTCTATGTACAATGACCCCTAAGTAATTGTCTGAGTTGCCTGCTTTCCAAAATACAGTTCTCCAGCCTGTAGGTGTGACCTGCATACTTTGTTCCTGGATGTATGCCCTTGCATTTTTCCCCTTAAACACATTTTATTTGACTGGATCCAGCTTGCCAAGTGACTCAGATTGCTTTGTATGTCTGCTCTGTCCTCATCATTAGTTACCATTTCGCCAATCTCTGTCATATACAAATGTTATCAGCAATGCTTATATATTTTCTTCAGGATCATTGATAAAAATATTGAACTGGGGCCAAGAGCCAGCCCCTGTTAACCTCACTAGAAGCACTCCCCTCTTTCTGATGAACCCCAACTTACATTTACATTTTGAGATTCATCAGTTAGCCAACCTTCTCAATATGTGCCATCCTGCTTTTGTTTTAGAGCTAGTTTTCCAATCAGAATGTGCTACTAAGTCAAACAATTTACAAAAATCCAGATATAAGCTACCACAATTACCTTTATCAACCAGACTTGTAATCTTGGAAAAGAAAAAATTTGTTGGACAAGATCTATGTTCTGTGAGTCAATAGCTGGAATTAATTACATTGCTACCCTTTACTTCTTAAATAACAGAGTCCTGTATCAGTTGTTCCATTATTTTGCTCAGGATAGAAGTCAGGCTAACTGGTCTACAGGTATTCAAGTCATCCCTCTGTTGACACAGCTAACTTTGAGATCTCCTGATGAAAGGCTGTATATAACAAGAAGGTATTATTATTATGGTGATCTCATCATCTTTCCCTTGAAAATCAGGCCGATACCCACTGCTCATTTCAGAATAGTTATTTACATGGTTGTGACATTTCATCACAATTGCCCAGGGCTGAATTTGAACAGGCATTTTACCCTGTGAAAGTTTCTTGGATCATGGTACAAATAGTCTAAACCATCCCGAGTGCAATGAGCTGAGTTTTAAATTAACAGTATTGATGCTTGTTTTTACCTGCTTCTTAATATACAATTAACACACACATACACCCATGTATTTCATCATAAAGCACATTCGTAAGACCGCAGGTCCTTTCATGTTACCTGCAGCAGATCTTCACCAGGGGGAGGATCTGTAGCTTGCTGGCAGCTGCAAACAGATCTGGGGCTGTCTCCAGACTAAGGGATAATTCTTCTGTGTAGATATATTCTAATATGCTTTGGAGGATGGAAGGAGCCATATCCTGCAGCACAACTTCTCCACACTGGGATTCTTTGCTGGAGCTCATGAAAACATCCTTAAAGTAAGGACTGACAGCTGCTAGCAGTACTCTGCAGGAAGAGAGGAAACAATAATTCCAAACAATAAAACCTGTGTTTACAGATGTTTCTCACTGTGTACATTAAATAACCCCTTTTTTAGAACAAAAACTGGAAAAACAGCTATTTTATGCAACCATAAACTTGGGAACATCAGCAAGCAAGGTTTGAACCCAGGATCTCTAAATCCCAAGCACAGAACTCTACCACTTAAGCTAAAATGTGAACTATTAGCTAAGATGTAGACCAGCTACTGGGGTTAGGTCAGAACATATACTTTGATAAGGAGCCACAAAACTATTTTTTAAACACCAGTAGAATACTGGGTATCAGAGTTCCTAAATTATTTTCCTGACTTTAGAACGTATGTATTGTTGAGTGATTAAAGTAGTGGTTACAGACAGGTACATAGAATTGGCACCTTCATAGTGGGAATGTCTGTTATAGTAGAGACCTGGAATCTATTCTTAATTCTGCCAGAACCATAGAGAAAATGACCTTGTCTCTTTACTAGGAATGATGGGTATGAGGTCATGATCAAAAGTAAGTCCGCAAAAATACAAACAACGGTGAGTGGAATAAGTAAGATTAGAACCTATGATTTCCAGCCCAAAACACCATTCCATATACACTCCCTGATCAAAGAGTCATTGGCTTTCTTGGCAGCACTGTACAACAAGGGAGGTCAAGTCACATGAAATGCAGACATCCTTCAAAATCTAGTGCACTCGAAATATCCAAAAGGAACAACCTAGGAGTTGCAGAAAATTGTGTTGGTGATTCTCTGGGGTCTGATTTTCCTTTAAAACATAAGAATGGCCATACTGAGCCAGATCAATGGTTCATTTAGCCCAGTATACTGTCTCTGAGTGTGGCCTGTACCAGAAGCTTCTGGCAGTTGGGGGTATAGGGACATCTGGAGTACGGAGACCCTGATTGTCTTGGCTAATGTCTATTAATGAATCTATCCTCCATGAAGTTACTAATTCAATATTGAACTGAATTATACTTTTGGCTTTCATAACATCCTGTGGCAACTGTGTGTTTTGTGAAGAAATATTTCCTTTTGTTTGTCTTAAACATGCTGTCCATTAATTTTATCAGGAGACCCCAAGTTCTTGTGTTATTTAAAGGGATAATTAGAACTTTCTTATTCACATTCTCCACACCATTCATGATTTTTACAGACTGGCTCAGGCTTACAACCACCAGGTTCTCCATGATGCTACCATGCAGCTCATCGTCCTAAACTTTGGAAGGTTCTGTGAGGATGACGACTTTTTGAGTCTGGACCTCAGCAGTTTAATCACCATCCTGTCTTCAGACAGCCTTGCAGTTGCTTCTGAGTTAGAAGTTTATCAGGCTGTGCGACGCTGATTACAGTTTCACCCCACCATAGAGCACTCCCTCCTCAACGAGCTGATGAGGTGTGTCCGGCTGCCCCTCCTGACAAAGACAAAGCTTGTGGAGGTGCAGCTGGATTCAGAACAGTACGGAGATGTTCAGCTTCACTGGAAGCAGCTGGACAATGAAAAGAGGTTGCACAAGAGCAGAGGACTCAGACAGGGCATGTCTGATGAACTGATAGTGTGTGTAGATTCACAGATGTGGGAGGAACAAGAGTTAGAGAATGAAGAGCACCAAGATCTTCTGATGGGCTTTTATGATCCTCAGGTAGTTGCGATGGGGAAGCTGGAACAGCCTATGGCTTCCCATATCATTGCTGTGATCAGTGCTGACATGCTAACCCCATCTCTTGAAGTCATCTCTAACTAATATCTTCCTTTGCAAAGTATTTTCCACGTAAAATTATGCAATATCAGATCTCCTGCTTATATCTTGGGAAAAGATGGTTGTAAAACTGGGTGAAAGTCTACTTGTTAGGGAGAAAAGCCAGAAACAGATGTATGAAGTGGTGTAGGGTCTTAAAGCCAAGAGAGGGTGATACAATTTTCATTTGGTATTTCATTGCTATGTAGGATTTTCCTATGTCAGTTTGCTTTATCCTCCCATCTCAGCAGCCTTTGTTGCTCCCTTGATAACTGAGACTATAGAGCTCTGCTCTCCAGCATAGGCTGAGGACAGCAGATAAATAAACAGAAACCCACCTGTGACAGGAGAATCTCCTTCCTTCACACACTAACGTGGCATCACAGAGCAACTGGTTCTGGTACAGCTGCTTTAGACCTGTATGAGTTGGGAAGACAATGCCAAGGCTGCCATTATACACCACATGGAAACTTTCTGAAGGAAAGAAGTGAGAGCTCATTTTAAGAAGAACAACTAGCTAGCTAGCTATCCCCATACATTCTATCTATCTATAAAATTCTCTGGAAATTTGTACGGATGATGGGATGGCTACAGCAGGAAAGCAAAGGATGTGATCACCTGATGACTGTTTGGTGGCTTACGTCTCTGCAATGAAGGCGAGGACCAAAAGGGTAATGGAGAGTTAACTCCCCTTTCTCCTTTAACCAGTACTAAGTTTACTTCAAAAACTATATACATAAAACAAACTCCCACGTTGTTTCCATCTCCGCCATTTTCTGGATGGCAGAGACAGCCCTAGGCATTCACCCTCTCTGGGGGCTCCCACAGGCTGGCCCAGATTACACATACACTAGAGCAGGGGTAGACAACCTATGGCACGGGTGCCGAAGGTGGCACATGAGCTGATTTTCAGTGGCACTCACACTGCCTGGGTCCTAGCCACCGGTCTAGGGGGCTCTGCATTTTAATTTAATTTTAAATGAGCTTCCTAAACATTTTTAAAACCTTATTTACTTTACATACAACAATAGTTTAGTTCTACATTAAAGACGTATAGAAAGAGACCATCTAAAAATGTTTAAATGTATTACTGGCATGAGAAACCTTAAATTAGAGTGAAGAGATGAAGACCAGGCACAGCACTTCTGAAAGGTTGCTGACCCCTGCACTAGAGGATCAGCTAACTTACCTTTGCTTAGCTCCAGTGGTTTTGGCAGCTCCTGTTTCTCCCCTTTTCGGCTGGAGCTCATGATAGGCAGAATGAAGAATGCTGTAGAGAAAGAAATCCTGAGTGAAAAGAGAATTAGATTCTCAACAGAGAGTGCGCACACATACACATTACTAAATACTGAAGGTCTAGTACATAAAATTATGTCAGAGGGATGGAAGAAATTCCATTTTCTGGTCCCCACATGTTGTAGTTTGGTTATGGAGCAGCAATGACCAACTCCCCAGCCCCCTCATTTCCCACTCAGAGGTCACAGCTGTATCTGGACTCCGTAAAGGCAGGTTAGGAATGGAGGAGAAGCTGGACTCTGCACTTCCTGGGTCGTTGCAGAAATCATAGAATCATAGAACATCAGGGTTGGAAGGGACCTCAGGAAGTATCTAGTCCAACCCCCTGCTCAAAGCAGGACCAATCCCCAACTAAATCATCCCAGCCAGGGCTTTGTCAAGCTTGACCTTAAAAACCTCTAAGGAAGGAGATTCTACCACCTCCCTAGGTAACCCATTCCAATGCTTCACCACCCTCCTAGTGAAAACATTTTTCCTAATCTCCAATCTAAACCTCCCCGACTGTGATTGAGACCATTACTCTTTGTTCTGTTATCTGCTACCTCTGAGAATAGTCTAGATCCATCCTCTTTGGAACCCCCTTTCAGGTAGTTGAAAGCAGCTATCAAATCCCTCCTCATTCTTCTCTTCTGCAGACTAAAAAATCCCAGTTTCCTCAGCCTCTTCTCTTAAGTCATGTGCTCCGACCCTCTAATCATTTTTGTTGCCCTCTGCTGGACTCTTTCCAATTTTTCCACTTGTAGTGTGGGGCCCAAAACTGGGCACAGTACTCCAGACGAGGCCTCACCAATGCCAAATAGAGGGGAATGATCACGTCCCTCGGTCTGTTGGCTGTACTCCTACTTATACAGCCCACAATGCTGTTAGCCCTCCTGGCAACAAGGACACACTGTCGACTCAGATCCAGCTTCTCATCCACTGTAATCCCTAAGTCCTTTTCTGCAGAACTGCTGCCTAGCCATTCGGTCCCTAGTCTGTAGCAGTGCATGGGATTCTTCCGTCCTAAGTGCAGGACTCTGCACTTGTCCTTGTTGAACCTCATCAGATTTCTTTTGGCCCAAACCTCTAATTTGTCTAGGTCCTAATTTGAGTCTGTATCCTATCCCTATCTTCCAGTGTATCTACCACTCCTCCCAGTTTAGTGTCACCTGCAAACTTGCTGAGGATGCGGTCCACACCATCCTCCAGATCATTAATGAAGATATTGAACAAAGCCATCCCCAGGACCGACCCTTCGGGCACTCCACTTGATACCAGCTGCTAACTAGACATGGAGCCTTCGATTTCTACCCATTGAGCCTGATGATCTAGCCAGCTCTCTATCCACCTTATAGTCCATTCATCCAGCCCATACTTCTTTAACTTGATGGTAATCCTGCCCCCTTTCCTTCTCCCACATGCATATATTTATTCTCTGAGTCACTACCCGTCCCCATGCACTGCACAGATCCTCACTTTAGCTGAGACAGGTTGGATACAGTTCCCTACGGAGTCTGTTAATGTTTCTCTTAGCCTTGGTCTACACTGGGGTGGGGGAGGTCGATCTAAGTTACACAACTTCAGCTACAAGCATAACGTAGCTGAAGTCGATGTACTTAGATTTACACACCGCGGTGTCTTCACTGTGGTGAGTTGACTGCTGCCGCTCCCCCCGTTGACTCTGCTTGTGCCTCTTGCAGCAATGGAGTACAGAAGTCAACAGGAGAGCGCTCAGGGGTCGATTTATCGCATCTAGACTAGCCTAGCCCTACACTACCCGGTCTGGCAGGTAGTGTAGACATTCCCTTAGGCTGGTTGGAGATAGAGGGATGTGCTCACTCCATCTCCTTAATTTCCTGGTTTTGTGGCTTTAACATCACTCCTGAAGGAAATACCCTCCTTAATGAGCATGGGCAAGAGACTGGTAGGACACTGAACAAATAAGTTTGTATCTACCATGATTCCAGATTTCCCCACTCCACCACTGCCACCACTTCAAACAGATCCCTCTTCAAAGCCATTGATTAGTTGCAACCCCCTATATTCACACCTCATAGACCATGATTTTGAGGAATGCCACCCATTTCACTGACAAAGTCTGCAAGTTCCCTATGTTCCACACAAATGGTGTGTCCTCTCACTTGTATTGTGGTAAATTCTTTACATCAGAAAGAAGGAATCGTGAGACTAGGGTTAGAGATAGAATTGCTTACATTAAGGGAAGGAAGCCCAGAATATTTTTGTTTCCTGCATGAATTATTATGTCCCTCACTTTGGGTCACGAAAAGGGTCATCTGGGGCTGCATCACATCATACTGTTGAAACTGGGACCATCTTGGGGAAAAAATTGCAGCTGAGAGCAATAGCCCCATCACACAAACACAACACCCTCCACGGCCCTCAGACACACCTATGGTAGACCTGACTTGTCTATCTTCTTGACAGCCCATCCTACACAACCCAACAACATGTGCTTGCACTAAGTACACTATCCTGCTCCCCATATTCCATGCCACACTATATACTCATGTCACAAAACTCTAACGGTGAGGTTGGGAAACAAGCTACCAGGGGAACTGATGGATTTTCCCTCTCTTGATGTCTTCAAATCAAGATTGGGTGTCTTTTCTAGAATCACAGAACCATAGGGTTAGAAGGGACCACAAGGGTCATCTACTCTAACGCCCTGCCAAGATGTAGGCTTTGTTGTGTCTAAACCATCCAAGACAGGTGGCTATCCAGCCTTCTTTTGAAAATCTCCAGTGAAGGTACTTCCACAACCTCCCTAGATGCCTGTTCCATTGTCCTGCTGTTCTTACAGTTGGGAACAGTAGGACAAAGTAGCACAGTAGGACAACAGTAGGATTTGTGCTTGAGTAAAGCAGATTGCCTAGGAAGATATGCTTTACTCAAGCACAACTTATTGGGCTCATCACAGGGGTAACTGGGTGAACTTCTGTGGCCTGTACTATACAGGTCAGACTCGATGATCTAACAGTCCCTTCTGGCTGTAAAATCTACAAATCTATGAGTCATGCTAGTTCATACCCAGCTTGGACACTACTCAGGGCCACGGGGAGCTCCTCCCCTCCTCCTGCATCAGTCACAGGTCCATTAATCTTTTAAAAATGTTATGAACATGTAAACTGATTTATAAAATGTTTAGCATTATGAGATCACCGTCTTCAGCTTCATTTGCATACTATGCTCAGACTGGTCAGGTTGGGAGGTGTCTATGTCCATTTTGCCTACATTAGACTGGGAGTGTGTCCATATTAGGGGAAGGTTGAAGGGAATGCAGATACACTGGAGGTGGGCCTATCAGAGGAGAGGAGGCTGAAGAAGGTGCTATACTGGGCTGGAAAGTGGAGAAATAAGTACTGCAGTTTGTGGGACCAGGAAGGTGTTCCTGATCAGAAGAGAAGCAACACCACTGAGGTGTGCTAGGGTATCAGTCCTTGTGAAGGTGGCTTCTTGGGAGGCAGACTGGATGAGAACAAAGGTAGAAATTCACAAGGGATGGAAGGAGTCCCTGGGAGAAGTTCGAGACTGAGAAGGGTGAAGAGTGAGGCATCCTGGGTGAGGTATGACCAGTCACTCCTCTCAGACTTTGCAGGACATCAGGTTCCAGACACCTGACATCTGTTTGCCAGGGTGAACATCTCCGCAGTGATCAGGAAAGTTATTTGCACGAGGAGGAAGCCCCTAGATATTGTGTGGAATCAGCACCAGCTCTGGCTATTGCGGTTCTCTCGCGTAGGTACAGTCCACCTCACTCCCTCCAGCACTGTGCGTGGTACTGAGAATGTACCTTTAAGTGGTTCTGCTTCCCAGATAGGAATTCTGTAGCAGCTCTGCAGAAGCCCATGTTCTGTGAAGCAGAGGCAGTTGGAACTGTGTCACTGAATCAAAAGGATCTCTTCCTTCAAGCACCTGGGGCACTGAATGATCACTGAACATCAGATGGTACCAAGAGTAAACAGTCATTTCAGAAAATAATCTGAGAGGAAAAATGGAGCAGCTGGTAGCGCCACCACAGCCGCAACTCTCTGGGAATATGGAAAGCTGGAAGAGATTTAAACAAAGCTTAACCCTGTATCTGCAAGCAATGGATACTAGTGAAAACAAAGACCATCTGAGGGTAGCCTTATATCTAACGCAAGCCTCACCAAGACAATAGGGAGGCTATATTACATACCTTAGATGTCAGGAGAGCTCTGGCTTTCTACTTGTATAGGATAGAAGCCTTCGGGAAGTTCCCAGGACTCTTCCTTTCCATAGCAGAAGATCTAAGGGATCAGCAATATCAGCCCAAAGGCTCTCTAAGTGGGTTTCAAATTGCATTAGACCAGTAGTTCCCAAACTGGGGTTCATGAACCTCTGGGCGTTCACAAAATGTTACAGGGGGTTCTCAGGAAAAAATTCCCTAATGGCGGACACAGCTTTTCCTTAGGACCCTGGGCAACATGGGGCCAGCAGCCCAGAGCCCCTGGACTTCCATGAGCTAAGCAGATCAAAGCAAACATATCTGTCACATTGAGGAGATTTAAACTTCAAGACTCCTAATAAGATATGAAAGAGGAGATGGATATTTTTTTGTTGTTTTTAAAATTAAATAGACTGCTAGTATTGTTTTTAAAATTATTATGAAGAAAAAGTTTAAGCTTTGTTGTAATGTGGGTTGTTTGCCTGGACTGCTCAAGACCTGAATGCTTGTGTGGAAGGGACAAAGAGTCCTGTGGCACAATTCAGAGTACACCAGTCTCCAAAGGGTTCATTGACTCAGTAGTAGTTGGCATCTGGATGCAGAGCCTAGCCTTTTCCTATGGGGGAATACCCCTATTGTGAGTTCATTTAAGGGTCAACAAAGGTCAGAAATTCCCTCCACAAATTGCCCATAATAATTGTAAAATCCCAAGAAACTCTATGATTCTTTCAAGGTTTTGGGTCTTGGCCATGACCTCCAGGGATCCAGCTTATCTGGATCTGCAACAGCTCCATCTCAAGAGATTATATGCCTATGTACTTTACTTTTTCCTGACAGAACTGGCATTTGTCTAAAGATAGTTTAAAACCTCATTCCTGCAACCATCCATGCTCTTCCAAAGTGTGGTTGAACATTATCAAGTCATTCAGATGTACCAGGACTTCCAGAAGGTTCACGTCACCATCTGTCTGTTCCTTTCATCTCTGGAATGTGGCCAGGCCCCCAGATATTCTCTGGAGTATTCTCAGAAATGTGTAGAATCTGAATGGACATATGAAGCCTGTTTTTCCTTATTAGCTGGTCACCCTGGTATCTGATAATGTCCACTTCTCAGATCCAAAATGGAAAACCAACAGCTTCCTGTTAGGCAATCTAAGACATCATCCACTCTTGGGGTGGTATACTGGTCAGGGATTCTACAGATATTCAAAGTACAATCATATATGCACATGTGCACTTCCCCATTATTTTTCCTGGCCAAAATAATTGGGGAGGCATAAGAACTTCTAGCGTTCCTGATGATTTCTGCAGTCTTCCAAACATCTGCCACATCTGCAGGTACTAGTGTCCTCAATCGTTTAGGGAAAGGCCTATCATTCAACCGAATGTGATGTTCAGCTCCCTTGACACAACCCACATTCCCAAGTGGAGAACACTTGGGGCCTTTGTGTTAGTTTCCATTTCAGTCTCTCTTTCCATGCTGAAGGAATTGGGGAGTTTCCAAAGTTCAACTTCTCTGGGTCAAATATGGGTATAATCTTCAAGCAGTATATGGGCCACCATTGCAGCCAAATATATAGGTGTGCTACCACAGTTACCCAAGGGATAGTGATTGGGAACTCAGTTTCATTAGCCACTGGTAGCTTTACTGACACTTTCGTAGAAGATGAGGTTTCGACTATGCCTCTTTTCACCATCAATCTGCCCAGCAGCACATCTGTATCTGAAGCTTCACTCAGGATTAACTGATTGGTGGCCATCTGATCCACTTGAGCAATTCCATCCACAGATGGGTTGTCCTAGCAGGAATAGTAACTGAAGACCCATATTCTTACTTTGACCATTCCCACCAGTCCTTGAAATCTACACTGGTCTGGCACTCCTCCTTTAGCTTGATATACTTCTAAACACACTGCATGGATCTTCAGGCTTTGTGCGTATTTAGGTCCAGAAAACTGCATAGCCGAGCCATGGCTGCATGTGTTCCTACTATACAAGGCATCTGGTTTGGATATCCAGTGGAGGGACAGATCAAAGCAAGAGTCTCTCTCTCTTTCTCAATTCCAACCACATCCTTTGGGAATTTTAATTTCATTAGTGGCAACACCTAGGATATGTGCTAGCCATCTAACTCCCAGACAGCCAACCTGGTTAGGGGTTTTAATGGTAGATGGGTCAGAGGTTGCCAGTAAAAGGGTTTGAAGATGACAGTGACTTGAGAGCCACTATCTAAAACAGCTCTACACTCTGTTCCCTCAATAGTAACCCCAACCTCAGATTTTAGTCCACACAGTTCTACAGGCAAGCCTGGCATAGTTGGAGGCAAAGACTCAGTCTTCATGTCTTTGAGTTGGGGAGAAGCCCAGGTGCTTACGGGACCCATGGTGCTCTCTTACCTGGTCCCTCCAAAGTGTCCCGCTCTCTTAGTGATGTAGAGGGCCTTAAATCATTCCTCAGCTCTCCTGGGGTTTGCGGGATTCGGACAACATAATAACCATCTTCTCCACTCCAACAACAGAAATGCATGAGCTCCAAGAGGTAGGGTTCAACCACGTCCTATCATTTTCTTGACCCTTGCCTGTCTGGTATAGCTGTCCATCTTGCATTTGCTCTGGGAGTCAAGATACATTCCCTCGGGGCATTTGTTGGAGAGACACGACAGAGTGCTGTTTCATTGTCAGGACAGCGACTTTCTCTTGCAACTCAGCGATCTGTTTCATCATAAGGTCACTTCGGGATGGGAGTTATACTGAGTGGCTTCCAAAGCATATACTCTCATTTTTGTCCCTCAGGAAAGGTTCGCTTCATAATCCTGTTTCCCACTCTCTGACCACTCATCTGTGTGGAAAAAGATGGGGGATTCCTCTTTTTGTCCTTGAGTTGCAACTGGAACAGCATCAATCCAGTGTGGGTAGCACTCTTTAACCCTTGTTCCAGTCTGAGACAATCCAAATCACTCCCTGGGATACCTATCTCTGCAGGAGTCATTCCTCCTGTGTCAGATATTGAGGTAGCTTCTCTACAAATTCCTGATGGGCAGTCTGGTATTTTAATATAGTATGCTCTCGATTTTCAGTGCTTTCAAACAAGCTCTCCAAAAATGAGAGGTATTGGGGCAGTAATCCAGAGGCAACTAGATTACTGGCAACTGGAGTACCCTGATAGATTCAGGAGCAGGTTTTTCAAGACTTTCCACTAGTCTCTTTCTTTTTTCCCTTTCGCAGTTTGCTCATTCCTGTTCCACCTGAACAGCATGATCCAGCCAGGCCTCAAATTCTCTCTCATGCACAGCTACAGGTTTTATCCTTTGTGACGGAGTCAGACCAGAAGGATATAGGAGAGTGCTGGAAGGCGGGTATATTAGTCTCAGGATGTGCAGGTCCCTGTTCCCTGGATAGCCAAACAAAGGCTACTCCAGGCCAATCAAGACACCTGGGGCCAATTAAGAACCTTCTAGAAAAGAGTAGAAACAGCTAGCCTAATTGGGACACCTGAAGCCAATCAGGGACTGGCTGAAACCAGATAAAAACCTCCCAGTTAGTCAGGTGGGCTGTGGGTGTCAGGAGCTGTGGAAGGAAGTTATGCTGTTGGTGAGACTGAGTGGTGGACAACATATCATACAGAAGGAAGCAGGCCCTGAGGTAAGGGTGAAGTGGAGTTTAAAGAAGCGGGGACTGCTGTGGGGAAGTGTATTGTGTTTTGTGGATAAAAGATCAGCCATCTTAGCTGATACTATTAGGGTCCCTGGGCTGGAGCCCGGAGTAGAGGGCGGGCCCAGGCTCCCCCATTTTCCATCTTCCATACTGGCCTGTGATGAAGGTAACTCACTAGGCAGTGACTCTTGCCAATTATACTGAGAAGGGGAGGTCACTCTGGGGCCTAGATGAGTTTCTGAGGCCCCTAAATCTGCCAGGAAGCGCAGGACCCACAAGTACAGACTTGGAGCTTTGTCACACCTTGAAAAGGTTTAGTATCTGTTAACTGGTTTCCTTTGCAGTCTTCAACTCTGCCAGCAACTTGGGCTGCAGAACAGACTTCCCTCCCTGCCCCAGAGGCTGTGTCTGGCCAGATGACACCAGGCTTACTGCAGTCTCCACTCCCAAGCATTCATATCAGGAGCCACATCCCCATCATAACATTGGCCCAAAAGTCATGATATTTTTTAAAAAATAACTTTGGGGTCTCTTTCTTCTGGAGCTCTGCCCTTCAGGAATCCCATTGGCATGTTTTTCACTGTCACCGCGAGGGCTAGAAACTTACTTGTTAAAATAAAGCTGAGAGTCTCATGTAATCACATGACTCCAAGAGCTGAGGCTTAATGGAAAGCACCAAAAATTTGCAATAAAATCATGAGATTAGGCAACACTGTTACTGTCCTAGCAGGGCTGCAAACTGTGCTCTATTCTCCAGCACTGGGGGCTTCCTTCCCGCTGCCAACACTCATACCCACACTGCAGCTTGCGTCCCTTTTCCCATCTCCGAGCTATGCCCTGCCATTTGGGTCACCTCTCACTGTCTAGACAGCTAGGGTAAGCAGTGGCTTTTGCTGATCAACAGCAGAATATGCTGGCTTTCTAGGGTGACCAGGTGTCCCAATTTTATAGGGACAGTTCCAATTTTGGGGTCTTCTTCTTATATAGGCTTCTATTACCCTCCCATCCTGATTTTTCATATTTGCTGTCTGGTCACCCTATGGCTTTCTGATTATGAAGCAAAAGCTGATGGGCAAGATACTCCACACCCAGAGCTTTACAGCTAGAGGGATAGTGGCCAATGTATGCAACGTCTGGCAAAAATGCAAAGGAACATGAACTGTAAATATAACAGCAGTCAGACTGAGGTTGTCATTAAAAGGCAACGTATTGTGATTATTAACCAGATATCCTGCACATAAGACCAGAACAAACAGTGAACATACAGCTTACAAAAATCTTTAACCTCTTGAACACAAGGACAGGAGCAACCATTTCCACTGTCTCACTGAACTGCAGTTTCTGATCTGATCTAGAGGAGTCAGGGAATAAATGGGCAAACCGTATTTCCTTGGAGAACTGATTTTGCGTCTCATACATGATGTCAGTTTCAGACTCTTTCTCAAGAGAAGAGAAAACAGAAATGGCTGGGATATAGTAGTGATACTTCCAGAACCTCTCACTGTCTTATTACAATGAGGAATAAGACTGGAGAATTCTGTATGGCACATGAGCTTAGGTGACCATATGTCCCTATTTTATAAGTCCTGATTTTCGGGTCTCTCTCTTATATAGGCTCCTATTACCCCCTCACCCTGTCCCAATTTTTCACACTTGCTGCCTGGTCACCCTACATGAGCTCAAATTGTGGCTGTGACATCCAGAAGGAAATAAATAAGTGCTGTCAAGCAAGCCTGCACTGGGAAATACGGAAAGTGGTGTTAAGGCTTTTGCTGAGGAATTTCCTCACATCACCTAAAGATTTTAGTCCAAGTACAGAGGTTTGACTTCCCATTACCTGCTGGGCATGGCAGTGACCAGAATGGAAGACTAACTGTGCAGTGCTATCTCAACACACATGGCAGGGAAGCAGGTAACGGAGGAATGTAGCAGCCCTAGCTTGAACCTGGAGTTGTCACTACAGACTTCAAAACCCCCGGAAACAGCATCTGTCTCCACTGACCCTAAACTCAAAGGAAAGTCAAACTGTCCCTTCCAAAAGCCGCTGTGATAAGGGGATTGCTGCCACCACGTGCTACATTGTTAAGAGGGTAAAACTGCCAAGGAAGGCCGCCGCAATTCTAGCAGCCACTGCCCATGAAGGCTGCCATGGGTCATAGGGGACTGGTGTCCATTAAGGAACCACCAATGCCACTGAGTGATACACAGGCTAAGGGTGTATGAGAGGTGCTGAGCTTGGCAGACAGAATGGCACCCTACTGGAGGAGACAGGCAAATGGACAAAAGGGAAGGAGGAGTGTCAGGATATTAATGTTAATGGCGTATATAACATGGCATGCATCCGACGAAGTGGGTATTAGCCCACAAAAGCTTATGCTCTAAAATGTTAGTTAGTCTTTAAGGTGCCACAGGACTCTTTGTCACTTCTGCAATTCCAGACTAACACGGCTACCCCTCTGATTCAGGATATTAATGAAGACTCTTTGTAGGATCACGGAGGAGCTGGCTGGCTCGCTTGGACTGGAAATAGTTACTGGCAATATTCTCACTGTCACACCTGCTCGGCATCAATTTGTAGCGGTCTTCTTCCTGCTAGGATCATAAAACACTGAGCATCCCTCCTCACAGCTTCAGCTCGAAAGCAGCCAAGCACCACACCATGGGCTAGGGCCAGAATTTTAGAGATAATATGAAGTGATCGAACATGTGATCCAATCAGGACAACAACACTGAAGAACACACATTCTTGGGCATAGTTTGGACAGAGATCGGGCTACATCCTGCCACTCCCTCCAAGACCTGTAAGCAAAGTCCAAAATGTAATGATACAGGTGCAATTCTGCTACACTGGAAGTGGGGGGAAAATCAATTTGGCTTTCTGGCAGAATTCAGACTGGCTTTCTGGCAACTCTCTCCAAAACTGCAGTAGGTACATGGCCAGCAGGTTTGCAAACCATGCAAATCCATTGTCCAAAAGTCCTGCCCAGGGGTTCTGTCGGGGCCACACAGCCACTACAAGAAATAGGATTGGTCCCGTTTACTACGGTTTTGCATGGGTGGGAGGGGGGGAAAAATCAGTAATTGATCCATTAGGCAGGTTTCTATAATCCCCATAGAAGTTTTGGAATAAGCTTCCATCCACACTTGCCAAACTATTCTCGTCCTAGGCCCCTGTGTCCTGGGCAGAGAGGCCAAGCAAAGCAAACAAAGGAGTGTTTTTGTGGTTGTCAAAGAACTAGCATGGCACCAGTTAACCAGTTCCTTCTAGTCTTGGAATTGCTCTAGGGCTGGGTTGTCTCTTCTTTGAGAGCTGGAATCCCAGCATTCCCAGCCTCTGCTGACCAGGGTCCCTACACTCCACTGATTGGCCACTGGACTGTGAGGCCAGCTCACTGCTTCACTATTCACTCTGCTTTACACACACCTTTGTGGCCCTGCCAACCTTACTCTAATAGCTGGGTATGAGACTCTCTGGAGCCACTCAGTCCTCTGCCTATTTTCTCAGGAAGGAAGAGCTGTGTAGCAACATAGACCCCTCTCAGAAGGCTCCTTCAGGGTCCCGGCAGAAGTGCAACTTACCATCAACAGCTCTCCGTTCTCACCTGAGGCACTTTTCCTGGCTGGCTTAGTTTGTGGCAGTGATGGAACTGCTATAAGAGAACAGAGACATTACTTAAGGACCAGCAGCACTGAATCAGTTCCAGATTTTCCTTGTTCCCCATTGCTGCTTACAGAGACCCCAGATCACTGTTTTCTGAGCCATAGAGGGCTTAGAAGGACCCTCGCACTGCACTTTTTATCCAGTGGATGGCACATGCTATGCACCTGCCAATGCAACTACATGTGGGGCCTGCAGGTCTGTGTAGTGAATATTTCACCTTGTAGGGAAAATGGTTCACCTCTTGGGCTAAGGCAGCTAATACACAGAAGGGAATGGAAAAAAAGGACAGGACTGGAGGTCAGGAATCCTGGGTTCCAGCCCCCACTCTACTACAGACTCACTGTGGCACATTGGGAAGTTGTGCCCTTCTTCTGTGACTCAGTTTCCCCCTTTTTAAAACCAGTCTAATACCAACCTGATGGGGGTTTATGAAGCCTAATTCATTAATCTCAAAGTGCTTCGAGGTCCGCGATGGAAAATAATTGGCCCAGAGATACTTGTAGTATTTAATCAGATACTGGTTATTGTGTTAGGTTTAGCACAAGATTCCCTGCTATCACTGTAATCAATGACACCCCTTCAAAATAAATAATCAGGAAGCCCCAACAAGAGATACTTTTGTCCTCATTTAGCTAGATCATCATCCAGGCTCCCACAGAAAGATTACAGCCTATTCTATACATGTGAGCCAACAACTGTGTTATAAGTGAATACTATCCGAATGCAACACAAGGCCATGCAAGTGAGCCAAGGATACGTTGCATGGATGGGAATACAAAGAAGATACATTTCTTACCTGCAGGGAGGCTGGTTTTTTGAATGATGGGTTCCAGGAGTTTTCAACAGCCACTGTCCTCATCCCAGACTGACTCATGTCTTATCTTCTCTAGGTTGCTGTAGTTACTGTCATGCCACATGAGGGGCTGCACCTGATCCAGAACTTCTGAAAATGGAAGCAGTCCATTTCCTTTGGCGAATGGTGGTGAGATAATCAGTCTTCTCCAGCTCGAACTCTGACTGCAAGTCTTTGATTTCAGTCTCAGCAGCTTGCAGACGGATCACCAAAAGTAACGGATTAATTGTTTGCGGGAAACTCGAAGGAGTTCTAGTAGAAGGAAGAGGAGGGTGAATCCATTAGTGTTTCACCTTCAGCTCCCAGTCTGCCCCAGGCCGGAGTTTCGCCCTTCCCAGGCCCTGTGTAGCAGCACATGGTGAAAGGAGCTAAAACCCTAATTCCCTCTGCCCCCAAATTGAGCCTGGAGCAGAGGGACTAGGGCAGGGCCCTACATGAGAACTCACCCCCCACCCCAGCTGCTCCAGGATAACAAGAATGAACCAAGGCTAGGCACAATCAGGCTGGAGCAGCTGTGGAACAGGTCCCTACAGACCCACAGAGCACCACTTGGCCAGGAGAAGAACAACTTGCCTATTGATCATCTGATTCCCAGCCCCGACTGCATCCCAGCCCCAAGATCCCACAGCTTTGCCAGAACCAGCCCTGCCTACGCTCAGAGTCAAAGGTCACTTGTGTCAAATCCTGGGAGGTGGCTGGCGTATCACAGCAGGGTAGTGCTGGTCTTTATGGCCCTGGCTCTCTTCTGGGTGACTCTGGAGTGGAGGCAGCAGCTCACGTGCTGTGAGGAGGAGGTAGGTCATGGTGAAAGGGCAGGCCCACATGCTGTACAGATAAGACCTCCAGCAACTGAAGACTTTGTGCTTGGTGGAAATGGCCAACCCACTGATTTCCTCTCCTCACCCCCACAGGGTTTCAATGTCCCTGGGAGAGAAGGGCTGATTCCCCAAAGACCTTCCTGTATCTCAGGATCTTCTTAGGGAGAAGCCAGTGACTCTTCTCTCAGGACCCTCCCCTGGATCTCACTAGGTTAAGGCTCTTGCTCCCTGAGCCAGCCTGGTATGCTGTGAACGGCTACACCACATCCAGCCAAAAGGTGGCACTGCAGCACCCATGCAGAGCAAGGCTTGAAGGCCCAGGATCTTCCCGCTATTCCCAGAAGGAGGACAGCATTGCATGGCACTGAGTGTCCTGGTCAAGGTGGCTCCATGGGATCCCAGCTAGGGGGATACCTTGGAAACATGGATCTTCTAGACTCTTCTTTGCAGCCCTGCATGGGGTTCGAGCAGAATTCCCTGGTCCATCCCCATCATGCTGATCTCTCAGGTGTGCTGGAGCAGTGTTGGGGGACGCTGCCAGCAGGCTCCTCAGCATTATATCCAGGTTCTCCTCCAAGGTCTTGTGCAGTGCCTGCAAAGGGGAGAGACACACGTGGGTCAGCGTCATGGAACCCAGGGTACGCTTGCCTCAGGATGGGTACAAGCATTCTACAGGGAGCCCTGGAGAGACCCCACACTCAGCCTGGCTTCCCCCACCTCAATTCCTCACTGCACAGTTCACAAGAACTCATGGCAGGATGGCAGCTGGCTCCTCAATCCTGGTTTAGTGCTTCTCTGCCCCAGGCCTGGCACACACCAGGGCACGGCACAGCCAAGCTGCCATGGATGGGAGCTGGGTTTGCGGACAGACTCCAGGCTCCAAAGCACAGAATGTGGAAGGAAGAAAGGAAAGAAGGGAGGGAGGGAGGGAGGGATCTTTGAAGGAAGGTAAAGGAATCTCCCATGGAGGAAGGGCCCCCTCCAGCCCTCTGTTACCCCCCAGCCCCAAGCCTCTTCCCATCTCCCCCACAACACACACACCCCTATTTCAGCAGTTCCAGCGAACTGAGGGAGCATTGACCAGAGGCGCACAGAGCACAGAGGAGCAGGACAATGATCTACCTGGATGTGGGGGTCCTTGTCCGTGGCCATGGTGACATGCTGTGCATGGTGGCCTGCAGGAAGTGAGACTCCAGCTCTGAATCCTGGGCTGGCTGCAGTTCGCTGGTAGGAGAGAGAAGCGGGTATCAGACTTTCCAGGGCAGAGATGGGACTGGCTCTAACATGGACATGAAACTGTGAGGAACTTGGCACTGGTTGGCAAGAATGGAAAGTGGTGCACCAAGCAGGGGTGTGACCTGGCTGGGGTCAGTGAAAGCCCCAGCCCAGCCAGGAGAGAGTGACTGTCCCCTCCACACATCCCCGCTGTCAAAGGAGGGAACAGTTGGGGGGTGACCTGGGAGGCGCAGTGACTCCTGGCTCTGGGTGTGAGCTGCACCGGGGTGGTGGGGAGCCAGGCGGGAGATCCTGGTATCTGAGATTGCACATGGCGACCACGGAGCTGGAGAGGACGAACTGGGCGCAGAGTCCAAGGGCAGTACCTCAATCAGCTCCTGTGAGACGCAAAACATTGTGTGAGATTCAGGCCCCCACTGACCCCTAGGCACTCCCCAGAGAGGAGGCTGCCAGCACCCCGACACAGGCAGCACAATTCCCCCAGCACAGCTGGGCCCTGTCCTCCCAATTCCCTCCTTCCTGTCAAACATACCCTCTCCCAGCCACCCCACACCTCCCCACCCTCTCCTTCATCTGTCCTCTCCATGATTCCCCACCTGCCCCTAGTGATTATACCATGAATTTTCCCTTTGCTGATGCTCAGTCCTCAGCCAGGGAGTACCTGCCCTCTTCTGCCCCCTCCAGCCCCACCAATCTGCATCAGTAGGGTCTCATGACTCAGGCCAAACCCCTTGACTGGGATCCCCCAACAACTCTGACAGAGCATCAAAGCACAGGATGTGAACGGTCCCTTACTTCTCCCCATGCCCAGGGCTCTGCGCACCTGCAGTGGAAAAGCACTCGGTCTCCCTGCTTCAGGAAGCCTGCAGGGATCTGCAGCTTGGGAGCAGGCTGGTTGGGGCAGGGATCCCCACTCCTGCCCTGGGGAGGCGGGGAGGTCTCCAGGGAGTGGGCAAAGCGATGCCTCCCGCTGCCCATTGGGGTTGGGCTCCTGGGGCTGACCTTGAAGCAGAAGCAAACCCAGAGACGTATTGCCCGGCTCCTGTTGTGAGCTGGGTCCTGCCTGCCCAGCCAGAATGTGGGTCACCTCCATCTGTGTGGATGCTGCCCCCTCCCCCCTCAGTGCCTGCTTCAGGAGCTGGTCTCCTGCTGCTCAGGAAGGCCAGGCATGTCCACCTGCTGGGCTGCCCAGGAGCTGCTTCTCCAATAGGGGGGATGAGGGGGGCCCTCTGCTCCTAGAACCGCTGGCAGCTGCCGCCCTCTGGCTCCAGGACCACCTGCAGAGCCTTCCTCCTCAGCATCCGCCTTAACTCGTCCATCCTGGAACCGAGCAGGAAGCAGCTGTGAGTCTGGAGCCAAGCTCCTAGGACAGGCTGCTCCCAAAGCTCCCCACTCACTGTCCATGGTGCTGGGACAGCAGCGGGGTCAGAGACTGAGACCTGCAGTCAGCCAGAACGAGCAGCTCCCTCTTCCAGCCCCAGGCCACACTCCCCCATCCCTTCCCCACCCAAGCCTGAGAAGGAATAGAACCCAGGAGTCCAGGCTTCCCCTGGGAAACTTCCCTGGCTCAGATTCAGGGGCTGTGGAGTGCTTGGGTTCCCACTGATCTGAGCCCCTTGCAGCATCTGCCCCACAAGAGGCTCCCAGCTTGGGGAACAGTCTCCTACAAGGGAAGGGCTGGCCTATAGCCGGGATGTTTCCAAACACACTGGAGCTGGCTCCGGAGAATACCCTATTACAGGAATGTGCTGTCCACACCCTCAGCGAAGTGCTCCAGGGGGGTGTGCTGGAAATCACTCTCTCACTGGGGGGATCGCCTCCTATTTCTGCCCCTCCTTGGACAGGTAAATTCAGGCCAGCAGCACAGAGCCAGAACACTTACTCCGTGTGGGGGGAGGGAGTGGGGGGGGTGACATCCCCATCTCATGAACACCAGCACCTTACATGAATTCCTGAAGCCTCCCAACCTCTGGGCTGTAGGGAATGGGGACCGAGCCCCTCTGATGGGAAATTGTGGCCTGGGCTGGAGCAGCCACTGGCTCAGGGTCACCAGAGGAGTCAGTGACAGAGCCAGGGGTGGAACCAGGAGTCCTACTTTCCAGGCCCCCGCACTAACCACTATAGCACACTGCCTCCCAGAGCTGGGAATTGCAAGCAGGCCCCTTACTCCCTCTTCCTAGCTTAGAGAGGGTGGGATCTGCCATGGTGCCTGGAGCACTGATTGGGCATCAGCACTCATGGGCCTCGGGAGATGGGGCAGAGTGGGGGCAGGAAGAAGTGGAGTGAAGGAAGGGCCTTGGGGGAGGAGCAGAAAAAGGGCTGGGCCTCAGAGGAGGGACAAAGTGGAGCACCCCCAGGGGAAAATAAAATAAAAGTCAGCGCCTATGTTAATCTGTCTAAGCCGCTCCTCTCCTTCTCTCCTTTGTTTTATCAGTTTCAGATCACAGCTTGCCCATCACTAGGGTTGACTAGACAGCAAGTGAGAAAAATTGGGACGTTGTGGGGTGGGGGGATAATAGGAGTCTATACAAGACGACGACCCAAAAATCGGGACTGTCCCCTATAAAAAAAATCAGGACATCTGGCCACCCTACGGGCCATGACAGTGCCCATTATAACACTGCAAATGTGCTAGCAGAGACTTTCAGGTAGCATACTGTTTCCTGGGGGAAGCTGGTTGGAAGGACTCCGCTTGCGGGACTGTCAGAGAAGCCATGAGGCTCAAGAAGCCATGGTGCAGGCAGCCACAATAAAGCTGGAGTTTTTGTAGTTATCCTGGTGTCAGAGGGGCATCATATACGGCAGATGATCCAGACACAGCAAAGCATTACACATGGTGGCGGCGGTAATAAAATCCTGGATAGCAGGACAGACCATTCAGAGCTGCACTGCACAGAGCAGAATACTTCTGCGAGTACACATTTTGTTTCACAAGACAAGGCTAGGATAACAGAAGACAGAGTGGCTGAAGCCTCCAGGAACATTAATCCTGCAAGACAAGACTTTAATTCAGGCATGGAAGAGTTGAAAAGAAGAATTTAACCTCAACGTTACCTGACTGGAAAAAGCTGGAGAGAGAAGTGAGACTCTGTGCATGGAAATTCCCGAAGCTGAATGCACCTTAGAAGCAGTAATGCCCTGTTTTGATACTCTTGTAACTCCAAGAAGAAAGAATAGAAAGATGTAATTTCTTTATTTGGGATCAAGAAGCTGCAGAAGGTGTAGACGCCAACTGAAAAGTAATAGCATCCAGATGCAGTTTTGGAAATTTTTAAGATTCAATTATAAGAGACTAGATAGCGTGCAGGATACCAGACTCATGAGTACAAGAACAGTTGCTGATGTAAGCTGACTTTACTTTGAGGAAAACCTTGGTGATATGCAGGGCAGCAGAATTATCCAAAGAGGAGATTAGCAGAGCAGTCAGCAGAAACTATCCATGCAATATATAAGAAAGGGAAAACAAATCCAGATACATCAGCCACAGATGACAACAACATAGACACATGCAAACACTGCACTGTAGGAGAAAACGTAAAACAAAGAGAAGTGGTCAGAAACGATGAGACAGCAGTAACTCTTCTGGGAATCTAGGTCACCCAAGCCATGAACTTGATAAAAAGCACATTTCCAGAACTAATGAAAGTGAATCGTAGAGTGACTGAAGATACCTTGGATGGTATTACCTGGGTCCAGAAGATGATACAGAGGAGATAGAGAGACATGTTTCAGGGTGATGGATGGCTAGACAGAGATTATAAAATATAGACAGACACCAGTGTGAAGTCATTTAAATTGCCGTAAAGAAAAAGTACCCGTTGTATTACTACACGCACTGAAGGATAAACAGTGGAACCCACAGAATCCTGGAAGTATATAGTCTGTAGAGAAGAGCACCAACTGGATAAGAGTTGTGGTGGTAAGAAAGCCATCTGGAAAAGTAAGAATATTCATAGATCCAAAGCCTTTAAACAAAGCGCTAGAATGGAACCATTTCCACTGCCTACAATTGTGTACCTATTACCAGATCTGTTTAAAGTGAGACTTTTTTCAATATGTGATGTACAAATTGGATTCTAGAACATCAAATTGGATGAAGAATTTACTTACATGACAACCTGATGATGCCACAGGAACAGTAACGGTATCCCTGATGATGCCACAGCACAAGTGGTTGCTGAGCTCTGTGACAATATATACCTCCAGACCAGTGGCACTGCTATGGGCACCTGCATGGCCCCACAGTATGCCAACATTTTTATGGCTGACCTGGAACAACGCTTCCTCAACTCTTGTCCACTCACGCCCCTTCTCTACCTACGCTACATTGATGACATCTTCATCATCTGGACCCATGGGAATGAAACTCTGGAAGAATTCCACTGTGATTTCAACAGCTTCCACCCCACCATCCACCTCAGCCTGGACCAGTCTACACGGAAAGTCCACTTCCTAGACACCATGGCACAAATTAATGACGGCCACATTAACACCACCCTATACCGAAAACCTACTGACACCTATGCCTACCTTCATGCCTCCAGCTTCCATCCCGGGCACACCACACAATCCATTGTCTACAGCCAAGCACTGAGGTACAATCGTATTTGCTCCAACCCCTCAAACAGAGACCATCACCTAAAAGATCTTCACCAAGCTTTCTCAAAACTACAATACCCGCACAAGGAAATAAGGAAACAGATCAACAGAGCCAGATGTGTACCCAGAAGCCTCCTGCTGCAAGACAAGCCCAAGAAAGAAAACACAGAACACCACTGGCCATCACCTACAGTCCGCAGTTAAAACCTCTCCAACACATCATCAGGGATTTACAACCCATCCTGGACAACGATCTCTCACTTTAACAGGCCTTGGAAGGCAGGCCAGTCCTCGCCCACAGACAACCCACCAATCTCAAGCATATTCTCACCAGCAACAGCACACCACGCCACAATAACTCTAACTCAGGAACCAATCCATGCAACAAACCTTGATGCCAACTCTGCCCACATATCTACACTAGCAACACCCTCACAGGACCCAACCCGGTCAGCCACACCATCACTGGTTCATTCACCTGCGCATCTACCAACGTAATATATGCCATTATGTGCCAGCACTGTCCCTCTGCTATGTACATTGGCCAAACTGGACAGTCCCTACGAAAAAGGATAAATGGACACAAATCAGATATCAGGAATGGCAATATACAAAAACCTGTAGGAGAAATTTCAACCTCCCTGGACACACAATTACAGACCTAAGGGTCACCATCCTTCAGCAAAAAAACTTCAAAACCAGACTGCAAAGAGAAACTGCAGAGCTGCAATTCATTTGCAAATTTGATACCAATCAAGGATTGAACAAAGATTACGAGTGGCTAGCTAACTACAAGAGCAGCTTCTCTTCTCTGGGTGTTCACACCTCCAGACCAGCTGCTAGAGGAGTACCTCATCCTCCCTGACTAGAGATAACAAGCTGGTTCAGCCTCATTGGACTAACCTTGTTATCTCCAACCTGGCCCTTGCCTCTTATTTATCCCTGTCCCTGGACACTTCCACTGCTTGCATCCGACAAAGTGGGTATTAGCCCATGAAAGCTTATGCTCTAATACTTTAGTTAGTCTTTAAGGTGCCACAGGACTCTTTGTCACTTTGGACATTATGTTGACCATCAAAAGTTTGAAAGTAGACCCAGGAAAAGTGAGGGCAATTAGAGAAATGCCAAAACCCAGGGATGTTAAAGGAGTCCAGAGATTTCTGGGAATGGTCAGTTATTTAGCTAAATTTTGCAACCATCCCTCTGAGAGAGTCTTGATCCTGAGACAGCTGACACATCAAGACTCCATATGCAAGTGGACAGACCAACATGAGCAAGCAGGCCCCCATATCAGTAAGACTTTGAAGTTACTTTCACTCCTGGGTGATACCACACAGTACTTAAACTCACAAGCAAAAAACAAACAAACACGGGGTTTCTTACAAGGTCTTCATTGTAAAAAGGTAGGATGGTGCTGAGGCTTCCTGCTCTGGAGTTCAATGGACAATTAGTTTGGCTCTCAGCAGCCAGCCCAGGGGTCACTCCTCTGCCTCTGGGCTGACACATGTCAGTGACCCACTAGCCACCAACAGGGATCAAAGTGTCCCTTTGGGCACCTTCCAGGCTGCAATGCTTCTCGCTCCGCTCCACCCCACCCCACCGGCAGCCAGCAACCAAATGTAGCCAAACTCTTTGTCTCTGAGTTCTGGCTTCTGATTGGCTGTGGTAGTAGCTTCCAGTGTGTTCTATCTTCCTAATAGTGGGGGGGGGCACGAGGCCCTGTCCCTTCCATGGCTCTGCCCCTCAGAAGCTGGAGCAGGGAAGGGGAGCCCAGGCCCCACCATTTGCCAGGGGCAGGGCCCCCCTCGCCCCCAGACCAGCCACCAGCCCATGTCTACACCCCCAGACCCTCTGCTCAGGGCAGGTGGAGGGTTCACGGCTCCTCACAGCTTCTCAGCCCACCCTACCCCCACCCCCCAGTCTGCGCTTACCCCAAGTGAGGCTCCAGCTTCTGCTTCCGGCCTGGCCAGGGGGGCAGAGCCTCAGGAGTAAGAGGAGGGGCAGGAGGCCAGGCCCATGGCAAAAAGTGGATGGGCCATGGCCCCTTGGCTTGTTCTAGCACCCCTGAATCCCAGGCATTCTGGGACGTGGCATCCCAAGTCTCTGCAGCCATTGCTGCTGTAGTCCAGGGGTGAGTCCTCTCCAGGCTCAGAGTAACATGTCAAGGACAACCAGGTCCCAAGGTGTTGCCATAGGCATTTCATGAAGATAAATATATTAAAGATTCAGAGGTGCTCATATGCTATGGGAATAGATGGACCATATACAACGAGGGCTCAGGTATCCTGCCTATTAGTGTTACGGGGGCAGCTAAGCTCTGTTCAGCATCTGGCCCCAAATGTGAGGGCTGAGCACAAGAGAAATCTGGCCCTGAGCTCTTTGAAAAACCTGGCTTTACCTTCCAGTTGGTCTAAGTGATAGCCCAGTTTCCCTGGATTTGTTTTAACAATGGCCTATTAGATACTTGGTACCTTCATTGCACAGTAGCACTAAATAGAGACCTTAAATGTGAAGTCTTTCACTACCTCCCTAATCCTTGTTTCATTTAGCATTAGCTACATTTAAATCTGCCTTAAAATGCTAATATTTTTTTAATCCTTTTTTTCTTCAGTTGCTCCATTTGCTGGAGAATAGCTCTGGTGAACTGGAACCTACAGTTTTCCGAGAGCCAGCTGCACTAGTTATTGCTTGCAGCATTCATCACCGTGCCTTGTCCAGTGTTGGACAACTCCCTCTCCTGAGATCTGACCTGGGGAAAGCACACTAGCAGATTGGTGCCCTTGAAGAAGATGGGTCTAGTGGGAAACTGGTTTAATAATGAGATCAGGGCTCTGCATCACAGGGATGGTGGGATGATGGAATTTGTCTTTATATTCCTATTGGTAAGAACGAGAGATGGTGTGTGTTTGGAGAAGTGTCAGACCACGGCCCTTGCATGTGCTTCAGCAGGTCAAAGGACAGCCTGCTCTATGGGCCTAGTCTACCATAATCCTTCTAGTACAGCCTGGTTAGTTTCACTCTTGCCATGTCTCTGCTGCCTGGGGCTCCCTATTTTTTTGTGGGTGGACACTCTATGGGCTGCACTGGGAATCTCAACCCATACGATTACACAGTAGCCGTGCCTGTGCCCTGTCTCCCGGGTTACTTTTTTGTGTGTCTGTGACAGGGTCCGACTCACCCCTGGTGGCACCTCCTGCCGGTTGTCTTGGGAATTAGCTCTCAATAGTAGCAGAGCACCCTCAACACGTGATGTCCAGCCCGTCATCTGCTTTGCTGCCTTGGGACCTGCGTTGCTCCTTGCTTGCTGGCGTACTCCTCCGGACAGTAGCTTTCTCGGCTTTAAACCACTATTCCAGTCACTCCCCGTTCCGCGGGGCGGGTTGTGTTTGTTAACAGCAGTGCTCTGGTTTGCACCCGCCTTGGTGGCCAACCACAACCTGTAGCCTAGCCCCTTATCTCAGGGGTAAGTTGCGGCATACTCTGGCCCCTCTCCTCTATGGCCAAGTGCTATGAGAAGGAGAAGGGAGGGACCCAGGACAACCCACTACTCTGGGCAACCCTTTAGCAGCAGCCTTCCTCTGTCCTTTTCCACGCCCCTCTTGTCTGCCAAGTTTCCCTGGGCCACTTCCCCTTTTGGCCCTATGCACTTTCTCAACCTTTTTTAGCAAGGGCTGCAGTCTGGCAAGTAATGGGCTGGAGCTCCACTTTGCTCACCCCAGCCAGAGCATCTCCCTTGATAGCTGGGGACTGACTGACTTCTCCCTAGCTGGGCAGCCTTTATATAGGATCTGGCCCTGTCCTCATTGTCTGCCTCTTCCACTCCCTGATTGGCTCTCCCCAGGCCTTCCCTGATTGGCTGCTGCTCCTCACAGCCTCTTTGGTCTGAATCAGCCCTCTTTCTAAGGGGGTGGGGCTCTGCATAGTTTGTGCATTTCCCAAAGTCCCATTCTTCCCGGTATGCTGTATGGCACACACCTGTACGATTGCTTCCCTGTGTTCTGCTTTAACTTAGGCCTGGTCTACACCTAGAGCTGACCTAGCTACAACGCTCAGGGTTGTGAAACAATTTCCAATGTAGTCAGGGTGACCTAGTGTCTATGTTACCATGCTACAGCCATGTTGGTGCAGCTGTAGCACTTATAGTGCAGATATTCCCAAGTGATAGTGTGATAACTGCCAGGGGCTCCAGACAGAGTGGGTGGGTGCCATGATAGGGTTCCCTCTATGCTACTACATAGTACGTTTCTGTGAAAGTGCAGAGAATATGAAAAACAGCTTTGAACAGAAGCCATCTTTAAGGGTTAATTATGGAGTTACTGCCCAAGATTTCAGAAGACATGACATGTCAGCTTTCATGTCAGCTTCTCATTGATGCACAGCTGATCTCACAGCCATACATTGCATGGTGCAGACCCATGGACACTGCTGACAAAATCTCTGATAACGAGTGCATAGGGACATAGCATCCTACAGACAAAGCATCTTGGAGAACTCCAAGTTACTGTTCAAAGTGGGTGGCCAAACTTGGCTTCTCTTGGCCATATCTCAAAAGGAGCTCAGCTGCCATGAAGATACTTTCTCTCAGACAAGACGGTCTAAAGATTACTGGGCTCTGCACCATCTGCCCTTCATCATAGAGAGGAAAGGTTCACTCTGTGCCACCACAGCAGGAGTGTGGCTAAAGCCAGCCCTCCCGTATGACAGCTTGCCCTGGCCAGGCCCTCGCTGGAGCAGAGGGGTGCTTGCTCCCACTGGAGAGCTGACTGCTCCCAGCAGAGCAGGAGGGAAGTGCCCTGGGCTGTCCCTGCAGCTCTTTAATTGGAGTTGTGGCCTCCTCCTAGCCCCCAAATAGCCTAGACAAGCCAGACTTCACCCACCATGCTCAAGGGGTGCAGCACCTGCCCCTTGCACTGCCAATTCCACCCAGCTCCCTGCAATGGGCCACCCTGTGCCCTGTACCCCACAGCTGGAGGCTGTGACATTCCTTGGAAAAGTCCCTCACCCGCCACAGAGCCCGCGGGCGGCTCCGCGCAGCCGGACCAGGGACCTGCAGCGGTATTTCGTCAGAGAGCGGGGATGGGAATTGGGGGATGCTCCCTCGCCCGGTCCCTTGCGGCAGAGAGTTCGGTGCGGCGTTGCGCGACGCTCCCTGGGCGCCTTGGCAACGGCGAACGCCGCGACGGGGGCGGGGAGCCGAGCTCGGCGCTGCTGCC
>ML677380.1:16522784-16568789 GCA_007922305.1 Dermatemys mawii
CCCCTCGGGCCACTGCCTCGCGCCGTGCCTGCCACCCACGGGTGTGAATGAGCATCTTTCTCCCCATGCCAGGTTCTCTCCAGCACCATACGAAGCTGCCCCTGCCCTTCTGACACTGCCTCCCCACTGGGGTGAGCCGGGATCGTGCCCTCCGAGCCAGGCTCGCTCCAGCCGTCCAGCGCCATTGCAAGCTCCTCTGCAGGCAGCAGGTTGCTGTAGGGCGATTTCGAACATGGCCTCGGAGGCGGTGAAGGTCATTGTGCGCTGCCGGCCCATGAATGAGCGAGAGAAGGCACTCAGCTGCAAGGCCGTGGTCAGCATGGACAGCCCCCGGGGCCAGTGCTTCATCCAGAACCCTGGGGCCACTGACGAGCCGCCAAAGCAGTTCACCTTCGACGGGGCATATTATGAAGGCCACAACACTGAACAGATCTACAATGAAATTGCCTACCCGCTGGTGGAGGTGAGTGAGGCCAAGAGTGATCTATGAGCCACAGAGGCTCTCAGTGGAGAAGGAGCGGCTTGGGAGATTGGTAATAACAGACAAGGCCTTTTCGTCAATTACTGCAGAGTTTAAACTCTCATTAAAAAATCCTACAAAGTTTTAATCTTGATGGTTATGAAGAAAACCTGCTGAATGTGACCTCATGCAGCCCTGTCTCCTTGATTCATAGATATGAAAGCCAGACGGGGCCGTTGGGGGTCATTTAATCTGATGTCGTATATAACAAAGGTCATGAAACTTCCCCAAAATAATTCCTATAGCAGATTTTTTTTTGAAAGAAAATTCAGTCTTGATTTGAAAATTATCAGTGACCCCTGGTAAATTGTTTGATGGTTATTTACTTTCATTGTGAAAAATTTACACCTTATTTCCAATCTAAATTTGTCTAGCTTTGACTTCCAGTCATTGAGTTGTGTTATATCTTTTTCTGCTAGTCTGAACAGCCAATCATAAATATTTGTTTCCTATGCAGGTAATTACAGACTGTAATCAAGTCACCCCTTAACCTTCTCTTTGTTACACTAAATAGACTGAGCTCCTAGCATCTACAGTAGAACCTCAGAGTTACTAACACCAGAGTTATGAACTGACCAGTCAGCCACACACCTCGTTTGGAACCAGAAGTACACAATTAGGCAGCAGCAGAGACAAGAAAAAGCAAATACACTACTGTGTTAAACATAAACTTCTAAAAAATAAAGGGAAAGCAGAATTTTTCTTTTGCATGGCAAAATTTCAAAACTGTATTGTCAATATTCCGTTGTCAACTTTTGAAAGAACACCCATAACGTTTTGTTCAGAGTTACGAATATTTCAGAGTTATGAACAACCTCCATTCCCAAAGTGTTCATAACTCTGAGGTTCCGTTGTATCACTATAAGGCAGTTATTTTAATCCCTTCATCATTCTTATGGCTCTTCTCTGAACCCTCACCAATTTTTCAACATTGTTCTTGAATTGTGGCGACTGGAACTGGACACGCTATTCCAGCAGCGGCTGAGCAGAGCTTAGTAAAGAGATAATGTCTGTTTGTACTTGAGATTCCCCTGTTCAACGCATCCAAAGATCACATTAGCCCATTTGGCTACAGCATTGCATGGTATTTCTCCTCTGCTCACTCAAAGGCATCTCTGAAGATGGCAAAGGAGGGAATGACCTCAATCAGCAGGGAGATGGGAGGGCTTTACATTAGGGGGCTGAGCAGTTCTCCAGGGCTTTGCCTCTTATCTCATTTACGACTCTTTGCAGCGTCTCTCCCTAACCGTATTTCAGTCTCTGGTGAATTGATATATGGTTCATTTTTTTCAAACTCTCTGCTTGAATTATTATTGCCATTGCATCTGGGGAACCTTGCATTCAGTTTTTTAAAAAATCAGCAAATCCATCACCCAGTGGTGATTGGTAAAGTTATATCTATTTCATGTCTTGATGAGATGGGAATGAATGAATGAAGGAAAGGTGACTCCCTCCTTTAGCCAGCTTTGTAAAAGATGACTTTGAGTGAGTAGATGAGAAATAACATTCTTATCATTATTCTAGGATTAAGACTTCCCTTTTAGCCACTTTATAATCAGCTGGAGTTCCATTTGTCTCTCCAGTCCTTAGAGTTTCTTCTGACCTACAGCAAAAGTATCCTAATTTTCTATACTATAATCCAGGGGTCTCCAAATTACGGCCCAGGGGCCGGATGCGGCCCCCAAGCTAGGGTGATCAGACAGCAAGTGCAAAAAATCGGGACAGGCAGTGGGGGGTAATAGGAGGCTATATAAGCTGAGCAGGCATATGGAGAAGCCGCCGCTGGCCCTCCCTCCCCCCACTGTGAACTCCTGCCGGCAGCTTCTCCATATGCCTGCTCAGTTTATATAGCCTCCTATTACCCCCCACTGCCTGTCCCGATTTTTTGCACTTGCTGCCTGGTCACCCTAGCTTGGGGGCTGCATCTGGCCCTCGGGCCGTAATTTGGAGCGCAGAGTGGCTGGAGGAGCAAAGTGGGGGGTAGCGCCCGTGAAGCTCCTTCAAAAATCTAATATGGCCCTCGTCTCAAAAAGTTTGGAGACCCTTGCTATAATCAATGGTCCTTCTTGTTTTGACCTTCTCTGTTCTGTCAGCCCCTGGGTTTGAGAGAAACCAGTGCATTTATACAGCAGTGAAATGTATTGTATTTTATTCTCTTAGTCTATGGCCTGAGCTAGGAAGCCTGTCTTTTGCTCCTACTTTTCTTCTGCTTCAGGGTTTCCATTTTTTTTTTTCTGGGTTTTGGATGAGATGTAAAACCAAATCCTTGGTTTGTGGAGATTAAAGATCCCATGGGACTTTCCACAAGAAATTCATAATTCCAGCTCAGGTGCTTGCGTTCCATCCACCTACAGATGACATTGCAATTTCTTTGCTCAGCCAGCAGTTTCTCTCCTTCCCCATAAAATCACTGTTAGGTGATAGAATAGAATCTTAGTAGCTTGATTCAAAACATGTGAAGGATGAAGATAATGGCTATTACCTTTCTCTTGAATTTTCCAGGGTGTTACTGAGGGCTACAATGGCACCATTTTTGCCTATGGCCAGACTGGCAGTGGGAAGTCATTTACCATGCAGGGCATTGTGGACCCTCCTTCACAGAAAGGCATAATTCCCAGAGCATTTGAACATGTTTTTGAGAGCGTACAGGTAGGTAGTGAAGTGAAATGGCTGCTGTAGCAGGGACTATGGCCCAGATCCTCAAAGGTATTTAGGTGCCTAACTCTCATTGGTTTCAATAGGAGTTAGATGCCTAAATATCTTTGAAGATCTGGGTCTATATGTTATAAGCTATTTATTAATAGGTGTTTCTACAGTATTCACCACCACTATCGGAGCCCCACAAACATTAATGGATTTATCCACACAACCCTATGGCAAGGTAAGGCAGTATTATCCCCCATTTTACAGATGGGGAAACTGAAGCACAGAGAGGGGAAATGACTTCCGCAAGGTCACACAGGGAGGCTGTTGCTGAGCTGGGATAGAACTCTGATCTCTTGAGTTCCTCCTCAGTGGTTTAGCCACACGACCATTTTTCGCACCCTCAAATTATCAGTAGGATAGCAGGAGACCTCCTGTCAACTTGCCAAGAACTTACATGATGAGTACATGAGCACTGAATGTAGTTCTGATTGGCTGAGTATGTATGATTCAGTAGTGGGCATATATATAGTCCAACAGAGTCCTTGAGAATCGGGACTCAGGTGCTGTTTACAGCTCTACCACATTTACTGTGTGACTTTTGGCAAATTAGTGTTTCTCTCTCGGCCTCAGTTTCCATATCACTAAAACTAGGATAATGCCTAAATCTTAGGAAATTGTGAGACTTAAGTCATTGATGTTTATAAAGTGCTATGAAGCCCTCTGCTGAAGGGTGCTAGAAAGGGCAAGATACTTTTACTACAAGCTGAATATTAAAAGGTCTTAATGCACATTACTTAATACAGTGGCTTGTATCCATCTCATGCAGGGTATTTACCAGCCCACCACACTGGGTCTACACTTTTCAGTGTTTGTGTATTGTACAACAGTAGTGTACAGCCTGAAAGGTCCCATATAATGGGAACTAAATAGTTAATCTGCAGACTAAGTATTTTCAAAAATGCCAAGAGGGGCTAGGCACCCAACTGTCATTGACAGTCTGTTGGATTTTAGGTATCTAACTCCCCTAGACACTTTTGTAAAACTTCCCCTAAAATCCCATCTCTTGGTTTTGTATAGTGTGCTGAAAACACCAAGTTCTTGGTGAGAGTCTCTTATCTGGAGATCTACAATGAAGACATAAGAGATTTGCTAGGAGCCGACACCAAGCAAAAGTTGGAGGTGAGGAGATCATAAAGTCATTATGGCTGAATGAGGATATGCTTTAATTTGCTCTGACTGCTGTTTTCAGGCATGCCTAATAGAAATGGGAGAACCCAGCAGAAACTTTTTGCAGAAACTGATACATGAAACACTGGGATATGACAAAAACTGTTCTTATTATGTTTAGTGAGTTTTATCCACAGTCTGGTCCCATTCCCCCAAATCTCATATTTTCCTTTGTTGTTTAAGACCCAGGTTTGAATACACAATTGTACCTGAAAGTAGAGCAAGGGTCACCAACCTTTCAGAAGTGGTGTGGAGGGTCTTCATTTATTCTCTCTAATTTAAGGTTTCGTGTGCCAGTAATACATTTTAACATTTTTAAAAGGACTCTTTCTATAAGCCTGTAATATGTAACTAAACTAGTGTTGCATGTAATGTAAATAAGGTTTTTAAAATGTTTAAAAAGCTTAATTTAAAATTAAATTAAAATGCAGAACTCCCCAGACAGGTGGTCAGGGCCCGGGCAGTGTGAGTGCCACTGAAAATCAGCTCGTGTGCCACAGGTTGAGTACCCCTGAAGTAGAGCGGGCTTCAGATCAATGCTGAAAGTTATCATCAATGTGTTTTTACCCTGACGAAAAGTTAGACTTAGCTGCTCTCCGCAATTGATTTCAAAATTCCTCATTCTTTGTGGTGGCTGTTAGAATATGCAACTCACAAGACCAAACTTACTTCTGTTATTTTATGTATGTATTTGAATTTAGCTGAAAATGCGCAAAAGAATATCTGTGACTGGTTCCTGCCATCTTTGGCATCAATTTAAAATGCAATACAAAAATAATTACAAAATCACCATGGTGGCCCCTTTCCATCACACACACACACACACACACACACACACACACACCCCGCTGGTGGGATCGGAGCCCAGGGTCTGGAAAGGGGGTGTGTGTACACGCATGCATTTTCCTTTTAAAGGGGACACTTTAGGTGGAGTCCTGGCTGGTAGCCACTGGACTTGGCCAGAGCCATGTTGGAGTAGCAACTCCTGGTCCTGGGGTTAAAAAATCGCTCTGTATAAGTGACCTTATCATTATTTGTCACTCCACCAATTTTTGTGTGCAAACTTTACCAGTGGTGACGTTTACTTCCAGTTCCTTGATAGAGATATTGAGTAGCGTTGGACCAAGAACCGATTCCTGTGTGGAGTCTCACTTAGTAAGGCTCCAATTGCATGATGAGTCCCCATTTAGAAGAACTTGCTGAGATCTATCAATTAGCCAGTATGTGTAAGGGCTGCAGGACTGGACCCAAGGTCCCAGCCTTGGGCTAGGAGGTGGGAATCTGCCTCAACTTTACAGGGAGGCATGAAAGGAGTTAGGATGCTGAAAGTGGACATATGGAAAGAAGGGGTTAGGAGAGAGGATACACAAGATCATAGAATATCAGGGTTGGAAGACTCAGAAGGTCACCTAGTCCAACCCCCTACTCAAAGCAGGACCAATCCCCAACTAAATCATCCCAGCCAGGGCTTTGTCAAGCCTGACTTTAAAAACCTCCAAGGAAGGAGATTCCACCACCTCTGTAGATAACCCATTCCAGTGCTTCACCACCCTCCTAGTGAAAAAGTTTTTCCAAATATCCAACCTAAACTTCCCCCACTGCAACTTGAGACCATTACTCCTTGTTCTGTCATCTGCTACCACTGAGAACAGTTTAGATCCATCCTCTTTGGAACCCCCTTTCAGGTAGTTGAAAACAGCTATCAAATCCCCCCTCATTCTTCTCTTTTGTAGACTAAACAATCCCAGTTCCCTCAGCCTCTTCTCATAAGTCATGTGCTCCAGCCCCTTAATTATTTTTGACAAAGAGTCTTGTAACACCTTATAGACTAACAGATTTTAGGGATCATGCGCTTTCGTGGGCTAAGACCCACTTCATCAGATGAATGTTGTGGAAATCTCCAGAGGCAGGTATAAATAGCAGGCAAGAAAGCAAGGTAAATTCAATCAGAGGGGGTGAAGCCCACTTCCAGCAGGTGACCTGGAGGTGTGAACACCGAGAGAGGAGAAACTGCTTTTGTAATTGGCGAGCCATTCACAGTTAATATTGAGTCCAGACCTGGTGGTGTCGAATTTGCAGATGAACTGGAGCTCAGCAATTTCTCTTTGAAGTCTGGTCTTGAAGTTTTTTCGCTGAAGGATGGCTGTTTTGAGGTCTGCTATTATATGTCCAGGCAAGTTGAAGTGTTCTCCTACAGGCTTTTGTATATTGCCGTTCTTAATATCTGATTTGTGTCCATTTATCCTTAATTATTTTTGTTGCCCTCCACTGGACTCTTTCCAATTTTTCCACATCCTTCTTGTAGAGTGGGGCCCAAAACTGGACACAGTACTCCAGATGAGGCCTCTCCAATGCTGAATAGAGGGGAATGATCACATCCCTCGATCTGCTGGAAATGTTCCTACTCGTACAGCCCAAAATGCCGTTAGCCTTTTTGGTAGCAAGGCACAGTGTTGACTCATATCCAGCTTCTGGTCTATTGTTACTGCTAGGTCCTTTTGTGCAGAACTGCTGCCTAGCCACTCAATCCCTTGTCTGTAGCAGTGCATGGGATTCTTCCGTCCTAAGTACAGTACTCTGCACTTGTCCTTGTTGAATCTCAACAGATTTCTTTTGGCCCAGTCCTCTAATTTGTCTAGGTCCCTCTGTATCCTATTCCTACCCTCCAGCATATCTACCACTCCTCCCAGTTTAATGTGATCTGCAAACTTGCTGAGGGTACAGTCCACGCCATCCTCCAGATCATTAATAAAGATATTGAACAAAACTGGCCCCAGGGCTGACCCTTGGGGCACTCCGCTTGATACCGGCTGCCAACTAGACATGGAGCCATTGATCACGACCCGTTGAGCCTGACGGTCCAGCCAGCTTTCTATCCACATTAAAGTCCATTCATCCATCCCATACTTCTTTAACTTGCTGGCAAGAATACTGTGGGAGACCGTATCAAAAGCTTTCCTAAAGTCAAGAAATAACACGTTGTAAAGAGGGTTCATCAGGGTTCATCCCTCTCTGGGTTGGCGCGGAACCACACCACCTCCTTCAGTCCTTGCACTGGCCCCTGGGGAATCAGTTGGACCACAGGAATCTGGGCTCAAAATATCCGGCAGGACTGAGCAAACACAGGTAACAGTTAGCAGATAACAAGCCCAGGCTTAGGTCAGGGCGGGCAGTAAAGAGTCACAGCTCAGGCCATCGGGCAGGGGCTGAGCAAATACAGGTAACAGTTAACAAGCCCAGGCTTCAGGCTTCAAGCGGCCTGTGAGAGGGTGAGACTGCCACCCATGTGTTGGGTGGTGGCGGGTGGGGAGGACGGAGGACGCAAGCCCTCCCACTCCACTGTGTTCCACCGGGGATCTTAGCAGTGGCCAAAGGTCATCTGCTGTGTCAGTGCGGATCCTGGCCACATCACACTGACATAGGTTCCGGCAGTGTTGCAGCCAGACTTGGGTCGATCAAACACCTCTTCTGGAGGCACGTTGGTCAAGGTGGTGTCCTCAGAGAAGATCGATCACCATTGGGTTTTCAGGGTAGCTGATGAGGGGTAGTCTCAGCAATTCTTCTGGATAGCTGGCGAGGGGCAAGCTCAGCGACTCTCCCACACGCTGATCCACGTCAAGTGTTGGCTGGCCAGGTCAGTCTCCAGGTCCGCCGCTGGTTGTGGGAGTCTCCCCAGTGGGAGCTGGGCTGAAGGCGTCTGGCTTCTCCAGCGGCTGCCTCTTGAGTGAGCTCTGGGGTTGGGCTCTTATACTTCCTGTCCGGCCTCTGACCCTCTGGAGGGCGGGCTTGGAGTGCTCTGGCTCTGCCCTCTCTGGTGTCCGGCAGAGCTCGTCCCCCTCCGGGGTACCGGGGAACCACACCAGTTCCTTACACACATCCACTGCTTTCCCCTCATCCACAGAGCCAGAGATCATAAGGAATGGAAGGGGAAAGATGTAATGGAAGCGGAGATGTAAGGATGAGAGGGATTGTGCAAACCCCTGAAAGTAAGGCTGAATTGCTCAGTGTGGAAGGAGAAGGGAGCCAGAGAAAGGATTTGGAGGGGCCTGGAAGAAGGTTAGATTATGACTAGTTAGGAACATAGGACACCTAACTGGATGGACCATTGATCTTGTCCAATGTGGCAAGTCCCTATCTTACAGTGGCCAGTTCCACATGCTTCAGAGGAAGGTGCAAGAAGTCCCTAGTGGACCATTATGGAATAGTCTGCCCATAGGGGATGTTTCTTCCTGATGCCCATAAGTTAGTGTCTGGTTTATGCACTGGAGCAGGAGGGTTTCTGTCCCTTATCCATTTTTAATCAGATCTAATGTGACTGTGGATGATCTCGTTATCTCTCAGAATGACTGATCCTTGATTGACAAGATAGTGCAGAGGTACAACTCTCCGTTGGAATGCCTGGAAAAGGCAGAAAGTTTCAAAGATGTAGTACAGTAAAATTAATACAATTAATAATTCTATTGATTGTTGCTTTACAGTCAAAGAATTTGCCTTACAATAGCTTTGGAAATCTCTGCCCTTCCCAGGCATTCTTGTGGGGAGCTGCATGTCTTCTCTTCTAATTTACAGCAAGATTGTCAGTGTAAGGAAAACCAAGGTACTAGCACCATCTGCTGCACAGAAACGCTGAAACAGTGACAGAACTTTAGCATGTGCCTGGCCCTATAGGGGTGAAGTCCCGGGTGGGTCCCCATTTTCTTGCTCAGCAGAGAGAGTGTATGTGTTTGGGGAGAAATAGGGTTCACTATTTTAGAAAGAGCCTCCTGCACGTTCCTGCTTTTTGTTCCACATCAATAAAAATCGGTTTCCATGACGACTGCTGTTGGCACAGGCAGGGCAGCACTTGGGCAGAACTGTTTCCACGGTAACACAGTCACTGTTGGTGACAGCTGCTGGCTGTAACTGCTTCTACAGAGTAATTAGGTGATTCAGTGTCCTGTGGAGACACAAAGCCTAGGCAGATCTTCTGCCCTTTGTAGCCCTACATGTTTCTCCTCTGAAATCCCATTAGTGTTATTAATTGTGCTTGTTTCTTTTAATGTTGGTGACTCCTGGCCACCCCTGCACCACAGGGACTCTCAGTCAGTTGCCATGAAGTAAAGCCCTGCAGAGAACAGGCCTCACTGAGCCCTGCTAGGAAGACATCACACTCAGTTGAAGTGCAGTGTCAAGTGAGTGGAATGTCCTTATTCCACCCTAGTAGGCTAAGTAATGCTTCTTCCCATGCTGTTCCCTCCACCCTAGTAGGCTAAGTACCTCTTCCTCCCATGCAAGGCAGTGTCATTCCTTCAGTTGATTGGAGATGGACATTGGAGAAGTCTTCGCCAGGGACTAAGCCTCCACAGTACTGCTAACTTGAACCATCTCAGTCATGTGATTATCATATATCACAGCTAAAAGCTGTAGCATAGATTGACCTAACCCTGATCCTGTAACTGGGTTAAACCAAGCAGCCCAAGGCTTTAGGTTGGTTAGGGAACATGACTAAGGTCCTATCTACACTACAATTTTTAACTCTCTCATAACCTGATTCTGTTCTATTCTAGATAGATTCTTATAGCGCATTTATTGCAGTAGTGTCAGAGTGCTTTCCAGCAGTGCATTAAGCAAGGTGACTAACATCTGTTACATGTCTGAAAGCACATCAAGACAACCATGTTTAGCTTGGTCCCCCTGACTCGGTTATTTTGTGATGTAGATAGGATCCTAGTTGTCAACTCAAATGATGTTAGCCATAACTGTTTGCAAATGATTTCAAATACATTTAAAAGCCCCAATGAGAATGGAGCCTAAGTGGTGTTTGTGACTCTAGTGTGCTATCCTGATAATTTTTTCTTGTGATAGATTTGATGGATCACTGAAGGTTATAAAAGAAAAACCATGTAATTTAATAACATATTTTATGAAAAGTCCCCTCTGCAGGAATTTTAATTGCTGGAAGGATTCAATTAGAGATTTAATGATATCTCTCCAGAACAGTACTTTGCGGTCACCAAAGAAAAGACTGACACACAGATTTTATACTTGTTCTGAGGATGATGGGCAGGACTTTGGGAGTTGGTTAGTGCTGTGTAGATGCCCATGTGGTGCAGAGGGGATCAGTAAAGTACCTAATATCAGTATCCCTCAGTATTGTGTCTCAGGGCTTGTCTACATAACACTTAAGTCGATGTTAGTTGTGCCGCTTAGGGGTGTGAAAAAATGCCCCCCTTCTGAGTAACATAAGTTACATTGACTTAAAGCCATGTGTACACTGCGCTATGTCACCGTGAGATGCTCTCCCACCAACATAACTTCTGCCTCTCGTTGCAGTAAAGTAATTACGTCGATGGGAAAGTACTCTCCTGTCAACGTAATGCATCTTTACCAGATGTGCTCCATGGGCAGCACTGCAGCACGGTAGTGAAGACAAACCCTCAAACCCTTGATATAGTAAACTCCCTATAATCCAGAGACACAAAAGCGATTTCCTATGGCAGATGAAAAACTTTACATATCTTTTTAATGTTTGAAGTAGAAGACACAGCTGTGGGCAGCTCAGAGTAGGGGAGCAGGGCGCCATGTGACACTGGAGATGCCTGAGCTAAGCAATAAACTCTTGACTTTTGACTCTTGACTGTTGCATCTAGAACCATGAAAGGTTTCTTGTACTTTTATTCATATTTCAGAAACAATTTCTTTCCTGCTTACAGCCAAATACAGCTGTCTGCTGCATTACAGCTGTGTAGTGGGGTGGGCCAAAGCCTGAGAATAGCTGAGCACCTACTAAGCACAGTGCACCTGTGGGCTCCCCTCCAAGTTGGTGGGAGATGTGGGTGCTCAGCAGGTGCACAGCACCCCTCAGGATTGCTTCAGTGTGCTGTTCTGTACTAGCAGTGAGATTTTTGCTGTAGTGTCCCATTGTGCACATAACTGCCTTTTTTTCCTTTCATATGCAAAGCGCGTGCAGCCCTCGGGCCCCTGGAAAGTTTCCAGAGTGGTCTGTGGCGTTTCAGAGTCTTGTGGTCCTGCTGTAACCTGTGGTCATGGATTCATAGATTTTAAGGCCAGAAGGGTTGGGCAGGGATGGTGTCTCTAGCCTCTGTTTTCCAGAAGCTGGGAATGAGCGACATGGGATGAATCACTTGATGATTCCCTGTTCTGTTCATTCCCTTTGGGGCACCTGGCACTGGCCCCTGTCAGAAGACAGGATACCGGCTAGAAGGAGCTTTGGTCTGACCCAGTAGGGCCATTCCTGTGTTCTTAAGGGACCATCTTGATCAATGTGTTGTGCTCTTCCTGCTTGCAGCTGAAGGAGCACCCAGAGAAAGGGGTGTATGTGAAAGGGCTCTCGCTGCACACCGTGCACAGCGTGGCCCAGTGCGAGCGCATCATGGAGACGGGCTGGAGAAACCGAGCGGTGGGCTACACCCTGATGAACAAGGATTCTTCCCGCTCCCACTCCATCTTCACCATCAACATGGAGATCTATGCTGTAGGTAGGTGCCAAATTCCTGGCTCAGGCCTTTGGGAGACTGAGCATAGAACCAGACGATGCAATCTGGTGGATAATCCCAGAATAAAAACTGTCTCTTGAATACAGCTGACAAAGGGATTAATTTTTCTGTTCTGTTGCTGACCCACAATATTTGTGTGGGGGGAATCGGTTTGTTTCTAAATGAAACTGAATGGTTTTTGGTTTTTCTCGCCAAAACAAAACTGAAAACATTCCATATGGGTCCAAATGAAATGTTTTGAATGTCAGTTGGTACTATGAAGGGATGGTACTATATTCAAACTCCACCCATTTTCTCCAGTTTCACCCACAATCCCTGAGTTGCCAGATGTTTCTGCTGGAATGATCAGTGGTGAAATAGTTAGCAGTGGTTTGTGTCATAATCAGTAGGGTTCAGTGTCAACACCCATTATGATGAATTGGCACTTAACTTCCTGGAGCTATTGTTTCTGTCTCTCTAACTGAGAACCCAGCTTTCACACAGTTCATCAGTTTATGCTTGGCTGACATTTGGAAGGTTTCCTTCACAACCATAGAAACTAATTTTTTGAAATGAAAGTTTTGATTTTGCAAATATTGATGGGGCCATCAGAATAGTGCTCACCCCGTCAAACCCTTGATGCACTCCATTGTCAGCCTCATGCTGTTCTAGAGGCTTGTGTTCAGTTTTACTCTTAAACCTGACTTTGTGATGGCTGGGCAGAACTGTAAATTGGTTCCTTCGGAGGCAAAAGGAGGCAGGATCCTTTTAGGAAGGTCAGGCTCCTCACTCAGACTCGGGGAGCTGAGCTGATTCCCAATGTGAGGAATTTTCTTGTTTTCTGCTTATATTCCCCATTGTCCCTTGAGGAGGAGCAGAGACTGACAGTGCCTGTCTCTCCTCCTGCTGAGTCATTTCACCCGCTTCTAGGCAGTGAACCTGAACCTTGGAGAGTTTTTGCAGCCCCTCTTGGGATCCCAGGAACCCACAGAGTGACGTCTTGATAGTGTTTGTTTCCCTGGTGAGGGACACTTCCTGTGTCTCTGCACCACAGGCAACCCTATGAGCATCACCATACACTGCTTCAGGCCTAGAGAGAAGCTGTAGGCTGGAAATTGAACTAAATATTGCTTCCAGGCTTCTTGGTTCCCCCCAAGCCTTTTCCTGTAGTTCAGTTGAACTGATCCTCCTCTCTGGCCATTCACATCCTCTACGGATTGTGCTGCCCACGTGTTTTTTCTGGCTTTGCTGAATTCCTACCTCATTGACTCTTGACTCTCATTTCCATTCTCCCTTATCGCCACCCCTTTCATTTCTCTCTCCCTGCCTGGCATTTATCATTTAACTCCATGAAACATCCTGGGGGACGTAGCTTGTATGGAAGAACCTGTACAAGGTAAGGGTCCAATCCTGCAAAGTGCCGTGCATCTTCTGCAAAGTGCTGTGTACCCTCATCTTGCACTGAAGCCTGTGGAAGTTGAGAGTGCTCATGGGGTCAGAACCTAAAGCGGCTCGAGAAGTTTAGCAGTGTATTCTGGGAACCAAGGCCCTGATTCAGCAAAATAGGTAAGCACAGGATTTCAATGGAACTCAAGCCTGAGTTAGAAGTTGCACATGTGTATATGTGCTCTGCTGAATTGGGGCCTATGTGCATACAAAGTCTGTGGCTCAAATTGAAATGTGATGCCTAAGGGCAAGTGGCCTGGTCCTTGCCTGGGGAAGTTTCTTCTTCTTAAAAGAACCTGATCCCACATTGTTTTCTTGCAGATGAGAGAGGGCAGGATCACCTGAGGGCTGCAAAACTCAACCTGGTGGATCTGGCTGGTAGTGAGAGGCAGTCCAAAACTGGAGCCACAGGGGAGCGTCTCAAAGAAGCCACCAAAATCAACCTCTCTCTCTCAGCTCTGGGCAATGTCATCTCAGCCCTGGTAGATGGCAGGTGCAAACACATCCCCTATCGAGACTCAAAGCTGACCCGGTTGCTGCAGGACTCCCTCGGTGGAAACACCAAGACCCTCATGGTGGCCTGCCTGTCTCCTGCTGATAACAACTACGACGAGAGCCTCAGCACTTTGCGCTACGCCAACCGGGCAAAGAATATCAAGAACAAGCCCCATATCAATGAGGATCCCAAAGATGCCCTGCTGAGGGAGTATCAGGAGGAGATCAGGAAGCTGAAGTCCATTTTGGCTGAACAGATGAACACAAATAACTTGTCAGGTACGATGCCCTTGAACTGCTCCAGAGTTGCACTATCATTGGCCAGAAAATTACTCCTTAAATACACATAGTGCACGTTGGCATTTCTCCCCAACCTCCCTCCTGCCTATTGGGGAAGGCTCTGAGAACAGAACCTAAGGGCAAGAGGCCTGATCCTTGTCTGGTGAAGTTGCTTCTTCTTAAAAGAACCCGATCCCACATTGTTTTCTTGCAGATGAGAGAGGGCAGGATCACCTGAGGGCTGCAAAACTCAGCCCAACGCCAGCGGCTCTGGCCTTTGAGTTGGGTGGGAGAGATAGGGTTAGGATGAGAGCTGTCTGTTTTCAGATGCAGGGAGACTTTAGGGACAGGAGTAGCCTCTAGGACCCATCCTCCATACTGCTGGATAGGAGCAGCCTTTCATGTAGGCGCTAAGACTCTATGGCCTTTCTTCTCTTCCCCAGCCGGAAGCAGCCTACAAGAGAACAGGCAATGTCCATGTCCCCTTTGCCTCCCTACTGTTGATCCTCCCCTCCTGAGCCTATGGTTATGTTAGGTAGCCACAGTAAGTGGCCTCATTTCCTTTGCTATCACATGGGTACTCGTGCCTTTTCTCTTTGAGGATAAGTAAGGGAAGGGAGCTGCATAGGGGCTATGAAGCTTGAGAACCACAAGTTCACAAGATCCCTGCTTCATTCAACCAGACATCTTGCCTGCATCCCTGTAACTTTAGGCTGGGGTGAAGAGGCAGCGTTCTCCAGCAGTGAGAGCAGAGGACGAGGCCTCAGGACTCTTAGGTTCTGTTCTCAGCTCTGATGCTAATTCTCTGTCTGACCTAGGGCAAGTTGCATAACATCTGTGTGCCTCAATATCCCCATCTGTAAAATGGGGGTGAGAATGATCTCTCTCCCTGGGTGAATTGGTAGATGAAAACCAGGGACAGGAAGATACCAGTTAGCACTGTATTCCAAGCATCTCTCACTCTTGCATTTACTGCTATAGCCCTTTCACATCACTGCGTACCTGTACTGCTCTCAGAAAGGTGATCCAGTGTCCAAGGAATGATGTCTTTCTGTGTCGAAGGGTTTACAGTGTCCTACGCAGTAAACTAGATCCCACTGCCAGTCTGGATGTAGGCAAAGATCATACCACTGTAGCCCTCCGTTTCATCCTGGAAAATAATAACAAGAACCTATCTAGACTAGACTAGAATTATCTTCAGCCTTTTACATACCTGGAACCAAGCTATTTAAAACTCTGTCCTTTCACACAGCAATGACTGTCTCTCAGATGCAGCCTCAGCACAGAACATTCTCTATCACCATGGACTGGATCATATTAGCACAATTTAAGGGAATGTCTAGGCCAGGGGTGGGCAAAATGTTTGGCCCAAGAGCCACATTGGGGTTTCAAAACTGTATGGAGGGCCAAGTATGAAAGGCTGTGCCTCCCTAAACAGCCTGACCCCCACCCGCTATCTGCCTCCTCTCACTTCCCACCTCCTAACTGCCCCCCTCAGAACCCACAACCTATCCAATCCTCCCTACTCCTTGTCCCGTGACTGCTCCCTCCCAGGACCCCCGCCCCTAACCACCTCCCCAGGACCCCACCCCCTATCCAACCCCCACTGCTCCCAGTCCCCTGACTGCCCCCATCAGAATCCCCGACCCTTCCAACTGCCCCCCTTGTCCCCTGATTGCCCCCTCCCGAGACCCCCCCAACCCTAATCACCCCCCAGGACCCCACCCCCTATCCACTCCCTCTGTGCTCTGTCCCCTGACTGCTCTGACCCCTGTCCACACCCCTGCCCCCTGACACCTATCCAACATCCCACACCTATCCAATCCCCCCGTTCCTTGTCCCCTGACTGTCCCCCGGGCTCCTCTGCTCCTTATCCAACCCCCCAGCCCTGGCGCCCTTACTACACTGCTTAGAGCAGCGTGTCTGGCCGGAGCCAGACACACTGCCACGCTGATCCGCTGGAGCATGCAGCCCCACCCCCCAGAGCACTGCTCGAGTGGCAGCGTGGCTCCGGGGGAGGGGGGATAGCAGCGGGAGGGCCGGGGTTAGCTTCCCCAGTTGGGAGCTCAGGGCCGGATGTAGCCCGCAAGCCCTAGTTTGCCCACCCCTGGTCTAGGCTGACACATTCCCTATCATCTGTTAGTCTCTTTCTGTTGGTTAGCTGCCAAATGATCTCTGGACATCCTCTGTTGTATGTGTGAGTAATCTTTCTCCTTTCCTTAGCAGGTCTGTTTCCTGCTGACACTGCTCAGCCGGAAGTGAAGCCAGTTCTCCTACTTGAACCCCAGCCAGATATCGAGGCAGAGAAGCAGCTGATCAGAGAAGTAAGCCACGGAGCTTGACCCCCCCCCCAGTTGTTTCCTGCTGGGGGTTGTCCATTTTTATAATCCTCAGCACAACTGTAGTGCAAGGGAGTACTGTGTGAACCTTCTTGGTACACCTCTGCCCATGCACCTCAGTCTTTGGTCTTGTACCATAGACAAAACCTGTGTTGTTGGAGACCTTGTTACAATACCACTCTTTCCCCAGATTGTTCTATTTTGTTCTGGAGATGGGATGGAACCAGGTTCCCAGCTTGGGTCAATTTGCATTGTAGAAGTGCCATAGCTTTCAGCACTCCCTGCTACTCCAGTGTGGAATCTCCTGTTAGCAAGGGATTCAGTGAATCTGATCTGAGCAACTATTGGGCCAAATCCTGAGCCTCCTACTTGCTCCTTACTTAGACTAAACTCCCAATGACTTCAGTGCTGCTGGTTGCTTAGGTGATTGTTAATGACTATAGAACCTTTCGGATCTCTTAGTGGCTCTGATTTGGCCATATTCGGAGGGAAAAAAATTTATTCCAATCTGAAAACATTCGAGATGTGGTTAGTATGACACAAAGCTGCCTCATTTGTCCCCAAAAATCATAATTACCAATTTAAAATACACAGAAGCCTAAATTCTGTATTTCCTATGTACCAGCACTTATCTACTGTGGAAAATTCCCATTTAATTGCAATTTTGGATTTGTCCAAGCTTGTCTGTGTGGTCAAGATTCACCGAGTCCACCATCAGAAAGGATCAGAAAATTCAGAGAGAGATCAGAGGTGAAAGTGCTAGAGGGAGTGAACTCCCCTCTCATCCTTAAAGGAGATCCTTCCAGAGCAGGGCTGAGGCATTCTGGCATCATTGTTGCATCAGCTATTCCTGTCTGGTGGATAAATGGAGAATTGCAGCCTCCAGGGCACTCAGCCAATCACCTTTGAGCAGCCGCTGTATTCATTTAAAACGGAAAACGGCTGTGAATACAGCTCTGTATTTAATATATTGCTGGGGAAGTGCCAAGCAGCCCAGAACGGGTCGGGATGGTCAAGAGTCAACCACTGGGATGTGCCATGCCAGGCTGCCCACGGTGCCCTTGTGTCTTTCAGGAGTATGAAGCGAAGCTGGCTCGGCTGAAGGCAGACTATGAAGCCGAGCAAGAGTCCCGCACCCGACTTGAGGAGGACATCAATACCATGCGGACTTCCTACAGCCTCAAGCTGTCCACTCTGGAGGAAAACCTCAGGAAAGAAGCAGGTGGGATCGGGGAAGATCTAGAGAAGTGCTAGCTTTTGGGGGAACTGTAGAGCAGGGAGGATGTAGACCAGGGGACTAGCAACTGCAGGCAATAGAACTTTTTAGCTTGGGGCACAACAGCACTTAGCTTGAATAAAAGACTTGAACTACAGAGATGACAGGTCACATCATGCATTGCGGTACCTTAAGCCAGTTGGCTTGGCACACGCCACACTTTTATGCACGATACGAGGGTGGTAGCTTCAAACTTCTCCATTTTATGTGAATTAGCTGTGCTCCTTCAATGCCTGGTGAGTAGCCAGTATGGCCTGTCGCTAGGCAAAGTTTAGGGATTCCTGAGACAATTGTGACTTGCTGCCAGCCAGGCTATAGTATTATCCTCATTTGTTTTGCAGTGCTGCTCATGAGCCAGTTGAGCTTGTTACTGAACAGACACAGACTAGAAAGATGGTCTGTGCCCCAAAGAGCTGATAATATATAGTAGTTCTATTATGTGTGTTCTCAGTAGCTGGTTCAGACATTTTCTAACACAAAATGGTGATTTTTCTTTGACTGTAAAACCCCACCCTCAGAGACAGACTGAGCATGGTCATGTGAGCCTCCAAAGTTTTACCATCCATTGTGAAAACTACTGTATTCATGCAGAATATTCTCTGGGTCTCCCTTGGTTTTCCCCAAACAGGATGGGCACAAATTGGCAGCTGTTTTGCTCACAGACATGGTCGGTGCAGATTTTGGGTGATATTTTCATAGAGTGATGCTCTAGTAGTGCAGAGCTTATAGCTAAGAGTTCGGGGTATTTTTTCTTGTATTCTCCAGTTGCTGTCCTGAGGGTTGAAACCCTCCCTGACCAGGCACCTTTGTCTCCAGGCCCTGCTGTCGCCATCACAGAAACAGAACAGGTGTCCACCAAGGTACGCATCAGGGCAATGCTCCTTATCAGACAAATGGAACAAATCTAGCTGCCTGTCCCCTGTGTCTGTGAGTTTCATGGATACTCATCAAAGAGTGTATTTATCTAGCCACAGTGCAGCTGCTTCTGGGGTGGAATGTGGCTGCTGTTTAACAGTGCGCAATAATACTACTGGGGCAGGAAATGAGAAAGAATCCCACAGCTAATTGAAAATGCAATGGAAAATTTAGCTTTCCCAACGCCAAAACTTCACTCCAAGCAGTACCATATCCCTAAGCGTATTGTGACAATTTTGGTGGCTTCTGCTGCAGGGGAAAGCAGCAAAATGACATTCCTTACTCTTTGCTCCATGAGCAGTCCCAAACTGGGACAGCTTCCTGCTTCATCGTGTCTCTCAGTGCACATGCTGCATGTTTTCAGAACAGCTTTCTTTAGTTGCCTTTTGTCCTCAGGACACAGCAGCGCCTCAGATAGCTCAGTACATCGGGAGTGTGACCAGAGAGAGTCCTGGAGCAGAAGTAGCCATTGCTACTGAGGAGCTTCCAGTGGTTGTGGACCAGCAGCAAGTACTTGCCAGGTCAGTAAGTGTGCCTCTGATCCAGCAGAGTGCCTTCTGGGCATTGCACGTGACATGCAGACTATTGCACTATATTATTATTATTAGCTCAGACAGTGGGCTTAATGTGTCCAAACAGAAGAAGATGTGTCTCCTGCCCCACAAGGAAGTTCCAATCTTGTTCAGACATGAAGAGCCAGCAGATCTGACATTAGATGTTGCCAAAATACAGAAATTATAAGAGTGAAATACTGGGGAACAGGCCATCTGAGGAGATTGCAAATGGGACAGCAAGTGTTTTGCTTCTGGGTTACCAGATCGAATGCTGCCTAACTCTGAAGTCTTTCCTTTCTTGGGGTTGTTGGTAGGCCTATCTTAGAACTGATGCATTTCCATCTACTTGCTGTTGGTAAGATTTAGAACTGAACAAACCACAGAGACAACTCCTTTTTCAACCCCAGAGAGGGTTCCTCAGCCCACCCTCTGAAAATAAATTACAAATGATTTTTGGATGGTCTGTATCCTAATGTCAGCCCCTGCTGTACAGTCTTGGGGCTAAACAGCAGGTTTCAAAACAAAGAATAAGAATTAGGATGTTAATTTTTTAAAAAATCTCTTTTACTTCATAAATACAGGACCATAAATGTCAAGATTTCTAGTTATACCTGATGGTGAATACCATTCAGAATGTATGTAGAGATCTATACACTGAGTTCATGCTTTGGTGAACATCACAACACAAAGTAAAGCTGAAAACAGAAGCTCCACATCGTCACTCACCTCTTAGGTCAACAAATCTGAATAGTCACTTCAACAGAAATCACTGTCTGTTTATTGCATCCTTTAAAATGTCTCTTGGCAGTTGCCATGGAGGTGTATCATTTGCATATATGCAGATGTTCTTTTATGCTACAGATCTAAGAAATGTGTCCAACTCTTCCAGGCTGCACATGCTGGAACAACAGGTGGTTGGAGGAGAACAAGCCAAAAACAAGGACCTGAAGGAAAAGCACAAACGCCGGAAAAAATATGCAGATGAACGGAAGAAGCAGCTGGTGGCAGCTCTGCAGAAAATTGATGAGGACAGCAGTGACTGGGTCCTGCTCAATGTCTATGACTCCATCCAAGAGGAAGTGCGAGCCAAGAGCAAGCTGCTGGAGAAGATGCAGAAGAAGGTAACCCCTAAGAAGCAATTAATTCTTGTATAGAGCTAAGATTTGGGGAGCATCTGTGAGATTAATCTTAGAGGTGCCCCTTAGTCTGATCCCCCTATGCCCTCATCCGCCTTTCCTCCTTCGTCTTCATCCTTTTGTTACAATAATGAGACACTCTAGTCAGCATGTTTCTGGAATGACTCTGGCATCTCCATGTCTCTCAAACTGATCCTAGTTAACTGACTAGCCATGTTAGACACGGATTTCGATTATTTTAGCCCCTTGATCACCTTAAATATTAAATTATCCTTGCTCACATCAAAGCCTCAATATTTCTAAAAATAAGAGTAAGATTTTTACCTGGGGGAGCCCAAAATTGCCACTATGTTATTCCACCTCAACATAACACAAAGTAAAAGCTGTAAATCAAATGGCCTACTTTTGATAGCTATGTATGACATGCTTCGAGCCAGCCTGGATAGAGCAACAGACAGGGATTCAGGAGACCTGAATTCCATACTTGGCTCTGGTGTTGACTCATGTGGGCAGGTTATTTCCCCATCAATAACTGGGAACAATGATTTTCACTCACCTTTGTAAATATCTTTGAGAGCTGCAGAGGAAAGTGCTATCTAGGCATTAAGTGTTGTTACGATTTGTACAGTTACTCACACATATCTATACATGGTCAGAGTGGGCAGGACTTGGGATCAATGAGAATGGTCATGGTGAGCTTTTGCCCACCTCCAGCTTTGTCCTGCTTTGAGTTGCAACCTGACTAATAAATTTGCTGTGTGTGTGTGAGAGAGAGAGAGAAAGAGAGAGAGAGAGAGGGAGAGAGAGCATTATTCTCTCTAGTGGCACAGCTTCTTACATTCTCACAGCTGAAGTGGGAGTGTCACATGCTTTTGACGCTGAAGGAATCTGATATCTGTCTTCATTTGACTGTGATTCATTATAGCTATATTATTGGGTTATAATGAGACAGAGAGAATGGAAGTTCCCAGTCCACTTTCTCTGAACCATTCATATACAATATACTTAGACCATGCCCTCTCTTTATTAGTCTCCTCTCTAAAGTAAACAGTCCAAATCTTTTCAAACTCTCCTCACATCTTTCTTCCCTCTTCATATCTTCCCCCAATCGTTCTTGTTATGCCAGTCATCTACAGTTCTCTCTGGTCTTATCACAATTAACCCTTTCCTTTTGGGGACCCAGCTGCGAGCTGCCGAGACTGAAATCAAAGACTTGCAGTCAGAGTTTGAGTTGGAGAAGATTGATTATCTTGCCACCATCCGTCGGCAGGAGCGGGACTGCTTGCTCTTTCAGCAGCTTCTGGATCAGGTGCAGCCCCTCATACGCCGTGACTGTAACTATAGCAACCTAGATAAGATCAGATCGGAATCCATCTGGGATGAGGAGAGCGGCTGCTGGAAACTCCCAGAGCTTGTCACTCAAAAAACCAGCCTCCCCGCAGGTAAGAAAGGCATCTGCATTGTACACTCCCCATCCACACAGCTTATCTCTGCTCACTAGCATGGTCATGTGTATCGCTTATAAAACCTTGGTTTGGCTCACGTGTACAGACTTGGCTGTAATCTTTCTGTGGGAGCCTGGATGATGATCTAGCTAAATGAGGACAAAAGCATCTCTTATTGGGACTACTTGTTTATTTTGAACGGGATGTCATTGAGTTGAATGATAGTAGGGAATCTTGTGTTAAACCACACAACAGTAGAACCCGTATCTGACTAAATACATAAGCATCGCTGGGCCCTTAGTGGAGAGTGAATTAGTAACTGGTGCTTATAAAAATGTTGCCCTTCTCCCCATTCTTTTCCTTCAAGGACTCTGAAACACTTTATGAGATTAATGAATTAGGCTTCACAAACCCTCATCAGGTAGCTATTATTCGTCTGGTTTTAAAAGGGGGAAACTAAGGCATGGAAGGACATGGCTTCCCAATGTGCCATAGTGAGTCTGTAGGAGAGTGGGGACTGGAACCCAGGATCCCTGATCCCCAATCTTGTGCTGTTTGTTTCATTCCCTTCTGTGTATTATCTGCCTTAGCCCAGGAGGTGAACCATTTTCCCTACAAGGCTGAAATATTCACTACACAGACCTGCAGGCCCCACATGTAGTTGCACTGTGCTATGTAACCTATCATTTAAATCAGTTTCTGTACCTAATGACTGGAGGATAGATAATGTGAGGCCAGTTTTTTTAAAAGGCTCCAGAGGTGATCCTGGAAATTACAGGCTGGTAAACCTAACTGCAGTACCAGGCAAATTGGCTGAAACAATAGTAAAGAACAGAATTAGCAGACACATACATGAACATGATCGGTTGGGGAAGAATGAACATGGGTTTTGTAAAGGGATATCATGCCTCACCAATGTACTAGAATTCTTTGAGGGGGCAAACAAGCACGTGGGCAACGGTGATCCAGTGGATAGTGTATTGGATTTTCAGAAAGCATTTGGCAAGGTCCTCACCAAAGGCTCTTAAGCAGTGTAAGCTGTCTTCGGATAAGAGGGAAGGTCCTCTCATGAATAGGGCTCTACTAAATTCATGGTTCATTTTGGTCAATTTCACGGTCATAGGATTTTTAAAATCATAAATTTCATTATTTCAGCTGTTTAAATCTGAAATTTCAGTGTTGTAATTGTAGGGTTCCTGACCCAAAAAGGAGTTGTGGTGGGGTCGCAAGGTTATTGTAGGGGGGGTTGCGGTGATACCACCCTTACTTCCGCACTATGGCTGGCGGTGGTACTGCCTTCAGAGCTGGAGAGCGGCGGCATTGCAGCAGAGGACGGAGGATGGCGTGGGAGGGGCTGTGGACTAGCCTCCCCATCTGGGAGCTCAGGGGCTGGGCAGGATGGTCCTGCAGGCCAGATGTAGCTCGTGGGCCATAGTTTGCCCACTCCTGCCCTAGCCTATGTTTGCCAGAACTGGGAATGGGTGACAGGGTATAGATCACTTGATGATTATCTGTTCTGTTCATTTCCTCTGAAGCACCTGGCATTGGCTGTTGTCGGAAAACAGGATACTGGGCTAGATAGACCTTTGATTGACCCAGTGTGGCTGTTCTTATGTTCTTATTGGTAGATGTGTAACATGTGCCATCCACTGGATAAAAAGTGCAGTGCGAGGGTCCTTCTAAGCCCTCTATGGCTCAGTAAACAGTGATCTGGGGTCTCTGCAAGCAGCAATGGGGAACGAGGGGGATAGTCAGGAAAATCTGGAACTGATTCAGTGCTGCTGGTCCTTAAGTAATGCCTTTGTTCTCTCATAGCAGTTCCATCACTGCCACAGACTAAGCCAGCCAGGAAGAGCGCCTCAGGCGAGAACGGAGAGCTGTTGATGGTAAGCTGCACTTCTCCTCCTGATACCCAGAGGGAGCCTTCTGAAAGGGGTCTGTGTTGCTACACAGCTCTTCCTTCTGGAGGAAACAGGCAGAGGACTGAGTGGCTCCAGAGGGTCTCATACACAGCCATCACTGGCCATTAGAATAAGGTTGGCAGGGCCTCAAAGGTGTGTGTAAAGCACAGTAAATAGTGAAGCAGTGAGCTGGCCTCACAGTTCGGTGACCAATCAATGGAGTGTAGGACCCTGGTCAGCAGAGGCTGGGAATGCTGGGAATCCAGCCCCTGAAGAGAGACAACAGGACAGAATGATAAAGGTGGAGCCCTAGAGCAATTCCAAGACGAGGAGGATAGTGCACTGGCTGTTCTCTGTGGGGAGCTGGGCTCAAATTCCAGTTAATTGGTGTCATCAGATTCTTATTCCTGGGGGAAATCTGCGCATCTGCGGACGTGCAGAATTGATCTACCTCCCATTATTTTATATTTTCCCGAATGAAAAACATTCTGCCTAAGAAGTGCTGCAGTTCTGCCTTTTACCCACCAGAGGCCGTTGTGGTGCCGGAACAGCGGCTGCGTTAATGCCGACTGTTCTAGCGCCACCGCGGCCTCTGGTGGGCAAAGGCGGAACTGCATCACTTTCTAGACAAAATACAGGAAAATACAAAATTCTATGTCCAGTGCTGCAGAAATCCCCCCCAGAGTAGAGTTCATCACAGCACCCTGCCCACGGAGCCAGATTAGGACAGAGTGGGGCACACAGGGCTGCGGGGGGCGGTCACAGATTGGGGTTCAGAATGCCTAGTGAAGGGGACAGACTGAAGCATGGGCCATGGGCGCTAACTTTCCCCAACTCCAGCAGGTGCTCGCGCCCCCCTAGCCTCACCCCAACTCCACTCCTTCCCCATCCCAATTCCAACCTCTTCCCCAAATCCCAGCCACACCTCCTCCCCTGAGCGCGCCTTGTTTCCCCTCCTCCCAGGCTTGCCACGTGAAAGAGCTGTTTTGTGCGGCAAGCACTGGGAGGGAGGAGAAGCGGAGCGTCGGCACACTCGGGGAGAAGGCGGAGTGGAGGTGAGCTGGGGGGGCACGGGGAACCTGGTGAGCCACGGAGAGGGGGGCAGAGGAACCGCTCCCTGCCCCAGCTCACCTCTGCTCTGCCTCCGCCTTCTGCCCTGAGTACGCCGTGTTCCTCCTTCTGCCCCCTCCCTCCCAGGCTTGCTGCGCGAAACAGCTGTTTTTCTGGGGGAGAGAAGCAGGACGCAGCGGCGCGCTCGAGGGAAGAGGTGGAGTGGGGCTGATCTGGGGCGGGTGGGGTGAGGAGTTGCTGGTTGGTGCACAGCTAGTGGGGTGACAGCATTGAGCCTGGGGATGGGGGAGGAGGGTTGCAGAGACAGGGACAGACATGCCTGATTGAATGGGAGAGGCTTGGATCAGCCAGGGTCTGCATGGGGGAGATTTCCCAACACCCTAACAATCCCACCCCCCCAAAAAAAATAAACCCTCACACCCTCCAGGTTCACTCCTAGGCTCCTTCCTTCTCCCTCAGCTCCTCTGTTACCCCTGACTCCCCCAAGCCTTTGCACTGCTTCTGATAGGTGTAGGAAATACGGTTCTGTATTGTAATTTAAATGACTTACTCAATGTTCTGTATTAATATGCCTAGTAAGGAATCTATTTGTCAATAAAAAATAACCAGAATCTTTTTTTTTTTTGGTATGTATTGTTACAGACATACTTGCTGACAGATATTTTGAAATAATTTACCAAAATAATTGTAACTGGCATGATTATAGTGTGTTATTTTGACAAATAAAATATGCAGAATTTTGCAGCATTTTCAAATATTGTGTGCAGAATTTTTAATTTTTTGGTGCAGATTTTTAAATTTTGGGGCGTAGAATTCCTCCATGAGTAATCTTAGCTCCCCTTTGACAACAACAAAAACACTCCCTGCTTTGCTTGGCCTCTCTGCTGAGGACACCGGGGCCTAGGACTAGGATAGTTCAGAAAATGTGGACAGAAGCTTATTCCCAAACTTCTGTGGGGATTATTGAAACCTGCCTCATGGATCAATTGCTGATTTCTGCCTCCCACCCATGTAAAACTTTAATAAATGAAACTAATCCCATTGCTTGCAGTAATTGCTGTGGCCCCTACAGGTCCATTTGGCAGGGCTTTTGGACAGTGGATTTGCATGGTTTGTAAACCTGCTGGCCATGTACCTACTGCAGCCTTGGAGAGAGTTGCCAGAAAGCCAGTCTGAATCCTGCCAGAAAGCCAAATTGACCCCCGCCCCCCGCCAGTGTATCAGAATTGCACCTGTATCATTACATTTTGGACTTTGCTTACAGGTATTGGAGAGGGTGGCAGGATGTAGCCCAATGTCTGTCAAGACTATGCCCAAGAACATGTATTCTGAAGTGTTACCCAGATTGAATCATATGTTCGATCACTTCATATTATCTCTAAGTCTCTGGCCCTAGCTCAGGGAATGGTGGTTGGCTGGTTAAGAGCTGGAGCTGAGGGGAGTGCTGCTCACAGCGTTTTATGATCCTAGCAGGAAGAAGACCGCTACAAACTGATGCTGAGCAGGAGTGACAGTGAGAATATTGCCAGTAACTACTTCCGGCCCAAGCGAGCCAGCCAGATCCTCAGTGCTGATCCTATGAAGAGTCTTGGTAAATATCCCAGCACTCTCCTTTCCTTTCCATGTGCCGGTATCTCCTCCAGTGAGGGTTCCATTCCTGGCATGTTAGTCTAGAGGGATTTGTTGTTCCCCAGTCAAATAGCCTCTTTAATGGACAATGCAAGCCATTCCTTTCTGGGTGGTGATAACCATTTCCCACTCTGACAATGGTTCCCTAGAGTTGCTCTTGCAGACCAGATGTTGATAAACCTACCTGTAGTGATTTGAATGATTTGCTTCCAGTGTTTGTAGCTTGGAGGTCATTCACATTCAGAATGTCACCCTGACCAACACTTGCTGTCTTTTGTCCCTCCATAGGGTTGCCACTCATCCCAGTTTTTCAGGGAATAAATCACCGTGGACTGGAGGTTCTGCAGAAACAGCGGCTTTAGCCTGTGTGTCAGTCAGTGGTGCTAGTGATTCTTTTTAAAGTTGCCATGGACTTATTCCTTGGTGACAAGTGCCCTCGATGTATCTGACTCAATTTGGTTTAGGGATAGCTAAGCTCTGTAAATGTACAGCATGGGCCCATCTTGCATTGAACTCCCACTGAATTTAATGGGAGTCTCTTGCCAATGAGGCCTTCTGTTTTTTGGTTTTGGGTGTTTGTTTCAAAATTAATTAAAAACAATGTACTGAGCTGCAGAGCTCTGCGGTCATTTCTGAGCCAGCACAGAGAAATAAACGCAGCTGGGGATGAGCAGATGATACAGAGCATTTCATCTTCAGGTCACTGGTTCCAAAGTAGACTAGATAGGTCTAACAAAAGATAATCACCCTGTGGTAGCCTGAGTGAAACAGATTTTTGTGGGGTTTCAGTCTAATTCCTGGTGAAGAGCTGTCTGCATAACAAAACCCACCACCACAGTTGGTGCTGATTGGTATCCTTGCTAGGCTACAGACACTCCTATCTTACCATTAGAAATGGCCTCATGAGGACAAGGTTGAGGCACATTGGTGAGGCAGCATGGGGAAATTTATCCAGTTACTTCCTCTTCCTAGTAATAGGGTTCATTACTTCCTAGTAATGAACCCTCTTACTGCTAGCGTCTGAGGTGCCTGTCGCGGTGGCAGCTGGGCACTTGGATTACAGAGAATAAGCAGGAAGCCAGAACAAAACAAAGATGTAGCCAACAATTCAACCAACTAAATGAGATTTATATTATGCCATGAAAGTCATTAAACTCTGGCTGTGATTCACTTTCAAGGGGATATGGGCATCAAATCCCAAATGTGGAGGCAGTACGCTGAGAAAACTCAGCCACCAGGCCTGGGGTGTTTCACTCTCCAGGACTGTCAGCGATTATATTTGACTAGATACATTGCATATTCAGAAAACCAACCAATGAAATGGTCCACTTCTGGCCTGGAAGTTCCTTAATATGAGTAAGTTAAATGCAAAAATCTCTAAATTTCCTGACTGCCTTCAATAAAATTCATGGATATGGTTTTACTGCAGCTGGGAACTTGGAAAAGCATTGCTGAGTCTTAACAGACCAAACATGTTGGTATGTCCTGTTCCTTTACTCTACAGCCCATCATAACTCCCCTCCTGTACTGAGCGCCCCCCTGAACAACAACACCTCCAGTATGTCACCAGTCTCTCCTTCACAGACTGTGGAGATGCCCCAGCCACGCCCTTTCCGCCTTGAGTCGCTTGACTTCACCACACCGTCCTCCAAAACAAAGCGCAAGAAGGGCAAAAACAGCTTCAGCAGCGAGCCCTTCTGAGTGAAGTGGCCTCAGGTGAATACGGATCCTTCTGATTGTAGTGGCCTTCATGGACTCCAGTCCCCTGTGGCCCCTGGTGACAGTATCTGCTAATATTGCAGCAACCTACCTTCGCAGTTACCTCTTAACAATGTAGCATTTGGTGGCAGCAATCCTCTTGTCACAGCGGCTTTTGGAAGGGACAGTTTGACTTTCCTTTGAGTTTAGGGTCAGTGGAGACAGATGCTGTTTCCGGGGGTTTTGAAGTCTGTAGTGACAACTCCAGGTTCAAGCTAGGGCTGCTACGTTCCTCCGTTACCTGCTTCCCTGCCATGTGTGTTGAGATAGCACTGCACAGTTAGTCTTCCATTCTGGTCACTGCCATGCCCAGCAGGTAATGGGAAGTCAAACCTCTGTACTTGGACTAAAATCTTTAGGTGATGTGAGGAAATTCCTCAGCAAAAGCCTTAACACCACTTTCCGTATTTCCCAATGCAGGCTTGCTCGACAGCACTTACTTATTTCCTTTTGGATGTCACAGCCACAATTTGAGCTCATGTCCCATACAGAATTCTCCAGTCTTATACCTCATTGTAATGAAACAGTGAGAGGTTCTGGAAGTATCGCAACCATATCCCAGCCATTTCTGCTTTCTCTTCTCTTGAGAAAGTGTCTGAAACTGACATCATGTATGAGACACAAACTCAGTTCTCCAAGGAAATACGGTTTGCCCATTTATTCCCTGACTCCTCTAGATCAGATCAGAAACTGCAGTTCAGTGAAACAGTGGAAATGATTGCTCCTGTCCTTGTGTTCAAGATGTTAGAGTTTTGTAAACTGTATGTTCACTGTTTGTATTTTAGTCATTTATCTTATGTGCAGGACATCTGGTTAATGATCACAATACGTTGCCTTTTAATGACAAACTCAGTCTGACTGCTGTTATATTTATAGTTCATTTCTTTGCATTTTTGCCAGACATTGCATACATTGGCCACTGTCCCTGTAGCTGTAAAGCGCTGGGTGTGGAGTGTCTTGCCTATCAGCTTTTGCTTCATAATCAGAAAGCCAGCATATTCTGCTGTTGATCAGCAAAAGACACTGCTTACCCTAGCTGTCTAGCCAGTGAAAGGTGACCCAAATGGCTGCGCATAGCTCAGGGAAGAGGAAAGGGAGATATGCTGCAGCGTGGGTACGAGCGGTGGCTGTGGGAAGTAAGCCCCCGGTGGTGGTGGATAGAGCACAGTTTACAGTGTTGCCTACTCATTATTTTATTGCAAATCTTGCAGTATCTGGTGCTTTCCATAAAGCTTCTGGAGTCATGTGATTACATGGGACTCAGCTTTATTTTAACAAGTATGTTTCTGACCCTCACAGTGGCTGCAGTATTGTTAATCCCAAATGTTCAAAAATCATGAGACTGGTTTTCATATCATGAGATTATGTAAACATAATAGCTTTGGTGTTCTTTTTATTGTCTTTCTGCTTTTTGAACCTTTACGGTGCACTCCGGTCACATTATGAAGCTTTCTCCACAGCCACGAGAGATAGCTTACTTTTAAGAATGAAGGCTGAAATCGTCACATAGCCACGTGACTCCAGGAGCTGGGGCTTTAAGGAAAACAATAATTGTCATGAGACTGTTATCAAAATCATGAGAGTTGGCAGCATGGAGAGTTCAAACATGCCAGTGGGATTCCTGAGGGCAGAGCTGCAGAAGACAGTGACCCAAAGTGATGTTTTTTAAAATCTCATGACTTGTGAATCCATGTTATGCTGGGGGGTGGCTCCTGCTTGCCAGTGGATACTGCAGTAAGCAGCCTGGGGCATGAAGGAAACCAGGCAAGGTGACCCGACCCGCCCCCTAAGGCGGGAGAGCGGGAGGCGCGCTGCACTGGCAAGGCGCAGACCCGGCAGCATCCACGGATGCAGGAGCAGCCCGGCCTGGGACCACTGCCATTCCTTTGATGGGCCGCAGGGGGCGCTGGCTCGGAGGCGGTTTTAGCGCGCATGGCCGGGGCTCAGAGCGCCCTTCGAGGAAGGGGCGCTGGGCGGGGCCCGTTGTGTAGAGTTGTCTGTCTCTGATTGGGCCTCGCTTTCCGAGGAGGCGGGCCTTCAGATCGAGTCCCCGGGCCCCGCGAGGGAGGGGCACGTGCCGGATTCCTGATCGCTTCCGGGTCACAGATTGAGCCTGCTTTGTGTGTCCCGCTTCTGCAGGCAAAGTGGGTCGGTGATTGGCCGCATAGAGAAGATCGGTTCCGGGTGAGGCTGCCCCCCCCCCCCCGAGGAAGATGGAGGCAGCGGGCGCTTTCCTCTCGGGGCGGCTCCTGCTGCTGCTGGTAGTCGGGCTGGGCCTGGCGCGGGCGGACGGAGGGCCCCGCACCCTGGTGCTGCTGGAGAACATCAACCTGCGGGACACGCACTCGCTCTTCCTCCGGAGCCTGGCGGGTGAGCGCGGCGGCGCGGAGGTCCGGGGGGAGTGACGGGAGAGGGCGGGAGTCCCCGGGGAAGGCGGGAGTCATGGTTTGGGGAGAGGGCGACGGGGCTGAGGGCAGCGGCCAGGTCTGGGAGGAGCCTGGGTCTGTCACGGTGCAGCCACCCGGCCCCACTGCGTCTCCCCATCAGTAGTGTCTGAGGGGAGCGGAGTCCTCTGGCGGTCAGGCTCTGTCCGGGTGCCACGCTGATCCCGCATCCTCTCTACAGCCGCGGCGGGGCTTGGTCACTCGGAAATGCCAGGTGTGGGGTAGATGCTGCCCTGCTCTGTATCTGGGCTGTTTTTGTTTGTCTTCTGAAGAGCATCACATTTGTTAGACTCACATCTCCCGTTATTGGCTGCAGCCCCTGCTGCCTAGATCTCACTAGAGCATTTGGTTCTTTCCTGTGTGTGTTTTTCTCTCTCTGGTGTTCATGTCATCCACACGTTTATCTGGGCTTGATTCACATCAAAGACGTGCTTGAAAATGCTATGGAGAGTGCAGAGGTTCTTGTTTGTTTTTAATTTGGTTTGTCCAAAAAGTCCCTGTGCCCCCTGAGCACTGTGGACTAGATTGTAAGTACCAAGAACAGGACACAGGCACAGATAAGAACAACTCTGCAGACAGTGCTCTCCAGAGTACTGTACTGAGAAAATAAGTGTATCATGGAAGAGTAAAATGCTTGACTTAGATGTCTGTGTAGCAATTTAAAAAGTATCGAGGAGTCTGGTGGTAGCACCTTAAAGGCTAACAGATTTATTTGGGCATAAGCTTTCGTGGGTGGAAAATCCACTTCTTCAAATGCATGACACCTTAAAAGGTGTAATTGGTAAGACTGAGTTAAGGGCCATTTTCTCTCATTTTCTAGCATGATCTGTCTTACACTTTTTATTAAATTAAAGTTGCATCAAAGTATTCGTGGCTATGATCTTTGTTTTCTGGATGCAGATAGAGGCTTTGACCTCACCTTCAGGACTGCTGATGACCCTGGCTTGTCCCTCATAAAATATGGAGAATTTCTGTATGACAACTTGATTATTTTCTCCCCATCTGTAGAAGGTAAGAGATCCTTTTGCATAAAGGAAAAGACTCAGAAATTAAGTTGTGTAATACTTTGAGACCTGTGGAGAAGACACCCTAGATCTGTAAAGTGCCCTGTGGATATTAGCTAACCTTCACAACACCCCTGTGAGGCTGGTCTTTTACTGTTCTAGTTTTCCAGTTGGGGAGGCAAGAGACTTACCCAGGGTGAAACAATGAGTGGTGGAAGAGCAAGGCCTAGTCCTGACTCCCAGTCTCCTGCCCTAACCATGAGAACGCTTTGATCAGTTTTATCAAACCTAAGAAAAGTATTCTTCTGACTTGCTTCATTTTGACCTTGAGTTGGCTTTTGGGGCCTGTCCCTGAGATGTAGACTGACAGGTGTTATTTTTGCTCATCTTTGGGCAAACTGGTAGGAGCTGTATGCATTTTCAAAAGTTAAATGGTTATCAAGCTGCTTCTAAAGTGGGGGGAGAGTCCGTAGAGCAAAGAATAAGCACAAAAATAAGATGATTGCTTTGAAGCTGCAGTAGCAGCCATTGTTGGCTGTCTTTTTTCGTAAACACCTTTTCATTACCATTGTTCGCTGTGATAGTAACTGTCATGTCTGTTAATTCTCAGCTGACTTTAATAAATGTGTTGTATCTAGAATTATGGTATTGTGATTCAGTTAAAAAAAAAAATTAATGCATATGTATTTTTGGAGCAGTGCTTCCATAGATTAACAAATGACTGTTCTAAAATTCTATAACTAACAGATGGAATAACAGTGTCATTATTTGAAATACTTTGATTTTAAGTGTATAGTAGTGATTGTTCTAATTCATACCAAAATTTCTGGATTCTCTCTTTACCACTGTTAACAGCCTGAATCAGACTTGATGAGAGATCATTAATAGCAACCTTTTTGAAATACAGCCCTTCAAGAGAGTGAGAGATCAGATGATATTGGTGTGATGGGAGAGCCAAGAAAGACTTTCCAAAAGGAACAATGTCACTTAGCAAGATTGGAGAGCTAGCTGATTGTATGTGAATGAAACTGAATAGTATAATCTGTAGCCCCAGGTTATAGCACACTTAACTTCAGATGAGCCTCAGAGAATGTGTCAGGTAACTTAATTTTGAACATTACTACTAGGACGGGGATATTGGAATCAGATCCTTACGAGAACTAACTACAGAGCTGTGGAAGAAGAAGCTAATGACTCATGATATGTAGGAACCCTTTTTAAACCACTTCAGAGAGAAATTTTAGAGTGTGTTATACAGCGTCTTCCTCGTGTGACCTGTTCTTAACCTCTGACTTACTTCACTTCTGTCCTTCTCTCTGTGTTCTGTTTTCTCTTTACAATACCTTAATTAAGAAAGTGAGTGTAAAGTTTTGGCTGTACCTCTTTCATCTTGCAGAGATGCATGTTTCTCTAAATCCATTTGCTTTCTCTTTATATATTGGTTATTGCTATACTGAAGTTTAATTAAATTTGATTTTGTTATGGAATAAGTGAGAGATTCCTCATCATTTCCCAGGAATGCTTGCACTGGAGCCAGTTGTAATTCAACTTCCACAAAAAGGAAAAATTAGTATTTACTCTTGTTGACAGATCTCTCTCTCTCACTATCTTTAAAATGTAGAATTTCTACCTGCAGACAGATAAGAATTGTATCTTGGGGTGAGGTGAGGAAGAAGCAAATCAACTACATGTACCCAAAAGAAAAGTTTGTCTTTAAATGTGCCCCCAAAATAATTATGATGATAAATTAATTGGCTATTTCTCTGCAACTCAGATTGAATGGCTAGTTCTGAGCCATAAAATCCCACCTTTAAAGGCAATCTTTGTCTTCTTCCTTCTGAAGGAATTAATCCTCCCTTAATCTGCTCCTTTAATCTATATTGGCGATAGGTGTATGTGGTTTCAGGACTCTGTTTTGGCACCTCCTGTGCCTACCACTCTGACACGGCTTCTCTGTTAATTTGCCTCACCACTCTTGTATTTCCCTCTCCTTCCTTGCTCCGAAGCACTGGTAAAATAGTTTGCTGTCAGCTTTTTGAATCACTAATGTCTGGTGCATCTTTTCAGATTTTGGCGGAAACATCAATGTGGAGACAATTACTGCTTTCATCGATGGAGGCGGAAGTGTCCTTGTGGCTGCCAGTTCTGACATTGGTCAGTAAAACCTGCATGCCAAACAAATGGGTGTAAATGTTGGCTTTTCATTTTATAGCTGCATAATAAGAGTTTGCTGGATATAGAGAGCACAAATCAGTCCTGTAGGGGAAGGTGTCTTCCTTGTCATGGGAACTCTTAGAACTCTGGCTGCAACCTTTTTTAAAGGGGAACTTCAAAAGCTAAAACTATACAGCACTTTGTGCATTCGAAATGTGCTACAAACCTTAATCCTCACAATGCTCTGAGAGAATTTGTGGTAAAGAAAAAAGGAATGCCTTAATTTCACTTTCTAAAGAAAATTGAGTTCAGCCAAGGGTTGTGTACTGGGTGCAGCCAGCAGCCTGATTAGCAGGACATTAGCACGTAAATCAGGGCTGTCCTTCATTTTTGTTTTAATTATGTAGTTACTTTTGTGTCTTGGCCATACTATAAACTGGGAATCCCCTTCTCTGTCCTTTTAGGTGATCCTCTGCGAGAGCTGGGCAGTGAGTGTGGAATAGAGTTTGATGAGGAAAGGACAGCAGTCATTGACCATCACAACTATGATATCTCAGATCCAGGCCAGGTAAGAGGCTAGACACTGAATTCTTTGGGTATGTCCAAGGCTTGAGGAAACTTGTCTTAGCTAGTACATAACTTCTGGGAAGGGATTCTTTTTTTTTTTTTTTTTTTTTTTTTTTTAGCAGTTGGCTGTAAGGGCTGGAGGCAAATCTTGCTTGTCTGTCTTCCTTTTTCTTTTCTTCCCCTCCTACCCATGCTCATTCCAAAGATTGTTTTGAGTAGCAGCTGTGAATCTTATTGAATGACATGCTGCCTTTACTATTGCTCTTATCTTTAATGGAAGATTGCAATTTATCATACACCTTTGATCTATGGCTAGACAACTTCCAACATTCCAGTTACACTGAACAGTTAAAAACACCACCTGGAATAGTCAGGGGTTCACTGTATTGGACCTTGAACCACACAGTGGTAGGAGCTAGGAATTCCCCCTTTCTAGTGAAATATGGCACTTCCTTTTATTCATGATAGGTCAGGAGATAGAATATTATACTTAATAGCCAGACATATAAAAATGGTAAACTCGAGACACAGGGACAGAGATCAATATAGAAAATTCTGTAGAAGTTTCTCAAATGTATGTGATCTCTTGATTTTTCTGACCTTGCATAGTCCATGTGGTTGGACGCATGGTTCTGAAATATCTGTCTTTACAGGAGCGATACAAGATGTCCCAAAAATGTTTGAGAGTTAAGAACAGTGTAGGATAACTCTACTGTAAAATATGTGGGGCACACAATCCCGAAAGGATGGGAGAATCACCATTGGTTTGGGATGCCTATAACTTCTTAGCAGTGCAGATTTTGCAAACTTTCCTTTTCTACCATACCATCTTGTGCTCGCTATCAAACCTGTCTTCGGGAATTTATAGTAGGACTTGGAGATTAATAATTTATAGCTAGATACGAGTTCTTCCCAGCCAGTGGGTAGTTGAAGGGCCTATCCAATATCATTGAAAGAATAGCTCTATAACAGGGGTTTTCAACCTTTTTTCATTGCGGACCCCTAAAAAATTTCAAATGGAGGTGTGGACCCCTTTGGAAATTTAGACTTAGTCTGCAGACCCCAGGTTGAAAACCCCTATTCTATGGTAACAGCCGCCTTTCATGGACCCCTTAGACATAGTCTGAGGCTGAAAACCACATTCATGAGGCCTTTGATTTCACTGTGGTGCTGTTATTTAGACGCTCTTAATATGCTTAGTTCTTGGATTGGTACCTCTTCTAGTATTTTGTAATAGCTAAATATTTCCTGGTTTAAACAACAAAAATTTTTCAGTGGAAGAACGTAACTACCACTCAGTACAATAAACACAGTAACTACCCTTCTGGATACACAACTGTCCCTCAGAGAGAATTCTTCTGAGTGACTATAAGGTACATCATCATTTAATTATGGCCGCTCCTGACAACACACTGTAAGCTTAAGTCAGGAATAGCTTCATTAAGAACATCTTATGTCCTAGACTAGAGCAAGGCCCTGCAGGCCAAGGGGAACTAAACTGCTCTAGGATGGGCTGTGTAAGTGTCACAAACTGAGGCTTTAGGCAGCAGCTGTCCCCCAGTATCGTCTGGCACTTCGGAATGCAGATTCTTCCATGTTGTACTTTCTTGACATGCTTTTTCTAATATGCTGAAATCCCTCCTACAGTGTTCGCATTAGCTTGTGGCAGCAATCAAAACAAATAGGAACTGATAAACATGTGTTTCTGCAAGAGATCTGCATTTGTCGCCCTGGGATTTACCTTCCTTCTGATTTAAGCTTCCTAATATGCTACTCACAAGAAACTCTCACAAGAGAAAACCTGCTCTAAACTGTAACCATCAGGGGCTGTTGTCTGTTCCGTGAGGGCTTCTAAGCACGTGCCTGATTTCTTCTGCTCTTACCTCCTCCATCCCCTTGCCCCGTGTTACAATTCTTCTTCCAGCCAAGAGGCCAGGTGAGACTCCGCAGAGCCAATTAATGCTACTTCACAATTCTGGAAGGGCAGTTGTAGAATGTGAGGTGCTGTGTTGTGCAGATCACTAGCCATAGAGTGGCAAGCAGACACATGTTACCAAGTTCCTTGTGCATTAATTACATTGTCCAATAGCTTGTACAAGTTTACCACAGGTCTCTTATGTTTCCTCCCTGAAGCACACGCTCATTGTTGCAGACTCTGAAAATCTACTGAAGGCTCCCACCATTGTGGGGAAAACTCCATTAAACCCTGTTCTCTTCCGTGGAGTCGGGTAAGTGAACTATGAGGCAAGGCTGGCAGTGGGGCTGTAACTGAGAACAAGAGGTCTCTATTTGGAAGGGTTTCTTTCCACTATCTTCCCTCCAGATAGGTTATAAGCCTAGGGCTGAGGTAGGCACTATTATAAACAAAGCTTCATAGGTTGGTTTTTGGTTTCTTCAACAGAGATGCAACAGACATTTGGTCCTTTAACAGGATGGAATTGGCGGGAGTGCAGGGGGTAGTCTGAGGGCAGGCAAGAAAGGTTCAGACTTCATGCTGGTTGAGTAATCAAAGGCTATTCCTCATCTCAGTCAAGTTATAAACTTCCTTGAAACAAAAAAGACTTTTAATATTTTACTTCTTGCTGTTTACTCTTTCTCTCTCCTTGGACAATGAAAATAATCCATTCACTTCCCTGTTCTTATGTAGTCATGTTTGTTTAAATAATTTTTATTGGAATTTAGAACATAGAAGCACTTCTGTTGATGTCAGGTTTTGTAAAGGGTTGTTCTTTAAGAAGCTTCAGTCTTTGATGTGATAGCATTTCTTTAAACAATTGAATAGTTAAGCTATTTTAAAGTCAATAGTTGATATAAAATTAATTGGGCCTGATTGACTTCAGTGTGTGTTTTGCCACTAATTTCAGGGGGAGCTGAGTCAATCCCATGGTTCTCAATCTCTGAATTTCATATTTGTTAGCAGACTTTAATCAGAATTTAGTGCATAGTAATCTTCTTGGGCAGGTATCTCGGGTATGACCAGCTTTAAGGTGTCTTCCTGGTACTTTGATTGTCTCTCTCACCACAGGATGGTAGCTGATCCTGATAACCCTCTGGTACTAGATATCTTGACTGGCTCCTCTACATCTTACTCCTTCTTCCCAGATAAGCCCATCACACAGGTACACTCAGCTATCTCTGTACTTTTTTTATTCTAATTCTGTGTAATTAATTACCTCTCTCAACAGTTTAAAAATGGATCAAGAGACTTAACTCAAGGGCCTCTTATTCTGTGTCAAATACTTAACAGGTTTTTTCAAAGCTCCAGTCCACGGTCTCTTAGTACTATATATTTTCTAATATTATCATGGAAATCTTGCTTCCTTGCAGTTTCATTGGATCCAAATGGAAAAAGACTAGCAGGACTGCATTGGAAGAAATATTAGCTCTTAACTTTGATACTGTTTTGCTGTAACAAAGGGGCTGAATTCAAACTGCTTATGTAGAAGCAAAAGGCTCTCAATCCCATTGCTACTGTGACAGGCAATAGAATTTGAAGCTTTTTTCCTTTAAGGTGCTGGTCGAATTTGGACCAAGTTGGTAGTAATTGAAAGCTATTGCCATCTTCCAGCAGGACTGTGACCCATGTGAAATGAGGTGGTTCCTCTGTTTAGTTTTGAGGCTCTGTAGCTGGCATGGGGTTAAAAAAGATGCTGGTGCAGTTGGGAGCTTAGCGTCTCAGCTATGGTGAAGCCTCCTGCTTCTCCACTTGAGCAGTGCAGTAATCTGCAAAAATGCATTGTGTGCCATGTCTGATTGACATAATGAAAATGTAGAGGAAAAATAATAGCTGGGAGTTGGCATGAGTGGGACTCAAGTGACAGCAAACATGTTCAACTTCTGTCTACTTAACATGCTCTTTCATAATAGGTATTTGAACAGGCAGATGAGTAGTGTAAACATTCTCTTCAATTAGGCCTATGAGATTTGACAAGACAAGACAGTAATAACTTGGATTGTACTTATTTGGCCCAGGCAGACCTAGCAACAAAGTTAAAGATCATCCAATAGCATTGAATTCTCAAACATTTCCCTGCTACTGTTAACTATTTAAACCTCATGGATAATACTGACTGGCTAGTTTCAGTACTTGCCTAAAAAGCAGCTTAAAGCCCTGATGCTTTCTTTCCATGTATATTAAACATGTGAGTTTCTGGTTATTTTTTCGTGCCATGTGATCTTGAGCACATCGTCTCTGTGCCTTTGTTTCTCTTCATGCTGTTTGCTTGTGGTATTTGTTTAGCAAATAAGAATCCAGGCTTCCTACCTGTCTTGCCTGTACAGTACCCAGCCCACTGGGGTCCTGATCTCAATTGGGACCTCATGCTGCTAGTATAATACAAATCATTAGTACTGATTTAAATCTATTCTTGTGCGATTTCAGTACCCTCATGCTGTTGGGAAGAATACCCTTTTGATTGCTGGTCTCCAGGCCAGGAACAACGCCCGTGTCATTTTCAGTGGCTCCTTGGATTTCTTCAGCGACGCTTTCTTCAACTCTGCTGTGCAGAAAGCTACACCTGGCTCTCAGAGGTGCACTAGCTTAACATGGTCTTCGTAGGCAGAGTGGGCTATTCAGGTTTTGGTTTGGTGGTTTGGGTACCTCTTTGATCAAGGGATCCCTAGAAGGTGATGAGAACTAATTGTCAAAGATAACTGATGGGAATATACTGAATACTATCATAACTAGCCAGCCCTGCTGCTGAAAAATCAACACTGTTTAGGTTATAATAAAACTTCCTTTAAGTGCACTGCAAATTGTCAAGTTGGCTAACTCATATAGCTGTCTCCTGTCCTTATAGATACCCTGATATTAGGTATGTAAAAAGCAGTTTCTGCATTCATTATATTCAGAGATGCTGTGAACACAATTCATAGTGTGGGCACAGCTCTTACTTGGAAATTTTGACATAGACATTGTACTCTGAGCACTGATATGTATCAGATCAGTGTGCAGGTTGGAGACCTGGGCATTGAATTCCTTTCAGTGCTGATCTGTTAAAATATGTTTCACTGTATTTTAAGCAATTACCTAAAAGACCTAGTAGACAGTTGGGGTCTAAAGATCAAACAGTCTAATGGGAAAACCTTTGAATAATGCGATCATTTGAGAGGGGTGTTGACTTTCTGATATGGCACTTAGTTCTTGGAGAAACTTCATAGGATACCTGACCAAAAAAATGTTCGGTCTGTGCCGCTGCCTGCCTGACTGGCTACCTTTATAGGACCTCTACTCAGAGAAGCTCCACCCCCTAATCAGGGCTCAGCTTCTCTCCCAGCACAAAGCCCGTACAAACCTCTACGCATACAAATGCAAAATCAAATACAAATACCTTCTCCTCCAGCAGAACTCCCACTCAGACTTCCCTGTTTACAGCTCTGTTTGCTGGTTCCTGTGCCCCTGCAGCTGTCTGAGTTACTACAGAGAATTCTTTCCTGGGTATCTGGCAGATGAGTCTTGCCCACATGCTCAGGGTTCAGCTGATCGTCATATTTGGGGTCGGGAAGGAATTTTCCTCCAGGGCAGATTGGCAGAAGCCCTGGGGTTTTTTTGCCTTCCTCTGCAGCTTGGGGCACGGGTCACTTGCTGGAGGATTCTCTGCACCTTTAAGTCTTTAAACCATGATTTGAAGACTGCAGCACCTCAGACATAGGTGAGAGATTTATTGCAGGAGTTGGGTGGGTGAGATTCTGTGGCAGGCGTTATGCAGGAGGTCAGACTAGATGATCATAATGGTCCCTTCTGACCTTAAAGTCTGAGTCTATGAGTGCCCTCCAGTGCACTGGCTCGCACTATGCTTATGTTCTCAACCTCTCACCATCTCTAGGTACTCTCAGACTGGTAATTACGAGCTGGCTGTTGCCTTGTCCCGCTGGGTATTCAAGGAAGAGGGTGTGCTGCGGGTTGGAGAGGTATCTCACCATCGTGTAGGGGAAACATCACCACCTAATGCCTACACTGTCACTGACCTCGTGGTAAGACTGACTGTAGGAAAATGAGTCAAATAGACTTGTGCAGAGAGATTGTATTCTTGTTCACTGGACTAGGAGTGGTGTTGAAGCAGGTTTATCTCCTCTTTATTGGTTGGAAAGATGATGGCTGCCTCACCAGCCAAAGTGTGAAATTTCAGAGGGCATGAGGAAATATAACACGGTGGGGTTTTTCTTCCTCTTAATTGTTGGAACTGTCCCCTTCTTGGTGGTGTGTTTCTCCACTGATATGTAGGCAGAGTCTACCTAACCTTTAGTTCTTACATGTAACTTTCACTTATTACTAAATTTCAGACTGCTCATGGCTCATACTTGAGTATTATTCAGTATATAGTGGCAGCAGCAGCCAGCCCTGGAGAAGTCTATGTAAGGGAGGTTGGTTATCCTTGCAAACGGTTTCTCTTCGATCGTGAATCTTGTTGATAAACGGGTATCTGAGTCTGATCAAAAGCACATGCTGGAATTTTGTCCTCCCTGTTACCTCCATTTCACTCAGACATGTGATGCCAAGCTTCATTATATGAAAACAGTACATTGGCAAGCCTGAAGTGCCGTGTTGCTCTGAATAGAAATTGCAGCTATATGTTGGGGGGGTGATGAGACTTAGCATACATAGAGTTTTTAAGTACAGCACACTCAAATTCAAGTCAATTCTACACTGATGTGCCCACTCACTGATTTGCTCCTGAGTATTGGCTTGATTTCAGTGCACATTAGCTCAATTGCATTTGCGTGCATGGTAGCTCACTTGGACTCTTACTTTGGAAATAGCAGATATTGGAAAATTCCCCGTTGTCTCCCTTGATGTCATGGAAAGTGGAGTTCATCGTTTAGGGTTGAGATTTCTATTAAATGGATTTCAGGTATCACTCCTAGCTCACTGATAGGGCCCTACCAAATTCATGGTCCATTTTAGTCAATTTTGTGTTTTCAAGTGTTCATGTTTTCAGATGGGGGTTTCTGGGGTTGTTAGGGGTGGGGGAGTCACTGGATTGCCACCCTCACTTCTGTGCTGCCTTCAGGGTTGTGCGCAGCTGCAGAGCTTCCTACAGCCAGGGGATATAGCTGGAGCTGAGTCTGGTCCTCTCCCAAGAGTGGCCATTCAGGGGACAAGGAAGTCCTATCCCTCCCCAGACTAGCAGCTTAGCTCAGTGAATGGTAGGCACCCCTGGCTGGGGTGTCTCCCTCCCCTCCAATAACTACGTTTCACAGGGGAGGTCTGCTTTCACTGTGACTTTAGTAGTGGCCTACTTATTAACAATGTGTCCTCTTCCTTTATGCCTCTGTTAATGCAGTGTGCATTTGTATGTTACAGGAGTACAGCATTGTGATTGAAAAGCTCTCTGAAGGAAGGTGGGTCCCCTTTGATGGAGATGATATTCAGCTGGAGTTTGTCCGCATTGATCCATTTGTAAGGACTTTCCTGAAGAAAAATGGTAGGTTTCCTATTGGACACTGTTTTCTGCCCTATGGCTTTAACAATAACACAAGACTGGGTGTTGACTTCTTTCCCCACCACTGAAACTCACCTCCCTCATACGTACTGACTTGGAACGCTAGAGTTCTTCTGAGCAGGCGGTGTACAGGATCACTAGGGGAAGCATGCTTCACTGTTAAGAAGAAGGGTGCACTTCACACAGCTCTCCTACAGCTCCTTCCTCCAGTGGAGCAGCTTTAGATTCCAGAGGCTAGTCTTCAGTGTGGATGAAAAGTGCCACAAAGTGGGTTTGGGGCAGACAAAGGGCCATGACAAATGGAAGGAGATGAGGAAAGAACATCCAGTGAGGATCTTAACTCCTAATGCTCTTGTTCTATGTACTGTGTAATTTAAATGGTCCTGCTTCTCTCCTAGGTGGCAGATATAGTGTGCAGTTCAAGCTGCCGGATGTCTATGGAGTGTTTCAGTTTAAAGTGGATTATAACAGGCTGGGATACACCCACCTGTACTCCTCTACACAGGTAAATAGAGTGAATTATTTTTTCTGTGTGGTAGGAAATGTAAGAGTACTGGTTGAGATTTTAAGTCAGGTACTTAAGCTTTGCAAACGTTTTGAGTGGATACCACATGGGCTGTTAATCTTAATGACCATGAAATTGCATCCAGCCTTTCTTTGTGTGTGAAACGGATTTGAAAGCTATCTTACTCTGTTACCGTCTTCAGTTATATTTAGGACGGCCTGGAAATAAGCCTCTGTAGAAAGCATTTTACTCTCAGAAACACAATCTTCTCTCTTAAGGCAGTGTTGGACACCTGCCAGGGCTGCCTGCACTGACGCTTAAGGTTTGCCGACATGCTTGTACAGAAGTTGAGGATTTGGAGCTTAAAACTCTCGTTTAAAAACAAGAGATAATTGCACCACTTCTAGGAGCTCTCATAATTTACCTTACCAGTAAGGTAGTCTAGTTCTACAGTCATCTGAGTGGGGCATCGTCAAAATGGGGGTGTAAGTTAAATAACACATCTAGAGCTGAGATAGTCCTGCCACACTGAGGACTAAATGACCTCATCTGTGACCCTGGTCTTGTGTTCTTTTCTTTCCCAGGTGTCTGTGCGTCCCCTCCAGCACACACAGTATGAGCGTTTTATCCCCTCAGCATATCCATATTATGCCAGCGCCTTCTCCATGATGATAGGCCTCTTCATGTTCAGCATTGTCTTCTTGCACATGAAGGAGAAGGAGAAATCTGACTGAGACCTCTCAGCAGGAGGAAGAGCCCTCATTCAAGACATTTGCTCCATGTGGAGACTGGCAGCACTCAGGGTACAAATTATAAATGTTTGGGGACTGGAATCTTCAGCTGGTAGGAGTCAGATGAGTATGGGTTTTTAAGACTAGAGTGACTAGTGGGAAACCATTTGAAAACTTATGTCTGAGAGGAAGCCACTGATGTCCACAAGAGATCAAAATGTATGGCAGTGCAATGGCAATTCCAATACTGATGTTTCGTGAAAAAAAACCTAAAACAATGTTATAATTTCCACCCTTCTCAGAAAGGTTCTTGCCTCAAGATTGTTCTTATTTCCAGAATAAAGATTTGTTCCTCTCACTTTCTGCTGAAGTTTCTGACTTTGACATTGCGATTAGATGTTCAGCTGCATGTGCATGTTCTCCCTGCGCACTGCCCTAGCTCTGCGCAGATAGCTGGCACAGCAGACCTTGAGCGAACCTCCCAGTGACCACAAGATCTGCTAAGGTACGAAGACGCCAGGCCAGGCTTGTCGACAAAGCACGGTACTACCACCTGGCAGACTCTACAGGGATATTAAGATGTGTATGCCCGCGACAATGGATGCAGCTCAGTGAATGGCGGGACCTTCCGTTTTCCCCCCCTTGGCTGGATCAAGGTACTCCCTCTGAGATGCATCTTTATACCTTGATACAAACAAGTTAATACTGCCTCTGGCATAATTACTGCCCTCAGATGTGGCTAGTTAACTATCAGCCATCACCTTGTACGTGTGGGTTTGATCAAAACCTCTTTATTGCATAGTGTCATCCTGACCTTCTCTCTTAGAAGAGGTCAGTATGTTCCTGTTATCCTTGGGGAATATATTTGTACTATCCCTGATATCAGGATGTTTTGGTATCACTTGATATTGGGATGAATTTGTGTGAGTTTCTCAGTGTCATTTTTCGTCTACAAGTGGCATATCCTAATGTTAGCAAGTGTATCAGGATTGCTTTTGTGACTATTTAAAAAAAAAAGTCATCCTAGGGTTTTTAATCAGCAATTCCTAATTTTCCATACATTTTTCATACATTCCTTTTGCAAGGAAGGCACTTAATCTTCTTGTGACATTCTGAAGTCTTGAAGTACATATATTAAGGAATTTAGCAAATACAGAATTGGTCTGTGCAACAAATGCAATCCAAAGACCTACATCAATGCACTTCAGGGGTTGTTAGGAAGCCAGTAGTGAGCTATGAACTTTTGCCATTATGGTAGTGGATGCAGAGTTGAGAGGATAGTGGAGATTAATCCCACCTGAATCACTAACTCATTTTCATTCTGACCTTAGTCAAGTCACCTGAATGACCTGTTCTCAGTTAAGCTAGGTGGCACCGTGGGTATAAAGCAGAAACATCACAGAACTTCACAAGGATAGAGCATTGGTGCTTGCCTTGCACGTAGAATCACAACTCAAATCTTTCACAAAAATACAATCAAAGGCTCCAAACTTCTAATCAGATTTATAACTAGCTGCTCCAACAGAGCTCGGTGAGGGTTAAGGTCTACCTGCAGTGGCTACAGTCCTGTCAATAGACCAAAGGTAAGCTCCAAGAAGAATACACAATGGTAGGATGTGCTATAATGGTTTCTATTGAAATGAGCGAAGGGCTGGTCTTCCCTACTGGTAGGCGGGTACTGATCGATCTATTGGGGATTGATTTATTGTGTCTCGTCTAGACATGATAAATAGATCCCCGGGGCGCTCCCTGTCAACTCCGGTACTCCAGCTCACTGAGGGGTGCAAGCAGAGTTGACGGGGTAGCGAGGACACCAGGTAAGTTGACCTAAGATGCATCAACTTCAGCTGCATTATTCATGTACCTGAAGTTGTGTATCTTAGGTCAAAAAAAAACACCACCACCACCCCTGCTAGTGTAAACCTGGCCAAAGTGACAGCAACATTATGTAAACTCCACCAGAATTGGAAGTAGAAGCCTTGCACAGCTATGATGGAGCATCTACGACTTGCAATCTCCTCAACAGAACTGGCTAAATCAGCACAATTTAAGAAATGTGCAAGGTACAGTGTGACAGGTATATTTGTGCAATAGAGCCAGAGATGCTACCTAGTTAATACTGCTGGTATCTAGGATGTAATTAACATACATGTTGATAATGAATGTGGCCCAATACTAGTAAGGAGTGGGTGTAGATAAAAACCACAAAATTAATTCAAGGGCTGGAACATGCCTTACAGTAAGGGTACGTCTACACTACCCACTGTTTCAATGTACCAGGAATCGATTTTATCATGTCTTGACAAGATGCGATAAATCGATCCCCGAATGCGCTCCCTGTTGACTCCGGAACTCCATCTCTGCAAGAGGAGGAAGCAGAGTTGATGCGGGAGTGGTTGACTCGCTGCTGGGTGGACAGCCAGGTACGTTGATCTAAGATGCTTTAGCTACGCTGCTATTCTGGTAGCTGAAGTTGCGTATCTTAGGTCAGTACACAGACATCCACCCCTGTGTAACCCAGCCCTAAGGGTCTCTCTTCACTATGTGCCAGATTGGTGGGTAGTGATCAATCTATTGGCAATTGATTTATTGCATCTCATCGAGATGTGATAAATTGACTGCCAAAGGCGCTTCTGTTGACTCCGGAACTCCAGTTGACGGGGGAGCCGGCTGCCACCGGGAGGACGGCCGGTAAGTTGGCCTAAGCTGTGCTGACTTCCACTGTGTTATTCCCGCAGCTGCGTATCGTAGGTCGACACCCCCGCACTGCAGACCAGCCCTAAGGCAGTCTAGGACCCCAGTCTGCTCAATCGATCAAAGAGATCAAGCGGTCACTTGATTTGTTCTACAAACACTTTCCCAGAACAAAGCCTGGTACTGGAGCGCCCTTCAGCAGAGAGACGCAGGAACGTGTAGACGGGTTTAGTGCTGTGTCAGGGGACGGGTTGGACGCCACAAGCCAGCAGGCTGGGGGGGCGGTGAAGGGTGGGTCTTTGGGGGGGGGGGGTTGCATAAGATCGCCCCTCTGGCCCCGCGTGTAACGCGT
>ML677380.1:16568889-16680620 GCA_007922305.1 Dermatemys mawii
CCCCCCCCCCCCCGGCCCGGGGAACTGAGCTGACCCCAGCCGAGTCACTTCCGGCAGCGCGCGACAGCGCCGGCCGGGCGGGGCTTTTACGACAGCGGGCTCGGGCGCGGCGCTTGGCGGCGGCGCTGCTGGTGGCGGAGCCCGGGCGGGTCCGGCCCGGTCATGCTGCTCACCGTGTTCTGCCTGCGCCGGGACCGCTCCGAGCTCACCTTCTCCCTGCAGGTGGACGCCGACTTCGAGCTGCAGAACTTCCGGGCGCTCTGCGAGCTGGAGTCCGGCATCCCCGCGGCCGAGAGCCAGGTGAGGAGACCCCCCCGCTTCCCGTCCTGCCCCCTCCCTCCGGGCCCCAACCCCCGCCCCGTCCCCCATCCCTCGTCCGGGCCCCCCATCACCCGCTGGGGCCCCCAACCCCGGCCCCCATCCCTCGCCCGGGCCCCCCTTCCTCCAGGCCCTTCATCCCCCGCCCCGTCCCCCCCTTCCTGCTGGGCCTCCCTCATCCCTCCACCAGCTCCCCCCAACCCCCTTATCCCGCCGGTACCCCCCGCCCAGTTCCCCCCTTCCACCGGGTTCCCCCGGTCCTCCTCTTCCCGCTGGGTTCCCTTCATCCCTCCCCCACCCCAACCCCCTCCTCCCGCCGGGCCCCACATCCTCCGCCCACCCCCCAGTACCATCCACCTTCCCTCGCCGAGTCCCTCTCTTCCCGCCGAGCTCCCCTCATCTCTCCACCCCATTCTCCTCCCCGGCCTGGTCCCCCTCTTTCCGCTGGCCCCCTCATCCCCCGCCCAGTCCCCAACCCTATCCCCCTTCTCTTGCCGCTCCCTCTCCGTTCCTCTGTCCCACCCATCTCCCCCCGCCAGCCTCCTCATTTCCCCCCTCCTGCTGGGCCCCTGCATCCCGCCAGCCTGGGGAGACCCCACATGTATCTCCCCTTGCAGACACAGCTGGGTCCCTTCTTTTCCTCTAGCTCCTCAGGGTCGGACTGACCCCGGGGAGAGCAAGACCCCCATGTTCTAGCATCTGCCTCTCCCGGGCACCCCTGCAGCAGGGTCAAGTGAGGCACTGGGGGATCTCGCTCATCCCAGGATCCCCATGGTGACGGGGAGACAGTTGTGGAATTAAGGGACCTGGAGAGTAGGTCTCAGCCCATCTCAATATTTGAGGGACATGGAGTCCCTCCCTTAAAGAGGGACAGCCATGTTTTGTTAACCCTCCATTTCTATACCCAACACCTGTAGGGAGGGGCTATACCTTAGGTTTCATTCCCTCTCTTTTAGGATTGCCATGGGATCTCGTCTAGTGAATGATCCCTTTCACTCTGGCTCATGGTAGCCAAAAGGCAGGGGACCTCATCTCCCCAAGAAGTGAGTCTCCATCACATCTGTAGGTTTCCTCCACCTATCTTCAGGACACATCTTCTAATCAATGGAGCCAGTGTCTCTTCTTTAGTAGAGTTGCTACTAGGAAGTTGGCTGCACCGTCAGCCCGTCTAACAAATCTATTAGCATCCTCTCCCTCATTCTACTAAGGAAATGGGGTAGCGTTTTAGAATGAGAATTCCCTTTAATTCCCTCTAACACGCAGTACATCAGGTTGACTTGGTCCTGGCTCCGTCTCAAGCCTGAAATACCAGTTTGGGGTGTGTGAGAATGAGGTTTTCACTTCTTTCCTTCTGGGTGTGAGAGGCAGCTGAAGTGAAAACAGGTGTCTAGGACTTTCATAGAGACTATCAATCCAGTTCAGATTCAGTAAGGCTTTGCTGACATAAGCTATACAAGTGTTGCCAAAATATAAGAAAAAGACCAATGCTAGGTGTGTGTTAGAGGGGGACACAACCCACCCAAGATAGAGTAACACACCATTTGGCATTTCATCTCCATTGTCCGTTTGTCATTTCTGTCCACATCTGATCTGATGGCAGTGTTTTTGTGCAGTGCCAGATCGGCCATGTCTTTCCTTTCTCATAACACTAAATCAGAGGCTCAACATACCTGTCAAAGCGCATGGAGCATTCTGTGATTGTTGCCTTTGCTTTTTTTGGTCTTTTCACTCATCCAGCCCGAAACTTTAATTTAAATTTTAAGTGAATATTAGTCACCTGTGACTTGGAGATGGAATAGGTGAAGACAGCTTCAACACACTGATTTGGCCAGGTCAGGAAGATGGCATAGACAGTTGATTCTTTAGAAGTGTACCACGCACTGACTGTGGTGTTCTCCATCTGCACCCTCTACGGCTTAGAAGCATAAATTGCCTCCCCATTAACACGCAGCCATTTTCCAAGGGACAGAAGCCTTTCTTGAAAGATTGGAACAATCACTCCTTCTTTTATAGGGCCCACATTGGGAAAATAGTTGCCTCCAAAACTCATCGTCTGCATTAATTCTGAGATAATACTTGATTCATCCATGAGCTCATTGAGTTGCATGTTGCTTTGATCGCCCAAAGACCTTTGTCAATAGACATGCACATCTCCTGCCTGTGCTGTGGCAGGGTGCCTGGCTTGTATTTATCAGCGCAGTTCTAGTATCCTCCATGATGGCAGGAGCAGATATTGCCCCAATGTCATTTACCACAACAGTATCCTTGACAGGACTATCATTATAAAACTAGGCAAGGAAATAGGTAGAGTTCTAGTATGTGTCCAGACCCTCCTGGTCACCATCTGACCAAATCAGGTCTGGTTTATACCTCCAAACAAGATCATAAAGCTCTGGCATAGTTTTTGAAAAGACAAAATTCTGTGTCTTGAAGACATTTTTTTTTGTCATCTAAATACAGAGGATTAAACCACTCAGAGGGATGGTCTTCACTGCCCGCCGGATCGGCAGGTGCTGATTGATCTATTGGGGATCGATTTATTGTGTCTTGTTTAGACGCGATAAATCGATCGCCAAAGGCACTCCTGTTGACTCCGGAACTCCAGCTCACCAAGAGGCACAAGCTGGAATTGACAGGGGAGCCTGCTGCCACCATGAGGATGGCAGGTAAGTCGGCCTAAGATGCGCTGACTTCAGCTACGTTATTCCCATAGCTGAAGTTGTGTATCTTAGGTCGACAACCCCTCCCCCTACTGTAGACCAGGCCTGAGAGAATGATACAGTTCCTAGCGTATGTTCCTCTCTCTGAGAACTTGTCCCAATTCGCCCACTAGGTCTCTGTGGATACAGGGCCCCACAGAATTCCAGTTCCAGGACACAGAAGACCCCCAGTGTGTGAAACCCTCATGATGCTTTGTAGTCAGTACCACATACCCGATGCTGGTGAAGTGTGTTAGACTGACAGCCGTGGAGGTTGATGCCTGTTTCTCTGTGCAACAGGTTCAGTATGGGCACAGCGGTGTATAAGCTTTCCCCATACACTTCCCAAGTTCTCTGACTCATCTCCGCCCTGGGCAAGATGCTGCCACACCCATTCCCTTGTGATTGGGTTGAGAGGTAATAGTTCAGATGCCTCTTTATAGAGCTGGTAAGCAGCTTGATTATGATGGACAGTTTGGTGATGTGGCAGGGTGGATTTGATTTAAATCATTATTTAAATCACTAGTCAGGAAGACTCGATTTAATCATGGATTTCTACATAAAAGTGCTTTCTTGGTAATTGTTACAACCTTAATATTCACAACTCAGAGGTAGTTTTCGTTTTTAGAAGGTACACGCTATACATTTTTAAACTGATTTATTTTGAAAATTTTTCAGATGAGTTTTATAGCTATATCAGAAAATGAATGATTGCTTCATTTACCTTTGTTAGATGAAATAACCAGATATTTATGTAGTCAATGGGAGGTGAATAGGTGTATCATTTAATATTTGGAGGATTTTATTGCCCTGCTGTATTAGGAGGAGAACATCACCAGACAGACGTTTAAGTTGTTTTATTTAACTAAAACAACAACATTATGTATTCTGGATTTTTTTTCTTCAATAGCAAACACATAATATTTTATCAAAGCAAACCTGTGAATATTTGAATTTAGATAAACATTGACTTTTTTAAATGAGGTTTGTTTTTGTTAAAATTGTTTTTAATGAAAATAGCTAAATGAAATATTTAAAAAAACAAAAATTAAATTAACTACGTCAGCCAGGTCAACATGAGAAACTTAAAATATTGGCTTCTGCAGCTAACTCAGTCGTTTTCACCTTCATTTTCCTTTTTGTTCATAATATGGAAAAGAAAAACAAGCTTTCCTGCTTTTTCAAGTCCCAAATGATTTCTCAATTTGGAACGAGTTAGTCCAAAGGAAGAAAATATTCTTTTTATGCTGACAGAAAAAGCTACTGCTGTTAAAAGTGAGATTATCACTTCAACAGTCTCTGAATCCAAGTGCTTAAGTGACTTCCACCAGTTCGCTGGTGTGACTTTGTTTAAAACATCACCAGAAAACATATTTCTTGAATGGTTCTTATTCCCAAACTGGATCTCTCTTATGGCCTGCTGCCATTATAGGTTTTCCCTTCTATTGAGAGAATGGTATGGTAGATCTTAAGTCAGTGAAGGCTACATTCAGAAAAACCTCAAGACTTCTGGAATATGCTGTTCAAACAGTTTCACTATTGTTTCTACTGCCTGTCCTCCCTTCTCACGTTTATCTCCAGACTTCTTCTGCTTGTCCAGATCTAGTCCATCCCCAAGAATCTTCTATTCATTGAATGTTTTGAGACTTTGGACTTTGAGAGAGAGGTAAGGGATTGACTCTGTGTACACAAATTTGCAGAGGGACAATAGGGTTGAGGTCTGTTATTTGTCACCTCTATCTGTTATTTATTTATTTAAAAACATTTTTTTTGCTGTTAACAAGCATGTTATCTCTGGAGACACAAAGCCACAGTTTGAGAACTAAACTAAGGACTGGGCTACACGGTGGGGGGGGCGGGTGAATTGCGTAGCTGAAGTAGCAGTATCTTAAGTCGACTTACCTGGCTGTCCCCACGGCGGTGAGTCGACTTCGGCTGCTCCCCCGTCGACTCTGCTTGCTCCTCTTGCCGATATGGAGTTCTGGAGCCGACGGGAAGCACGTTCGGGGATGGATTTATCGCGTCTAGACTAGATGCGATAAATCAATCCCCGATATATCCAACACTACCCACCGATCCGGCGGGTAGTATAGACGTACTCTTAGCATCTCTGATGGTATCTTCTAGACTCAGCACTGAGTCCCATTGGGGAGATAGAAAGATTAACCTAAATAATCTAGACAGACGCTCCTGGAACCCCATAAAATTGGGTCCACAATCCATGCACTATTGGGACTCATTTACAAAACTTTTCTTAACATTACATGAGCATATTGTCTGATACTACAGAATTAGAATTTATAATCCTTATTCCGTGATGAGATATCTTTGAGCTATAACATAGTTTTAATTAAAACTATCTTTAGATAGGTTTTTTTTCTTCAAAAAGCATTTTATCAAAAAAATCAGATTTGAATAACGGATTTTTTATTTAAATGATTTTTATCCACCCTGTGGTGTGGACACGTCTCCTTGGAGTTCTGGACTAGGGCCTTCAGTTCATTTCCTGGAGGCCACCAGACAGCCACCAGATATATTGGCAACTAGGGCTGGTTTGTTGCGATTTTTATTTATGGTAAAGTTTTAGGATGTTCATTGGGAAACGTCCTGGAAATAGAGTTTTAAAATAAATCAAATATTCCTGTTCTTTCGTTTCCCAAATAGTCAGACCTGTGTGTGCATGCTAATGGGTCGATTAAAATGATGTGGCTGCCGTTATCGAGCCACATCTGTAACCTTAATTTGCCTCCCAAGATAGAATCATAGAATATCAGGGTAGGAAGGGACCTCGTCTAGTCCAACCCTCTGCTCAAAACAGGACCAATCCCCAACTACATCATCTAACAGATTTTTGGTCCAGATCCCTAAATGGCCCCCTCAAGGATTGAACTCACAACACTGGGTTTAGCACAGCGGTTTTCAAACTGGGGGTTGCGACCCCCCGGGGGGTCACGAGCTCCCACTGCTTTCGGCAGCCGCTCCGAATGCAGGAGTGTGTCCGCTGAAAAGCCACTGAGCGGAACACTTCCACTTTTGGTAGCATTTTAGCGGGCACACAGAGAAGCGCTGCGAGTTTGCCGAAGTATCGCCGAAACCTGAAGTGTTCTATTTGGCAGCATTTCGGTGGACACACCCCGGGGGCGTAGCGCGCGCAGAAAAGGGAAAAGGGGCCTCGAACTTAGAAAGTTTGAGGTCCCCTGGTTTAGGAGGCCAGTGCTCAAACCACTGAGCTATCCCTCTCCCTGATAGTCTCTTAATCTGGGAGAAGGGAGAAATCTCCCCACTTCTGATGGAATTAAGACTTCACACCAGAAGCTATTAGGTCTGAGTGTTCATGCTGCCTTATTGTTTCTGAGCTATTGTTCTCTATTAGCTTCCTGTACAACCCAGTATTTAACTTGGCTGCTCTCAAGGTTTTAGTGAAATTGATTCAATGCTTTAAGACAGGCCTGCACAACATGCGGCCCGGGGGCCGCGTGTGGCCCGCGGGGGATGAGTAGGGGTGGGGCAAGCCAAGCAGTGGGGTGGGGGGAAGCGGATGGGGGTGGGGTGAGGGTGAGGCTTTTCAGCCCGCAACTGGGTTTTTTGCAGTAATGGCCCTCTCTGCTTTCCGAGTTGTGCAGTCCTGCTTTAAGACATGCAAAAATCCCAGGATATCAAAGCAATAGCTTTTCAGGACCTGAACCACGTCTTTATATGCCGACCGTGTAGTGCAATGCAATCCTGATTTGGGCTTCTGAGCACTACAGAAATGTGAAGAATAATAAAGGACATCTAAAAACCAACACACAAATATTGTGCGTAGTAGCTCCCATGCCTGCAATACAGATTTAATGCTGACTTTTGATCACTTCTGAGTTTGGGTGAGTTGATGATGCCATTACTGAGTGCTGGAAAGCTACATATCTGATCTGCTTCCTGTGACATGCTGCACACCATCCTATTCGAAAGCCAGGTAACTGCAGAATCAAATCACTGATCTAACCGCCGCAGTCTAAAATGAGATTAGAAAATCAAAGGCCCATGGAGTTCCTTAGAGAAAACTCTCTTAATTTTTCTCAGTGAGGAGCAAGGGACCATGGATCGCAAAGATTCCCATTCTTTTTACGCTGCTGCCAACCCATGTTTATACAGAGAATGAATATCCATACCAGATACCTGTTCTTGCACGAGATTTATCCTGGTGCAATAAAATCTGAGTCCCAGGCCCCTCCTGTTCCATGTTCTTCCAGCTTGCCTGCCAGGGAAGAGGAACCTATGATGGCTAAGGAGCAGTTCACACTGAAAGATGTGGTTACAAAAACATGAATATCCGATGTTCTTCCTATTGCCAATGACCAGCGTAACTTCTCTGTGTGCGAGAATGTACAAATGCCTGCAACTGGAGGCTTGAATTTCTGAAGTACTGCCTGAAGTGTAAACGCCTCTTGTTTTTCAGATCTGTCCCTCCAGCTACTTGCATAACGATAACGTGACAACACTGACTATTTTAAGATGATGAGTGATCGTGTATTCGCTTGCTTGCTTGTGCTACTCTGTCTTTGGGATTTTTTCCCTCTGAGCTGCTGCCTCTCCGCAAAAAATTTTAAAGTTTTGTGTAATAGCTTTTACAGTTACCTACGTCAAATAACCTGCAAATGACTCCAAACGCCATCAGCAGTGCTTCTGCGTCTCTCCTTGCTTCCATTTACCTGTCTCTTGCTAATTCCTGCTTCCTTCTATTCTCTCCTTTATTGTCCATCGTTTTCCCTTTCTGCCCATGTATTTGCTGGGCCCATATCTGTATAACAACATTTCTAGTCATCCCCTCTTTCATTTTGCAATCTTTCATAGGAAGAAACTGTATAAATAGCATTTGTATTTTACTTATTGGAAGATCAGCTCGTCTTAAAAACAAAGATCAGCTTCCAGTAAGGAAGGACACTGCTTGCTTAAACTGACACAATTATTTCAGCCTTGTTCTGGCATTATTTTTATCATAGCCCCCTTTATACAGTGATCAGAGGCGTGTTGCTTTAAAAGCAAAATTGTCAGGCTCCTGTCCCAAGGAAGGTGGAATTCATATTAGACATTACACAGTGGGGAATAAACCAAGGAAATGGGGAAGGCCAACGGTTGTAATGAGAAACTGATGTTGTTCTTATGTGTGTGCTTTATTGAATTCTGAAATTAATTCATTTTGCTACTGTTCAGGGAAAAGAAAGGGCTGAAAGCCTTGTCTAAAAAGGGTGCACTGTGAGGAAAGATTTAATGGAGATAGTTGAAGCTGTGTGGCACAGGTCAGAGAAGATGTTCCCGGCACAAAAACACTTGTGAGGAAAGGAGACACCGGGAACAGGGTGGCAAGTGAAGCAGGCAGCGAGTAGGGTATGTGGAGGGGAGTAGAAGGCAAGAGAGGTGAAGGGAAGAGTGATATTTTTTCCTCCCATTCACCTTTTGGTTGCTAACAAGTTTGCGATTTTTTTTTTTTAATTTGGTATGGCTAACATTGCACCATCTGTTCTATAAAAGGATTTGGAAAGGGAGGGGAATCTGAACAAAATATGGTGCTGGAACTTGTTTTGGAGACTTCTGGGATCATGAATATTTTATCTACTTTCCTTCTGCAGCCCCTATCCCATCCCCATTAACTGACCTGCACTTGGGTTGCACTTTGTCATAACACTTCAGCTGAGGAGGTCTGGAATCCATCAACAATTCTCTGAGTACTAGTCACGAGTTTCTTGATGTGGGTGGCCCCAGGAGCTTAGAACTCTGATTCTCACCGATAACTGAGAGATGATGACGACAACCTCTAGTTTTTTACATTGCTGACACTATTCTTCTCAGTATTTATAAAACATGATAGTTTCATGGCTAATCCATTTTCTTGATTGCAATTACTTGGAGGAAAAAGCTCTTTGATATCCTATTGAAAATTAGAGTAAGAGCTCTCATTCTAGATTTTGATTTACTTATGTGGTGCCTGGGGATCTCTAGTAAAAAGTGTCACTGACCTCCCTTTGTAAGCCACTTTGAGATCTACTGATGAAAAGTGCTATATAAGAGCTAGGTGGTATTATGTACCGTGCTAGACCAAGACTTTGACTGTACCAGGCCTATCAGTTGAGTTTAGTCTTAACCTGCTATGAAGCCTGGGCAGCTCCAAACTCCTAGACCTGTGGAAGATCTGTGGCAGGCTAAAGTATGCATAGCTGAATGGAGAGTGGGCAGTGACGGTACACATGGGCCCAGCACAGGATCTCAGCAATATGGTAGGGTTAGAGAGCATATAGTGCCTTTCAGTGCCATCGATCTGCTGATGGATGAATCATTAAACGGTTTGTAGTACAGGTGCTAGAACCGACCAGAGGTGGTGCTCTTCTAACATGAGACCTCAGCAGCATGAACCAATAGCTTACAAATGTTATAGTTTTGTTTGGTAGAGTTTGTAATATCTGCACTGCTTTTGTTCTTGCTTTTAAGGGAAAGGCATTCCTGCCGTATTGTCGTTCAAGCAGCAGAAAGCTAGCTGCCTTCCTAGTCAGGCATTCTTTGCAAAATCGGAGCACTTCATAATGTTGGGGGATTTTGGGGACTGCCCAGCTTCAATGAAGCTAGTGACTTAGTACTGGGCTGTCTTATCAGTGTTTGCTTTTGTAATGTTTCATATCACACAGAAGCAACTAAGTAAAATTAGCTTATTTTTCCTGTAAGAGGATTGTTAAGCGTGTGTTAAGTTTAGGGTGACCAGACAAAGTGTGAAAAATCAGAATGAGGGTGGGGGTAATAGCCTATATAAGAAGACGACCCAAAAATCGGGACTGTCCCTATAAAATCGGGATATCTGGTCACCCTAGTTAAGTTGCTTTGCTGAGGGATTTGGTGTAACTGCTGTGTGCTTAATTCATGCTTTGAGCTGTTAAGGTGGAAAGTTTAAAAATCCAGTCCAAGCAAGAAGACAGGCTAAATCTTTCTTGAACTGATTAAGTTGTCTCTCCCAGAATATCCATATGAAGGAACTGTCATTTAAAATTTACAGCTGTGGGCCAGATTTATTCCTAGCTTGCTCAGTGGCATGACTAATTCATGTGTGGGGAGGGATAGCTCAGTGGTTTGAGCGTTGGCCTGCTAAATCCAGGGTTGTGAGTTCAATCTTGAGGGGGCCATTTAGTGATATGGACAATAATCTGTTGGATGATTTAATTGGGGATTGGCCCTGCTTTGAGCAGGGGGTTGGACTAGTTGATCTCCTGAGGTCTCTTCCAACCCTGATATTCTATGTGGTGCACCACTGGGTGTGGTATATTTAATTATGTGAGATGCTGCATTGAAAATCGTCTCATGACAAATACCATAATACCATCTCATGGCATAATACCAGCAAGAATTTGTCGCAATGTTTCTTCTCTCCTGATTTAAAACTAAACAAAACTTACAAGTGCCCTGGCTCAAAATAGCTTCCATTCTTGTTATTCCTTAGCCAGCCCTTCTCAGAAATGCTGTGTACTGTGAAACCATCTTGGTTTCCTGTAAGAATAATTCTCTGTGGCAGACTGAGTACTTATCTCTTGGGAGCTATCTGCTTGGTGCACAGGGCACTTGATTTGCAGCAGTCTGATGAGAATTGCACACTTACCAGTAATTCTTTTGGATTCATCTTGAAACTTATAGTGAATCAGATTTAATGTTCACAAGTAAAGTCACCATTTAGGGTCTTGCTGTCAGTCCACTTTGTGCCATGTTTAAAAAAAAAAAAAAGCTTGTTCCCTATCACACTGTCTCTCTCCCTATATACAGATCGTCTATGCGGAGAGGCCTCTAACTGACAACCACAGATCCTTGGCCTCGTATGGCCTGAAAGATGGGGATGTGGTGATTTTACGGCAAAAGGAGAATGCAGAGGCACGGCCTCCAGTCCAGTTTCCAGGTGAGAAATGCTTCAGACTAACGTGCTGGTCTACCTACTGTTGTCTTGCAGGCCCCCTTGCTGTACCCAGATGTCCATTGTACCCAAAAGATGACCTTTAAATTGTGCCTGTTTAGCCTCTTCATGCTCTGGAGGTTTTATTTATTGATGTGTGTGAAACTTAACTGTTGCACCTGGTAATGCTGTCCAGTCAAGGGTCTGCCAATGTGTTACCTTTAAAACTCCCTCTTTCTCAGAGAGTTAATAACTTGGTGGTGATAAATATACCTGGGGCAGAAATTTGGTTTATTAGTAAATAAATACACCAAAATACTATTTTATATGCATGTAATGTATTTCATGCAAGTGCTTGAGAAACTTCACGATAGCCACCCTCATCGGGCAAAACTGTTCTTGTTTGGGGGTGGGCTTTTTCTTTGCTTTGGTTACTTAAAGGGTTTACTTCTTGCAGTGATGTTTTAGTCCATCAATAGGCAAGATTTAGTTTCCTGTTTGGGGGTGGGGAAAAAGTGACCAAAATAGTTTGTTCAGAAAAGCAGCTTCTATGAATACATACGGATTTTCGTAAGGCTTCCTGATTCCCCTCCCATTCAGTATAATGGTACAATAATTTGCAATCAGTGCTGCTCCTACACATTAAGAAGGCTGTTGCAATGTGTCCTCTGAGTACATACCGTTACTAATGCACAGAGAAGCTGAATCTTAGCAGACCGAATTACTTGATGCAATGTATATTCAAAAGGTTCCTCAAACCCCATAGTATGGAACTAGAGTCCTACTTCTGCAGCCCTTCCCCCTTATAATTCTTAGGACTAAGAGTTCCCATTATAATTGTATCCCTTACAAAAGGAAATGCCAACCACAGGTTATAGCAGGGAATGGCTGTAAAGGTCCCAACTCTGCCTCAGCAGGGAGATTGGTGGCTACAATGCAGGGCTTCAGTAATATTTTTTTTCTTACTACAATATCTTCTTTCATCTGAGGAATTCAGAAGTGCTTTACAGACGCTGTTAAGCCTCAAAACCCGCTCGTGAGGTAGACTGGTGCCATGCGTATCTCAGAGCTGAAAAATGGAGCCAGAGGGGGTTAAGTTTCCCAGGAAAATAGGCCAGATATGTGAATAGTTCAGTTACATAAATATGGAATGGTACTCTTAACCCACTAACCTGAATCATGAATTGCTACTTAAATGAAATGTTAGTGTTGCTTGTTCATCCATTCCACAGCTGTTGACTTCATTGTCCACAGGGGCTGAGAATGTGAAATGGTCAAAACATTAACTCATTTTTCTTTAAGGTCTGCCCAGGATAGACTTCAGCAGCATTTCAGTGCCCGGGACATCAGCCCAGCCGCAGCAACAGCAACCAGCACAGTATCCTCGCCTGTCACCTCCAGATACACCTTCATCCCCTCAGGGCTTGGACAATCCAGCACTATTACGGGAAATGTTGCTTGCCAATCCCCATGAGCTGTCCCTGCTGAAAGAACGCAATCCACCCCTGGCGGAGGCACTGCTCAGTGGAGACCTTGGTAAATTGAGATTTGGAAGCGACTGGTTCTTCCTTGCTTTGTCTGAGACTGTTACATGGTAACATCTATCTGTGCTGAATTCTAGTAAGAAGTAGTTCTGGGTGTTCAGTCAGCTGGGTTGCTCACAATGGCTTCTTAGTGAGTTTAATGTTAACAGCGTTGGAGATGGAATTCCCCTATCCCCAGAACAGGAATAGCACTAGCTAGCAACAGCTTTGCAAGGTTCCTCCATGTGACTCTGCTGCTATACCTTGTCTCCTTTCTTGGAGGGATCGCATCTGGGAGGTGAGATTAGTTTTTAGGACCAGTTCCATTCCTGGTCTCTGTACTGAGACTTCTTCTGGCTGTACCAATTGGTGGTAACTGTGGTACCACTCCTCGCTCTCTACAAACACGGACAGGAATAGCTCATTTTAAATCCCATCCTACCTCCCTTGAAAAACCCTTGAAGAGATTAATATTTAGTCACTACAGACATGGACATAAAAAAAACTAATTAAGAAAGACTTCGTATCTCATTGGTAGGCACTGAATGTGGCAGCCCTGTGGTCACCCTGGAAACCAGTAAACAGTGTTTATTTCACTATTCCTTTTAAAGAGTTTCCTTAAATGTCTTTAAACAAAATTTAAATTTGGCTCTTTTAGAAACAAATTGTTAATCCTTCTGGATGCTATCTGAGATGGTGGTGCACTTGACAGACTTAGTCTACACTGTGGGAGGAAGGAAAACAATCTAAGATACGTAACTTCAGCTACAAGAATAGCGTAGCTGAAGTCAACATATTTAGATCAACTTACTGCAGCGTCTTCACAGTGCTGAGTCGATTGCTACCGCTCCCCCATCGACTCCACCCGGGCCTCTCGCGGTGGTGGAGTACCGGAGAGAGCGCTCGGAGATTGATTTATCACGTCTAGTCTAGACATGATGAATCGACCCCCTGCTATCCGCCGATCTGGCAGGGAGTGGAGATATACCTTTAGTGCTATAATGCCCTCCATGCTTGGCTAGTGAACACCTGTTCTTTGCTGCTCATACCTTGTTTATTTTTGCAATAGCATAAAGCTCATTTAGTATGAAAACAGATCATTTGGAGGCATTAAAATGCATAGTTATAAACCCTTACTAGAGATCCATTTGTGGGAAACAGGAACTTGGCTACCAATGCGGAGGTTTGGGTAGGAAAAGCACTCTATAGAAGAGCCTCCCCCAATTTTTAATCCTCTTCAAAGAGCGCAGGCTGATGACTTCTTCCAGTTACGGAAGGCTGGAGGAGAGAGCTACGTGGTGTTTTTTTTAATTCTGTATATTGATTTTATATATATGAACTGTTGCAAAGAGAGGGAACACCATAATGTGCAATATAGTATACCATGTTACTAATGCATCCGATCCTTTACTTTCCATAAAAGTGTCTTTCATTGGCCCTCTCTTTTGAGCCTAGCAGTGTGTGTCCTATATCAGAGAGCTTGTTGCAGAACCCTGTGAGGTGTTCTTCCTCCCCATCCTAGGATGAGAGCGCTGCTTCCAGAACTTTCCGCCCTTCATGGCACAAGGGTCGGTGGTAGTGGTGCAGAGCACTAACTACAGAGTCCCGGGACTAGTTCATCTGCCACCGTTCTTGTCTAATCTGTACAGTAAACTCTCCTAATTCAAAAATGGTACAGCTCTGTGCATTCAGAGGGGTGGATTATCAGGTTATACTATCAGAATTTGCCATCAGCATTTGGGCAGATATCCAGATCTGTTCTCAGTGTAGTGTCCAAAATGCATCAAGCTTCAATGCATATGCAATTGTGTTAGATGCATTGCAGTACATCAGAAGGCACCAGCTATACAGAGCATGGAGCTATCAAAACATCCTACTCTTTGCTGAGTAAATACCTTTTCAAGGCCAGGTGTATTTGGAACCACTGCATTTCCTGAGGTGAAAGCACTAGCTACTGTTGACACAGAACTTTTTGATTTCTGAGTGCAAGTGGTGTAAGGAATGCATTTTGTTGTGTACAACGTTGAAAAACCATGGCTGAAATTTTCGACTCTTGGTATCTAAAAGTTGTGCGCCTAATTTTTTTTTCAAAAGTGGCCACTTCTTAACTCCCGTTAAGTGTAGATTTAGGCATCTGACTGTAAGAACTCAGATTTGTAAATCTTGGCCTGTGTTACTTGGTTTTAGAGACTGTTGTTTGAAACCTGCGATGTCGTAGAACTTTGACTTTACTCAGATGCAAAATTAATCTATGGCCAGTGAGTTCTGCTGCTGTCTTTTTGGTGGAATATCTGGTTTTGAGGGCAACATTGCCCCAGCGTACAGAGCACCACACTGGGATTCAGAAGACCTGGATTACATTCCTGGCTATGCCACAGTGGCGTTGTATAAACCAACTGACCTCAGTGCCTCCATTTCCTCATGTTAAAATGAGTATGGGTAATGACACCCACTTTTGTAAAGCGCTTTGAGATCTATGGGAGAAATGCTACGTATTATGGTTATCGTGACCTCAGTTTCTCCTAATTGAAAAAATGTTTGGCTAAAGGTTGTTCTACGTGCCAATGAATAATTTAGACTAGAAGTTGGAATATGAATGCTGAATTTCTGACTCCTATTCTGGATGTTACTTATTTGCTGCTTTTGGAGATGTTCTTGCATGTATCGGGTAGATGTTGCTGCAGTAAAGCAATGAAAATATTCTTTTAATAGCAGCACTTTGATTTAAATGTTAGTGTCTCTGCACATGAAGTGACAGAGTCCTCTGGCACCTTAAAGAATAACTAAAGTTTTAGAGCATAAGCTTTCGTGGGCTAATACCCACTTCGTCGGATGCATGCAGGACTCTTTGTCACTTCTGCAATTCCAGACTAACACGGCTACCCCTCTGATTCTGCGCATGAAGTTTATTTGCAGACAATGGTAAAAATAAATGTAGGGTAACTTCAGTTCATTCAGAACAGAGTTCTCAGGTTCTGCCTACATAGGCTGCTGGGCATCAGGTGCAGTGCGAAGTAGTTCAATCCACTGAGATGGGAGACAAAAGGGGAATCTCGAGCAAGTATGTGATCAAGCCCGTGAGTTGTGTCTGTGCTGGCTGGATTTTCAAGTAGCCCTGAAATAGAGCCCGCTGTTGATTTTACTGATCACTTTACTTTTCAATGGTGGCCAACATCTTTGGAAGATACTGTTTTGCTAGAAGTTTAATAGCATTTCATTTGTAAGCGTAATTTCCAGTAAAGGGTGTCTGTGCATCTAACTATGGGGTTTGTATTTGTTTTTTGTTACTGCAGAGAAATTTGCCAGGGTGCTGGTGGAGCAGCAACAGGACCGAGCCCGCCGGGAGCAGGAGAGAATCCGTCTGTTTTCAGCCGACCCTTTTGATCTTGAGGCTCAGGCAAAGATAGAAGAGGACATAAGGTAGCAAACCTAAGTCCAAGGGAGAGCTCTGAACCCCTTTGGGACTCTATTCCAGTTGAAAATGCATTTTTGGGATCTAGTTGGAATCAAGAGGGGTCAGTAGATGCAGCATTGTCTCCCATTTGTTGACTCTGCCACTTCTTTTGGTGGTGTCATCTCACCCCCACAGCCATCAGAGTAGAGGCAGTTTTGGTCTCTTTCTCTTGACACGGGGATTGCAGTTTCCCAAAATCCAGTCATAAGTCTTTGTTCTTTTTCAGGGACCTTTCCCAGTTCTGCAGTGCGTCTCCATGACCTAGCCGGTAGAGAGCACTGCATAGAAACTGCTTAGCCAAAGTTCCATGGAGAGCTGCCTGGGTTATATTGGATCCCCTCAATCCCAAGCACCACGACTTGCAAATGTAGCCCCTAACCCATGTCTCCTGGGTATGTCTTTTGGGTGCGTCTACACAACAAAGAAAAATCCATGGCTGGCATGTGTCGACTGGCTCGGGCTGCAGGGCAGACTTCTGGGCTCGCTTCACAGGCTCCTAGAGCTTGATCTCCAGCCCTATCGTGGACAGCTACGCAGCAGTGAAACAGCCCACAACCTGAGTTTGTCTTTGATCACCTGACTCAAGCCCCCCTCTATTAGATTTTGTCCCCGTGAAAAGATAGGTTGAGAGCAAATGCTGCATGCAGCAAAATGCTGCATTTTACAGCCACGTTTCTAACCTTAATGCAGATTTTCAAGAAAAGCAGCAGGGGAGGGAGGAAACCAGAGTGCTGTTTGCTGTAATCAAACTAATACTAAATATCTGCCAGTCACATATACTTCTTGCTCCTGACTGACTTAATCTTATGTACTGTAAGAGAGCCCAAGATGTGTTGCTTTGAGCTATATCGTGAGTAAATAAAGCCAGGGCAGCCTAGTGGCTGTGCAGTATGCTGCTTTGCAGCAGTCCACCTTCAGTTCCCAAGCAGCCACGTCTTAAGCACTGCATATTCCTCTCGAGGGTCCCCCTCTGGAAGGTGTATGGATTATCGCTGACTGCCTCCAAAGGGATGTGCATTCAGCCTTCCTTTGGTGGAGGGAGGATTGCTATAGGGTAGGAAAAGGGCAGGCATCTTCCATCCTACTGAAAAAAGGATAAGCTATCTTTTTAAACTAGAGACCCTTTTATATTGGTAGATGAGCTATTTCTGGCAGGGTAGCTGCAGATACCCAACGTGCTCAAAGTTACTGCAGGCACGAAGCTGCATTTCATTTGGCTTATATCTATCTTGTGTTCCTTTTTGTAGCCTTGTATTTGTAGAGAGAATTTGCGGTGTTGTCACCGCACTCACAGGAGTTTCATGTAACCTGTCCCAACCCAGATACTCGCAAAAGGGAAGAATCTACTGAAATGTTATGGCAAGCATTTTGAAACATAACTCTTTGGGATCCTAGTGTTGTAGAAGAATGACTAATAAATGTGCGGCCTTTTGCCCCTGAGTTTTTTTTGATAACTCTGTAATGACAGTTTTTGTGGTGAACGGAGAGTCAGTTGCAGGTGTCCAGGTGCTAAAGTGCATCTGACCACTTTACTCCAGACTGCTGCACTGGGTCTCTTTAAGGTGCTACAAGGAACATTCTTTCCTTCCTGCTTGCAAGCAACCTGATGCCTCTGGATTAAGGCAAGATCTTTTGCTAACATCTGCTAAGTAGGCTGGTGTTTAACCGCTCAAGTACTCCTTTCTCAAGTTCTTCATAACAGGTGGTACTGGGGAGAGGGAAGGTGACAAATCTGTTTGTAATTCTTGTAAAGAGGAGGCTTTATTAATATGCCGTTTCTGCTCATGGAAGGCATGATTCCAATTTCTAGTTTTCATTTAATTCAGGCAACAAAATATTGAAGAGAACATGACAATAGCTATGGAAGAGGCCCCAGAGAGCTTTGGCCAGGTGGTGATGCTCTATATTAACTGCAAAGTCAATGGACATCCAGTGAAAGCCTTTGTTGACTCAGGTGATTTCTCCCCTCCCCCTACCCCATCTCTCCTTTCTCCTGGCTCTTTAAAGGAAATAGTGAACCCCATAATAGGTCAATGTATAGCATTCCCTTCCCACAGTAAAGGATTGTGTTACAAGATTTAAAAGGATCTATTAAAATCTGAATGTACTTTCTGTCATTATTCAACCTAATTAAAAATATTTGAGATGTGTGTTGGGGTTAAAACATGACTAGGAGTCGCAGTTCCTTGGTTCTAATTTTGCTTTTGCTGCTGGCCAGCTATGCAACCTTGGACAAGTCATTCTGCTTATGTGCCTCAGTTTCCCTAGCTGTGAAACTGAGATTTCCTTTCCTTTATAACGCAACACTTTTCATTTGTAGATCTCAAAATGTAAGTATCCAGCTTTATTGTAACTCCACAGCCATAACAAACTTCAGGTGGTAGTGGATGGGCTTATGTATACACACAGAGACAGGGTATAATCAAATGCCTTTATGCCATAATATAATTCCCTGCCCGCTACTGAGTCTAAGCCCTGGTCTGCACTGCGGAGGAGGGAATCAACCTAAGAGATGCAATTTAGGTATGTATTTAGGTTGACGTACTGCGGCGTCTTCACGGCGCTGAGTTAACTGCTGCCGCTCCCCCATCAACTCCACCTGCGCCTCTCGCAGTGCTGGAGTTCTGGAGTCTACAGGAGAGCTCTCAGGGATCGATTTATCATGTCTAAACTAGACACAATAAATCAATCTCCAAAAGATCGATCGCTACCTTCCAATCCGGTAGGTAGTGTAGACCTGGCCTTAAATTAAAATCTCTGTACTGGAGGGGATCAAGATTTTAAACTACCCCTTGGTTGTTTTAAAATATTGCTAACTCCTCTTGTCTATGGTGGTAGGTGCCCAAATGACCATTATGAGCCAAGCTTGTGCTGAAAGGTGTAACATCATGAGACTCGTGGACCGACGCTGGGCAGGCATTGCTAAGGGCGTGGGCACACAGAAAATCATTGGCAGGGTGCACCTAGGTAAGTAGTGGTACAACGAGATAACTTTACCTGTAATGGTAGAGTGTTTGCTTTAATACTGTAAAGCATTTGGGAACTGCTATAGAGTGGCGTAAGAATTGATCAAGATCACATTAAGCTCACCCAGAGACACACTAACCAGGACTCCATCATGCTTAATGTTTTCATCCAATTATCCTAACACTTTAATTCTGGTAGGTCTAGAGCCCCCATGCAAATACTGAGGAAACCTTGATTCCTGGTGCTGGTGTTTTTAAATAGCTTTATTTGGTATGAGGGTAATGAGCGGCATGAATTGTTCAGAGCAGAATTCCAGTGCAGCTGAGTGTATCTCATTCCGCAGTGAGGAGAGCACTTCAAGATATGTGTTCTTCCACAGGTTTGTCGGAAGAAAATGCCATACAAGGAAATATTCTCTTTATTGTTTAAGACATTGACTGTGAATTAAAGCACCAAAACAAAATTCCACACTCTGAGCAGCTGCATGCAGCTTCTTTAGCTCTAGCTTGAGAGGTTACTTGAGCAGTTCCTACAGATCCAGTCAGCTTTTAAAATAAAAGGGGTAGGGGGAAATGATTAGCCCCTGGGGGCTAGCAAACTCACGATAATCACCAAGGCTGGCTTTGTGTAGACTTTTCCACAACCACGTCTATGTACATTGGGCTTTGATTCCATAACTTACCCACAGAGGCCTTGTATCATTTCTCTTAGAGAGAGACATACAGTACAATCCTCATGCTGCGGTGCTTGAGCACTGCTAGAAGCTGGAGGGCGGGTAACATGGTGTGTTCTCTGTGCTTCAGCTCAGGTTCAGATCGAAGGGGATTTTCTGCCGTGTTCCTTCTCTATCCTTGAAGAACAGCCCATGGATATGCTTCTAGGACTGGATATGCTTAAAAGACATCAGGTAATTGAATCAATTGGTGCTTGTTTTGCAGACAATCCTTGGCTCTTTTGTAAGTGCTAAATGTATGATTGTTATCCTTTATAAATATTTTAGGATAAAAAAACTCTGAAGAGAGATGTCAACATGGTTTTCCCATAGATTGGGGGGAAAGCACTTATACCTTGTAGGTTGTAAGTACTTTGTATTTTGTCCCAGTCTAAAAGTCTTTGCTCTGAACTCTTGGTATCTGAAAATTCTTTGAGATTTATATCTGAGCAATTTATAATAAAGACTCTAGGAAGTCCTCGCTTGTAGCTGTAATCATAGTAGGGCTGAAGAGCAGAAGGACCATACTTATTCAAGAGCTGGCTAATAGGAGCAGCTGTAAGAAGCCCCTGGCTATATTGAAGGCACAGGCTTGCCATATTGAAGAAATGCTAAGCTATTTCTACCCAGCATGTGTTTTTAGATCTACCAGTTGTTAGCACCTTCTTAACCCTTCTTCATCCAGTTCATGCAACCCCTTGATGTTTGGAAGTGACATTTTTCTAGTGCATTGTTTAATGTGTCACTAATTTATGTATTTTGGTCCCATCTTATGACTGATGGTTACCAAGACATCAATTGCATGTGTCCTCTTTTCCCAGTGTTCCATTGATCTCAAAAAGAATGTACTAGTGATTGGCACCACTGGATCCCAGACAACTTTCCTTCCAGAAGGGGAGCTCCCAGAGTGTGCAAGACTGGCATATGGGCCAGGCCGGGAGGACATGCAGCCAGAGGAGATTGCAGACCAAGAACTGGCAGAAGCTCTACAGAAATCTGTAGAGGAAGCAGGTACCACAAGGAGCCAAATGAGAGTAACAGTCTGCAGAGTGCTCTCAGTAACATGTCAGCTCTGTCTCCTGTCACTAGAAAGCTGCTCACTTTTCTCAACTGTTCTAGCACATCTTACGGAATGTAATAGCAGTGATGAGCAGGGGGACTTGACCCTCTCTTGCAGAGCCTTCTGATTGCTGCACTCTTTTCTTTGCGCGATCTAAATCAAACCTCTTTGTGGACAATACAGGCGGATTGGTTGCTGTGCCATTTTAACTTGGTCTTTCTTTGTGGTTGACTGGTAGCTCTCCCATTCCTCCCTGCCTCCATAGTCCATTAATCCTGTTGTTTTTAATGTACAGCAGGGGGGGACAATTTCAGTTAAGTGATATTTTAGTGTGGGGGAGGGAGGGAACTGTGGCAACAGCCATGAGCCATGCGCTAATTCCCAGTCTATGCAAAGGCTAAAGGAAAATTGTAGTGAGTAGTTGCAGAATTGCCAATTGATATTTATTCGCTCTGTAGGTGCATAAATATTTGAATTTTCTAACCTGTTTTTAGAAATACCTATACTGCTTCACTTTCTCTTTGGTGAACAGTGATGGTATTTCAGAGCTGAAATATTACTTTACTCTGCAACTCTGAAAATCTGATTTCCTATTTATTCAAGTGAGGGGTTACATTTACTGTATCCTAATCTACATCTTCAATGTTAAAGGTGGCCTGCAAAGGGGAAAAATAATGAGCTTGTGCCCCTTCTTTTACTGCTTTATAACATAAGAGAAGCCTTAAGGGGGTGCAAATTCCATTCCTGTCTAGGCTGGAAGGCCGTGATGACTGGAAAACTAGCAAAATGGGGCTTGTCTGCACTGCAGATGTGCTATCGTGTATCAGAGCTGTGATGCTGCAGCTGTGTCACAGTAGCATAGATACTTGCTACGGTGATGGAGCGAGTATTTCTATTGCTGTATCTAATTCATCCCCCTTGAGAGGCAGTGGCTAGGTCAATGGAAGAATTCTTCTGTCAACCTAGCAGTGTCTGTACTGAGGCTTAAGTCCACTTATAAGAGTGGCCGTACTGGGTCAGACCAAAGGTCCATCTAGCCCAGTATCCTGTCTTCCAACAGTGGCTAATGCCAGATGCTTCAAAGGAAATAAACAGAACAGAGCAATTTTCAAGTGATCCATCTGTTATCTAGTCCCAGCATCTGGCAGGTAGAGGCTTAGGGACACCCAGAGCATGGGGTTGTGTCCTTAAAATGTTGACCACATGATGGACCTATCCTCCAAGAAATTATCTTACTCTTTTTTGGACCCAGTTATAGTTTTGGCCTTCACAGCATCCCCTGGCAATGAGTTCCACAGATTGACTGTGCACTGTGTAAAGAAGTACTTCCTTTTGTTTATTTTTAAACCTGCTACCTATTAATTTCATTGGGTGACCCCTCTTTCTTTTGTTATGTGAAATCTCTTTTCCAAGCTGAACAGCCCCAGTCTTTTTAATCTCTTCTCAGATTGAAGCTGTTTCATACCCTTAATAATTTTTGTTGCCCTTCTCTGTACCTCTTTCCTTTTCTTTTCCTTTCTTTTTTTTTTAAGATGGGGCAACCAGGATTGCATGCAGTGTTCAAGGTGTGGGCGGTACCATGGTTTATATAATGGCATTATGATACTTGCTGTCTTATTATCTACCCCTTTCTTAATGGCTCCTAACATTCTGTTAAGCTTTTTTGACTGCCACTGCGTATTGAGCGGATGTTTTCAGATAATTATCCATAATGATTTCAAGATTTTTCTTGAGTGGTAACAGCTAATTTAGACCCCATAAACTGCAGGGGGGTGGTGGGGGTTGGAGGGTGGAATAATGACTTATTTACAAAATTAGGCTTTTTGTATTAAGAGGCAGCTCAAGGTTATGATCATGTGCCTGTAGATCACTTCATCTTTTAAGGAGAATCTACTTTAAAATTCATGCGTACAAGAAATATCTTTAGAGTAAGGACTGTATCATGAATTATGAGGGTCACTACATCAACACAGGAGACGGTTCACTACATCCTTGAATGTTTAAGTCAAATCTAAGTCTTTTTTTGTCTCTAAGACCTGGTCTACACTTAAAAATTAGATCAGCCTACCTACTCAGTTCCAGAGTGTGAAAAATTCAGACATGTGGGCGCTGTAGTTTTACTGACCTACCTCCCCCACGTGTAGACACAGCTAGGTCAACAGAAGAATTCTTCTCTTGAGTTAGCTGTCACAGGAAGATGGATTACTTACATCAACGGAAAATCTCCTTCCATTACTGTAGGAAGCATCTATGCCAGGGGTAGGCAAACTTTCTGGCCCGAGGGCTACATCAGGATTGCAGAATTGTATGGAGGGCCGGGTAGGGAAGCCTCTGCCCCCAAATAGCCTGGCCATGCCCCCTCTCCGGCCCCCTCCCACTTTCCACCTCTTGACTTCCCCCCTCTCCGAATCCCTGACCCATCCAACCCTCCCGCTCCTTGTCCCCAGACTGCCCATTCCAGAGACAACCCCCCCCCCCCTCGCCGTGCTGCTCAGAGCAGCGTGTCTGGCTCCCTGCAGAACCAAACACACTGCCCCACGGGAGCACACAGTCCCACCTCCCAGAGCGCTGCCCATGTGGCAATGTGGCTCCCGGAGATGGGGAAAGGCGGGGGAGGGGCTGAGGGTAGCCTCCCTGGCTGGAGGGGACAGTCCCATGGGTGGTAGTTTGCCCACCCCTGATCTACGCTAATTAAATACAGTGGTATAGCTGCAGTCTTATTGCCCCTGTAGTGCAGACATGTCCTTAGTTTACAGACAAGCAGAGGCATAACTCATAACCCTGCATCCAGCCTTGCCATCACCAAACCCTGGCGAACTCTAGAGTCAGACTTGGTGTCTTAGGTTCATCTCATTACCTTTAACAGGAAATGAAAAAAACAGTAGGTCTGTCAAGCAATTAAAAAACTTCATTGCGATTAATTGTATGATAATAGAATACCATTTATTCAAATATTTTTGGATGTTTTCTACATTTTCAAATATATTGATTTCAATTACAACACAGAATGCAAAGTATACGGTGCTCACTTTATTTTTGATTACAAATATTTGTACTTTACAAAACAAAATAGTATTTTTCAATTAACGTAATACAAGTGCTATAGTGCAATCTCTTTATCATGAAAGTTGAATTTACAAATGTAGAATTATGTACAAAAAATGACTGCATTCAAAAATAAAACTAAAACTTTAGCGCCTACAAGTCCACTCAGTCCTACTTCTTGTTCCACCAATCACTCAGACAAACAAGCTTGGTTACAATTTGCAGGCGATAATGCTGCATGCTTCTTATTTACAATGTCACCTGGAAGTGAGAACAAGTGTACTCATGGCATTGTTGTAGCCGGCATAGCAAGAAATTTACATGCCAGATGCACTAAAGATTCATATGTCCCTTCATGCTTCAACCACCATTCCAAAGGATGTACGTCCATACTGATGACAGGTTCTGCTCAATAACGATCCAAAACAGAGCGGACCAACGTATGCTCATTTTCATCATTGGAGTCAGATGCCATCAGCAGAAGGTTGATTTTCTTTTTCGGTGATTTGAGTTCTGTAGTTTCTGCATCAGTGTTGCTCTTTTAAGCATGCTCCTCACCCCGTTCCTCTCGGATTGTGGACTGCACTTCAGATTCTTAAACCTTGAGTCGATGCTGTAGTTCTCTTTAAGAATCTCACATTGGTCCCTTCTTTGCGTTTTGTCAAATCTGCAGTGAAAGTGTTCTTAAAACAAACGTGCTGGGTCATCATCCGAGACTGCTATAACATGAAATGCGGGTAAAATAGAACGCAGGTAAAACAGAGGAGGGGACATACAATTCTCCCCTAATGATTTCAGTCACAAATTTAATTAATGCATTATTTTTTTAATGAGCATCATGAACACGGAAACTTGTCCTCAGAAATGGTGACCGAAGCATGAAGGAGCATAGAAATGTTTAGTATATCTGGCATGTAAATACCTTGCAACGTGGGCTACAACAAGCCACGCAAACGCCTCTTCTCGCTTTCAGTGACATTGTAAATGAGAAGCAGGCAGCATGATCTCCTGTAAATGTAAACCAACTTGTTTGTCTTAGCAATTGGCTGAACAAGAAGTAGGACTGAATGGACTTGTAGGCTCTAAAATTTTACATTGTTTTATTTTGAGTGTAGTTATATAACAAAAAAAATCTGCATTTGTAAGGTACGCTTTCATGATAGAGATTGAACTATAGTACCCGTATGAGGTGAATTGAAAAATACTATTTCTTTTATCATTTTTACAGTGTAAATATTTGTATTAAAAAAATACAAAGTGTACAGTACTCACTTTATATTCTGTGTTGCAGTAGAAATAATATATATGAAAATGTAGAAAAACATCCAAAAAATTTAATAAATGCCAATTGATATTCTGTTGTTTAACAGTGTGATTAATCGTTAATAATTTTTTGAGTTAATCATATGCGTTAACTGTGATTAATCAACAGCCCTAAATATTTTTTCTCCCATTAGAATGTTTGAGATAGGTAAAACCAAGGTTAGTTTTCCAAAACTGCTTCAATCAGATCGTGACTTTGCAAAACCAAAGGTTCAGTTTTATCTGACCCTCAAAACTGAGGATAATCACCCTGAAAAGTTTGAGGTTTTAAAAGTAAGCTGTTAGAGTTGAGTGCAAAAAAGTTGCAATAACTTATTATCGAAAGCATTTTTGTGTTAATATAATTAAAAATGCGCAACTGTTTGATCATTTGCCAACAGTCTCACCTTGGCGGTTGAGACCAAACACACATTTCAGCTCTGAAGGAAGCTGAGTTATTTAACAGAAGGATTTAAAATAGAACAGGTCATCTCTAGTTGTTATGTAGCACTTGTGGAACACTGTGACAGACATGTATAAAATGAAGTAAGGTAGGTTTTGTTTTGAGTGATTTTGGTTAGACTTGACAAACCTCACATTTGCAGGCAATTGTTAGCTATGTATTGAGTTGTCAGAATATTAACTCTTGCACCATCCTCCTCCTTTCCAAAATATTAGCTGCTTGCAGATGGCACCAAGAAATCCAAGAGAGAGAAGGAGAGCGAGGATATAGTTCAGCCCTAAAAGACTCACCTCCCTGCAAGATTTCCTGTGTACTTTTATAGTGGTTTGAATTTTGACTACTTTTTGGTTCAAGATACGCCAGATATCGCATTGTACATCATTAGGTCAGTAAAGTTCCCATTTGAACACACCTGAACTAGTCCTGAGCCTTATTTGATCCTTTCAGACCCACCTTGGAGGGGCTCGGAATTTGGAGTTAGATGCCAGTGTCATCCTGGTATTAGTCCCGCAGAGACAGTATCAATGTATTCGTTACCATGTGAATTCCATTTCTGTTCAAGGATTTGTACTCTTCCAGTGATGCGCAATGCTTTCTCCCCTGCTGGATTCAGATGGTGCCGACTCCCTGTAATCAAAGAGATTTTTAGGATATTGAGAGCAAAACTACAACAAAACCTAGCGATAGCAGTGGTTCTCAAACATCTTTGATGGCCGCCACCCTCCCCCGCTTTGTGTCTGTAGTCACTTATGTAAATTCTCTCCCCACCCCACCCCAGTACATATACTCTGAAGCAGTGACTGGGCACCCATCTCTGATGCCAGTGCTGTGCCAGCAGCAGTGCAAAAGTAAGGGTGGTGATGTGAAAAGTGATATTTGTCAATATCGCGTCACAGGAGACTTGGAGCCCGTTGCCACCCTTATTTCTGTGCTGTTGCTGCCACTGTGGGGCTGACAGCTGGAGCCCCCCATCACCATGTCCTGTTGAGGTTTGGGTGGATGGGGGGAGAGCCCAAGCCTGGGTGGCAGTACTCCAGCTGTCAGCCCCAGGGCGCTCCGGCTGTGCTCTTTATCCCATCCCCCTCCTCCCAGGTGTGCATAGCCCTTCTGCACAAGTCCAGCCGCTCGGGGCTGACAGCCAGAGCTCTTTACAAAAAAATGAACATCTCATGCCTCCCTTGATGCACTCCCGTGCCTCCCTTGGGGGACCCATCCCACGGTTTGAGAACCACTGGAATAAAGTAGTAATCTACTCCTTTAGATAGCTGTACTTGCATCTAGAATGCCTATGTATACAGAGAGTCCCATCACATCTGTTGCCCTTACTCTTTCCAGCACAGGGAAAACCCTATCAAATATGATGCGTTTTATCTGTTGACAAGTACATTCCCATTCATTGTATTGATTTCCTTGGCAGTGTTAGAAAACAAATGCTTCTGCAGATTCTGCCATGTCTTTGGACCTTGATAGACCACGTTCTGGTGTCTGGCAGGACACCAGCTACATCTGCTGTCTAAATGGATACAACTCCCTGATGTATCTGACGAATTAGACCCTTATTACAGTTTCCCTGTCAACAAAATCATCTTCCACTGCAGGGGGATGACACTGTGCCCCTTCCCCTTTCAAAGAATGGGGCTGTGCATAGGGGGTCTGAGTGTAGTGTTAATTGAGACACACAAATCCCAGTCTTGTTTTTCACTAGCGTTCTGTTGCATGGGTCTCACTGCTCCCCCTGCAAAAGACCGTGACAATTTTGAAGGCTGGAGGATTTTCAGAAATGTTTGTTAAAATCACAACTTGACAAAAATGTTGCTATTGTTACACTAAGACCAGATGTGCAACCAGTAGAACAGGAGTGGCCAAATGTATCCTCTTTTGAGACTCCACGTCCCAGCTTGATCTAAATGGAAAATCATGGAAACAGGTACTCGAGGAGAGAAAACCAGACTTCTTACAGGACAGGCATAAAAAGCTTTCAGGCAAATCCAGGTGCACACGTGAGCATGTTTAGTCGGCAAAACTCAGTCCAATTATATATTTAAAAGGAGGAAGACTTTTTGAAGATTTAAATGAAGGAAAGCAATTCAGTGTGTCTTAATTACCTCAGTTGTCCTGCTGGTCCTGTTAAAGGCCACTGAGTTTTGGAACCTGTGCACAGGGAGAGACAGATGACGACAAACCAGCAGCGCAGCTGGAAGTTTTGGATAGCTAGTTGGAAATAGGAAACCTGGACAGAGAGATCCTAGTGTGATCTAGTGTAGGGACACTCACTGTCACACTGAAGGTCATGCTGGAAGTTTGACAAGAGCCTAAGAGCTGATATGTTTACCCAGAATCTTAGCAAAAATAAATGAATGCAACATTAACTTTAGTAACACATCTTTCTTGATCAGTAGAAATTGTTGTCTGAGGTTACTAATAACCAAAACCATAGATGATCAGACACATTTTCCCCTCTGTGTGAAGATGACTGCTGTTAGTCATGTTTCACCCTTGGCTACATCCGTTCAGTCACTGTGGTGTTCTGAAAAAATATTGCTAGCTGAGACTGGTGCCTTTCACCCAGGGATCTTAAATCTTACAACCTTCAGGCCACACCACCATTGTGAGGCTGGTGGTATTCCCATATGTAAAATGGGGATGCAGGTACATAATGGGTAAGTGATGTACCATGGGGCACAAAGCAAGTTACTGACAACTGGCAGCAGAATTCAGGAACTCTTGTACTGTCCCCAGCTCCAACTTCTCTGAAATGTGCCTGCTGTGTATTTTCAGCAGTGCACAGTGAACTAGCGTGCTGTTAAACATGCCTTGTGCAGCTTATTTTTATCGAATACGCAGCTTCTCCTGCACTCCATTCTGATCAGATGATAGTACAGTAAAATTCTTAACATGATTGAAGAGCAGTTCGTTTTTGACTCAACATTGCAAAGTGCCTATACAGACTCTTATATCGGAACAGCCAGCTGAACTTCTGGAAGGCAGCGAACACAAGGAGCGCCCCTGTTCAGAACCATATATTGGAAGAAGCTGGGGGAGGGGAGAGAGAGAGGTCACAGACTATAACCATGCATGTTGTGTGCTTTGACTTGCTAACACAAGTTTGGTGTGTTGTGTTTCCTAATCCAAACAGAACAGCAGAAGCCTTGATGCATGTAGTGTGTGTGTGCTGCAGCTGGAGTGGGCCACAGACCAGGTATTTATAGCTACCCATTTATGAGCTTTCACTACGACTTTCACACCGCCAGCAGCTGGGCTAAGCTTGCTTTAAACCGCATTATGGAGAAACGGATGTGCTGTGAAATTGACAGCTTGTTCCTTTCAGAGGATGAAAACATTCCACCTCCTGTATCTAAATGTAACAAACCTGTAGTGTGTGGTTTTCCTCATTTAAACATTTATTTAAACCATTTGTTCATGGACAGGAGGGGCTAATAGTTGTATGAGCTTTCCTGCACTGCTTTCCTAATGCCTCTCATTTCTTACCCACAGCACCTCTGGTGCATAAACCTGAAACTCTCGAGCAGCGATGGCTAGTCACATTGAACTGGGTGGTGACTTTGCAATGTACACAAACAAGCACTAGAAGGACACCATCACACTGATATTGAATTGTGTCCTCAGCTAAGGTTCAAACACAGGTCTCCTGAGGTGAAAGGCCACTGCACAGTCATATCTGTATTCATTTTGGATTTTTAAAGCAAGAAATTAATTGGTGTTGATAGCAAATCAGGTTACCAGTATACAACCATAGGCCACTGGTTAGTTGGGCTTTATCTGACAACAGATATAAAGAAATAAATATTATAAAGAAACCTGGTTAACTATATGGTTATGTTAAGCTTCCTAACAGGCTACAACTTCAGCTTGTAATGGCTGCATGGGCGGAGTTTAACAAACAAGCCGTGACCATGATGCAGCAACTGATTTTTTTTTTAAAGGGCTTGCAGTACCTAAACACTTGCAGTAAGTTTATTATGCAAAGCTCTCGGATTAATTTGAAGTTGGGCACAACTGCGTCATACGCATACTTTATAGCCCCTTGAAAACTTACACTCCCTTGGGAGAACGTTGTTATTCAGCATGATGTATTTGAATGGCATGGTTAAATGCTAAATACCTTTTGTATTATGATGTGGCTTTTCTGTACTGATGCAAGTGTTTCTCAGAGGCCCTTTTGGGTTCTGTAATTAAAAAGTTTTACAGGTTGCACCATGAAAATAGATGTTTTGAACTCATTAACTTTGCTCAGAGGTGAATTTGCAACCACCTGCCTCCTCCCATTATGGCAAACATCAGTAGCTTGGAACAGGAAATAAATGTTAAGTGAATGAAGATGGAAGCTGTCAAGTAATTCAGGCGCACAATTTTCTACTCTAAAATTGCTCTAATCTGATGGTGAATGTTTTCTGAATTCTAAATATCTTGCTTTTTATCCACCACTCTGAGAAATGAAAACATAATAAACAGTGGCATTCTATTACTCTGTGGTATTTTTCTTTGCTGTTATCCAGACAAAGAAAGGATTCTCTTGTTTCTTATGAAGCACAACAACGCTAGGGGAAGGGAGCAGGTATTACCAAATGGAAAAGGATAAACTTCAACGAACCAATAAGTAGTTATATAAGTTAACATCACTACCCCCAAACACATACATACACACAATACTCTGGACAGGTATCCTTTAAAGTGGCTGTATGTCATGTTGTGGGGGAGGAGTGGAAGAGGAAGTGGGAACTTAACTTTTTTAATTTAGCATGTGTTTGCTCTGAAAAGTAACTCTGTATATGGAATCGTAGGATTTTCTGTTTTTTCTCAATGGCTTCAGATTATACTTGCTGGCTTTACTGATTAAAATGTCTCTTCTAATAGTGAGCGTAGCAAACACCCTGAGATCTGAAAGTCAACCTAGTTTCATCCAATCTCTCCTACTCACCCGAAATAACGTATTTGCCCCTGTAATTTAATTACCAAATTTGCATTTATTCAAAGAGCTCTGGAAGGGCTGTTACATCTGATCTAGTCACAGTACATTCATCAGAAAGTGGCACTTCAGGTGCATTTACCAAACTGAAATGGCATACCAAACAGATATACAAAATGTCCTTACAGCCTGTATTCTGAAATTGTTGTATTATGTGAAAATGTAATAGGTCTTATAATCCTAACTGCTTCTTTCTCTTTCTATCCGTGTATAGAGAATAGTGATAAAGAAACTACCTCACTGGAAATGCCATCTTTACCATCATCTGATGGATTTAAAAGTCCAGTCCATTCTTCAGGATTAAGTTCCAAGATCTGTAATCCCACAAATCAATTACTTGATCGCTCCGTCTCCGCCCCTGCTTCAATTTGCTCACAGGAATCTAGTCTAGCAAAGATAATTGATCCTACAGCTGTGAAGTCTTTGGAGTCACCAGCTGAATGCCAGCTAGCTCCAGACCCTCATCTGGTACAGAATCTTTCTGATCATGCTGCTCGTTCAGCGTGCAGTGACCATGCTATCCAGACTGGAGCAATAGCCGGTCGTAGTCCATCTAAGCTTTCACAGAATACACTTGAAAAAACAGTCGCCGCTGACAGTCTCATGAAATATAATGCTAAAGAGCAAGCCCATGGTCTGGAATCTCCTATGGAAGTGACAAGAGAAGGCAGTTGGTCTGACATCACCAGCAAGCATGGGCAGCTGGCAGGTCTAAATGTGCCATTGTCTCCAGAACAGCTGGAACTGAACCAAATGAATGAGTTTCCTTTGGATCTTCAGACATACAAAGAACCAGTGAGCGAACAATGTCTGGATAAACAGAATGAACCAACTGAGCCAGAACATCCTTGTAACATCAGTGGCCTTGAGATACCGGCTGTGGGGGAGCAAGGCCTTGCGAACATCCAGCCAGAATCACCCGTTGACTCTCTTGCTGAGAGAAGAGAGAGTGGGCTGAAAAAGTTAGAGCTGCCGTGTGGGAAAGAAAATATCCCAATGTCAGCATCCTGTGGCTGTACACACACAGAAATCTTCATGGAAACAGATGTAGCTGAGCAGTCTGTAATCACAGTGCATAGCTTGCCAAGCAAACAGAACGCTCAAGCGAAGAATATTGGTGGATCTGTTCTGAACTTAGATTGTTCTTTGATGCCGATGGAGTCATCAAAGCACGACCCCTCTTTGTCTGTATGTTCGAGTAACCCGGTTTCCACTAGTGATTTACCGCAGCCTGACACCAACGTTGAAATGGCTGCAATATGTACTGAGTTAACTAATTTATCTGCTGAAAATAGCTCTTCTTCCTCTGACATCCGTCAGCTGAACAGTGATACAGCAACATCCACTGAAGAGCCATGTTTATCTTTATCAGCAGCGTTGAAGGAGCTTCATGAACTTCTGGTAATAAATAGTAAAGGAGATTCTGTCATTTTTATGTCTGAAGACAACATGGATCAGCCGAAAACTGTTCTTGAAGAGCAAATGGAATGCAAGGAGCTTTCTGATGATGACCGTGAAAGTGTGGATCCAGAGAGTGGGGATCTAAATAGCTCCTTTCATACGCTGATGTCTGAACATGTGAACTCTGAAGGGCTAGCAGGGGCACCATCTTATGCTATGGGAATAGAAAATGCTAGCATCAAGGTTTTAACTAGCAGCCAGTCAGCTGTTGAAAAAGATGCTCTAGAGATACAGAAGTCATCTTGTAAGAGTAATTCTGCCATTCTGAGCTCAGTTGCAACATTTGATCAACTGCAGAGTACTGAGCAGGCAGAAGTTGTACCTGAACGTTCAGTAAATGACCAGGTTCCAGCCAGTCAGATTTTAGAGCTGAAAAGATCATGTTCATCTGAGCTCACAGTGGAGGAGGATGCTCAAGGCCTGTTAACAGAAGTGTCTGAAATAACCGACAGTTCCTCAAATCCTGAAGATCCAAGGCCACCATGTGGACTTGTTGAACCATTGCTCTGCCCACCAACCAGCGATCTGGAACTGCGCTCCAGAGTTTCTCCGCTGTCTATTTTCCCTGCAAGCGACATTAATCAGATTCTCTGCGCTGGCTTTACCATGCGGGAGGCTCTTGAAGCTTTGGAGCAAGCCGGTGGAAATGCAAACCTTGCTCTTCTCTTTTTATTAGCCAAGAATATTGTAGTTCCTACGTGACCATGGAAAAGATGGCCTGACTTCTTCGAGCCTCCTTTTAAAGAACGTATCTAAATTATATAGAGTAATTTGCAAGCCGAATGTTGTCAGATTTTTTAAAAAAAATTATTTTCAGCCAAAGTAATTTATGATCTCTTCTGTGTTTGTCGCGTTACATTTGGGCCTTTTAAAAGAAAAGTCTTGGCATTGTGTAAACACATTAGCTTTGAATTTTCCCTAAGATGGTGCATACTGGAATAAACTGGTTTTTATTTAATTGTATGATTTTTAGAATGAGCTCCGATATTATGAATAAAAAGCAGAAGCCATTGAGAGAGCCACCACCCCGTTCAGCAAAAAGCAGATTGTGAAATGAACTGAAAGTTTGAGGCCATGTGTTCCCAAGGCAATACAGAGCACGTGCTATTACAGGAGAGGCACACCTATGAATTCAGTATGGAAAAAACTGCAACAAAGTTTGTCAAATTAAGCTGTTTGGAATTGTACCAGTCATCACTCTGCTGTGCTTTATAATCTGATATTATTGTGATGCTGATGAAGAATTGTGGCAGCTACTAGAGGTATGTCAATGCCCACAGGGCTCCGGATCCAAAAAAGTTTTGCAGCGATGTTCAAAGCTTTGTATCTTTTTTGTGCGTTGAAAGTGGATGCCTAGATTGCCAAAATGTATTATGCTGTTGGGCCAGCGTTTTAAAGTTTACGTGGTAGGGCAGGGGGAGGAGGGAGATAAAATTTGATACCAAAAATAAGAGACCAGGCAAATGATCTGAAGATATCCTGGTGTTAATCTTTTATTTCGTTTCCCCTAATGAAGGGTATTTTACCCCTTTATAGATTTGCCCATATTTTTCTCTACACAGAAGGGAGGGGTGGAGGGAAGCCGTCTGAAGCAGATACCTTTCAATTTGTTTGCATCCGTTGCGATGGCTCTTTTCTCCTTTTGCCCCAGTCCCATACAAAGGTGCATACTATAACTGTTCAGAGAGTGAATTCTCTATGTACTAAGTAGGGACGTATAATTAAAGGATTGAAGAAATTGGCCCTAGTTTATCTCAATGCTTGGGGGTGATCAACTCCTCAGCCTTTTTTAAAATGAATACTCAACGCCTATGATCTTCACTGTAGAAATCTTCACTGCAAAAACTCTTAATAGATCGCAGTTTAGTACCATGTTATAGATGAAGACTCTCCACGTAAAGCAACCTGAAACTAGGACACTGATCTGGCTTCTGTATTGCAACCATTCAAGCCTTTCAGGGGGTTCTCATCAAGAACTGTCTTTTTAGGACACATAGAGACTTGCTCAGGAAAGCCTGGTTCCAGGGAATCGGGTACCTTCATGGGGATGAACTACTTTCTCTTGCTTTACGGAGGTTCATGACACTATTGAGGAGGGGAAGAGGGAAAAGCATGATAAAATGTGATGCCAAATTGAGAGTAGAAACCTTAATCCCATCCCATTTGCAAATCTCTGAAGTGGCTTCACCTAAAATGTAATCTCTGACTTCCTGCTTCAGACAAATAAACTGGCAATCCATTTTCTCAACACATTATGTACGCTGGGTTTGTCTGGGGCTCAGAACTTGTCCCTGTTTTTTCTTGCTTAGAATGTTTGCATATGTGCATTTGGGGGATTTCAAGAGAGTGATTTTATAAACCACATATATTCCATGGGATATATAGACTTGTGTGAGTCCCTGCTGGCAGTGAGGGATCACTTAGTGCATAATGTAGTCAAGACAGGTTTGAGAAGTCCTGTGAACACCCGATACAGCTTTCACAGGAATTGAGACTATAGAACTGAACCTTGGAAACATCAAGTGATTTATTTTAAACCCTGCTAAAGACTTCTTGAGGAAATATCGTGTTTCAGGATTTTTACCAAGCACTAAAGCTTGGATAAGAAGTAGGTGGTGGCAGTAAGGACCTTATGAAGTATTCTGTAGTGAGCAGTACCCCTGTGGTAAGCTGTAGTTATTGTGGGTCATTCTTGTAGAACTGACTTATAAGAGCCCTTTCTAAAAGGCCTTTGGAAATGAGATGTACTATCATATCCTAGAATATCTCTGGTAAAATGGAACTGCTGTAGGAATTTTTGAGGGGAAGTTTTATGGCCAGTGTCATACAGGAGATCAGACCACATGATCACAATGCTCCCTTCTGGCCTTGGAATCTGTGAAGCTATCCCTATTTGCACCTGCTTCAGCTCCCTGCAAACAGTAGCTAATAGTAAAGCTCCTTTCTTTTCCATCTAGACGGGTCTCAATCCAGACAGCCAGGCTCTGCTCCTAGGTACGCTCTGGCAGCACCATGGACTTAAGTGGGACCTCCTTGGGGACGATGCTCAGCTGGTATAAGCTGTCGGAGCTCAGCTGGTATAAGCTGTCGGAGCTCAGCTGAAGGTCAGCTTGAGGGTCTGCCCTTTGGTGTATATGTAACAGCTGCACTTGCTGCTCTTAGCACACAGCTTTTACTGCCCGCTATTTAAAACACCAGACATTAGTCACTGGATGTTATAATACCTTTATCAGATCTACATGTTAATTGTTTTAGAAGCAATTGCTAATAGCTAGATGGAGTATGGCTTCTTTGCACAGACCGGTTGAAGGTTCTAGTTAGCTACAGATTGCATCTGCACAATTTATGCTAATGAAACTTTAGAGCATCAGCCAGTTTGCTTTGATAGGGTTTTTTTTTTCTGTCATAGACTATAGTTTTTAAATTTTTCATTTTTGAACTCTACCCATGCTTTACTGAAAATAAACGCAAATCCGAATTTCCTGTGTCACTGTCTCTAGATGGCTGGAAACAGAGGCCTGATCCCAAAACTGTAAAATAGCTGCAAATATTACCTAAGATCCATCTACACCTGGTGAGGTTAAAGTCTGTATTATATGAAACTTAGTTTTGAGTGAGCAGTGCAGAATAAGAGAATAAACAGAACTGAATAATTTTGTCTCTTAAGGAACAAGATTCAATAAACAGATTTATAAAACTGGGGGAAAAAAGTTTGATTCTAAAACAATTTACTTGAATCTTCTTAATCCAGTAGAACGCATAGGGCTGGTTTTCCTTGGAGAGAGTGCTACCTGAGAACTGTTGTCTTCTATTTTAATGTGTAGCACGTGTCATTTTGCTGTGCAGTATGCTACCTCTCCACAAAGTGATGTGGAATCACTGTTGGATGACAGTGATAGGAGAGCTTCGTACATTTGTTGCCTCTTTCCCCTTCTTCCAACCACCCCTCCAAATAAAGATGTCCATGGAGTTCAGGCTTGATTTTTTTACAATGCAGATGACTTTCCTCCCCAAACTCTTGAGGAAGGGATTAGAATCTACCCTGTGTAAACCAAATAGCACAAATTAAGTATTTTGTCTGAGGATTAAAGCATCTTTCTAATTACCATTGCCTATATCAGACAGAAGACATGACTACAGAAGACATGACTGCAATGTAATGGTACAGTCAACTTTATGATCAAATCTGAGTTCCTCGGACGCTAACACAGATGGATATGAATATTCTGAGAGCTGGAGTGGAAGGCAAGATGAAAGAGGAGCAATGGCAAGGGTGGAGAGCATTTTCTTTTTTGTCTCATAATCCTTTGACTGTCTCTTAATTCTTGCCAAGAAGCAGACCTATCTCAGGCTGGTATTTTCCAAGTGTCTGTGTTCAGCGTAGTTCATTGACCTTTGTCCATTGACAAATTGCAACTAAGCACTTGTTGATAGCTTCAGTAGAGGCACCAAAGGTGGAATGGGCCCTGTAAACTACTCTCTTCACTGAAAGGGAGTCTATCCAGATTCGTTCCATTTATTTAGTGCCTTAAATCAAAGGGTCTCGAAACTCTGCACACAACTGAGTTAAATCCTGTGACACCCCGGTGAGGGAGGGGAATGTTTTCCCTATTTTACATATAAGGAAACTGGCCCAGAGAAGCTATGTCTTACTCAAGATACCAGGAAGTCTTTGGTAGCCTTTGGCAAATCACTTAACCTCTCTGCTGTAGTCCTTATGTAGAAGGGGGACGGTATTTCTCTCACTTAGCGGGGATGTTAGAAGGGTTTGTAAAGCCCTTTGGCTCTGAGATGATTAACTGAAGAGTGTTATTTCTAGACTACGGTGTATTGCATGCTGCTAGGCTTTCTACAGAACTAGGGGCTTAAGGGGACTTCCAGTGAGCTTAGGATCCACTTTCTACATCTGTCACCTCCCAGCACTCAACCCCACCATCCCTGTTGAGAGAGAGGAACTTTGGGGTGGGGTAGGCATATCTTTGCGCCTGGCTCCCCTTCAGATTTGGAGCCTTGTTTTCTTCCTTTGAACCTGCCAATCCCTGGGATGTTCTCTCAACCTCCACCCCACATTCCTGGTTCCAGAACCTAAATACCATTCTCCTTAGAGGGCTGGATAAAGGTCATAACTTCAGTTCGGCTTTAAGGGAGCTAATGTGGCAGCCCCAGGACTGATACCCAGTGCAGCATCTCTGCTGCGTTCAGATATTGTTCCTAAGCAACAGTCTGGATTAGAGCCTCTTTGTGCCCTTTGACCAGCATCAACCTTTCTCTCCCCATTCAGAGCAGTTAGTCCAAACAGGAATATTTCTCTTATCTGTTTCCCCACACCCCAGACTTTACCAATGCCTTTCAGTCCTGACCCACAGAACCCCGGGCTGCTTCAGCCAGGGGAAGACCTCTACAGGAGCGTCTGGGCTCTACCACCTTAAGCAGACATGGGGGTGCTGCTAAGCCTTTGCCCATGGACCCTGCTCAGTTCATCAACAATTGGATAAAGTACCCAAATGATAAATATGCCCTGTGCTATAAATAGGACTGTTCCTGCTCTTCAATCCTCATACTCCACTCCAAAGCAAACCAGTCAACACAGTGACCCATCAGTCCCCTTCCTAGTGCCTCCCTGTGAAATGTACAAGTGGCAGAAACAATTTTTTTAATATGGAACACAGGAACAATCAGAAGCTGCTTAATAAAAATCCCAATGTTTGTAGGAAATCTGTCAGTAGCCCTTGTTCCCATTGAAGGAATTCTCTCATTCCTGAATGCACAGTGTTCTATGAAATGGGGCAAGGGCTTACCAAGCTATCAACATGGGAATGTTTTCAGACACAGTGGATGTCTGCAGAAGGGGATGGTGCCAGGGATACACTGGGAGGGGGGAAAAGAGGGACCTCTGCCAGGCTGAGTACAGTAGACCATGGAAACCTCTCCAGAAATGGATGGTGACGATATGGAATGTATCCTTTTACAGTGGAGGGCATAAGTCAAAGCCACAGTTCTTAGAGCAGGAATCCTTTGGTTGGATCCTTCTTGGTCTGGGGTTTAGTAGGGTTATAAAGTCTGCAAGCCAACAAGCTTGACTTGTGGGAAAAGACTGTGGATCAGTAATGTTAGGACTCGGAAGTCTGGCTGTTTCAGATGCTGCAGAGGGATCATCTTTACAGGTGAAAGGATACTGCCCTGATGGCCCTTTCAATACTTGGCCTTATCTGTGAGGCTGACGACAAAGGAGGCAGTTGTGATGGTGACTTTTGAGATGCGAGTACCAGCTACTGGGTAGGTTTGAAGTTGATTGGCGGGCGATCAGGGGAAGGGGGGAATCCTGCAATGCTGTTGCCTATGCTGAACCATCTGGATAGCGGAACTTTGCACTTCAGGGCTGTCAGCCAGGCACAGCCTGCAAATATTTCTGTGTCTCCATCTCTAGACATGTCAAGCGGTTTGGTTACTATTTGACTGATGCTTTTTAGCTTAAGATTTTTGCAAACTCACTTCAGGAACTTGAGGGAATCTGTACTCAGGACTCCTAAAACTGGTTGCACTTGTCACTTACTGTTCTGGGCTGAACATGTGGGGTTTTCCTTGCGGCTGGGCGTTGAGGAAGGAGGATTCGTTAATCCGGTAATGGGATGTAGTTCTGCCCTCAGTAATACACACGAGTCTTTTTATTTGACTTGATTTTTTTAATACTGCGGGACTGTTTCTCCAGGAATAAGTTAAGGTGCAAAAAACAATTTAATATTTAAAAAAATAAAAGTTTTATCACAACATTGTCTGGTCAATTTGTTTACAGCATTAATATACAAAGATCATTTTCTCTGCTTTGCGATATCTTGATCTCTACTGATGGCCCCTCAGCTTCAAATTCTTCTCATTTCTTTCCTAAGTGAAGGTAATTTCCTTGTAAAAATCCTCGCTTATGATGGGTTCAATATAGTCATGTGAGAGGTTAGTAAATTTGTTTGACATCCTGGGAGCACTACTTTAGTATGGAATCTTAACTAAGTAAAGCACAAGTGCAAGATGTTGCATTCTGATTGGCTGAAGCATGTATTCACAGAAACAAGTCCAGCCACCTATACAAATGACCTCTGAGACAATCAGAACACAGACAATATATTCTGTCTAGCTCTTTAACTTAATCCTTTTAAAAAAAAAACAACAAAAACTGTTAAATTCATGGCCAGAAATGAAAGTTCACGTTAGAGATTCTTTTCTCCTGCTCCCCAAGCCCATTTAACAGAATGGGTATAAGCATTTTTTACAGTGATGAGGTCACAACTAGGCACATTTGGGCTGTGACATCATCACAAAGGCCAAACTGGCCAATTAGAATGTAGCTTTGGCTAATGGGCCAGAGTCTATTAGTTTTGAAAGGAAGCACTTTGAAATTGGTAACAATAATGAAGCCATTTCTATGGAGAAACTGCCCCCGAGCATGGTGACTGGTTTTGTTGTCTTGGCCAAAATCAGTGTGTACTGACCCTCGAGGTATCTGGTGAGCAAACTTCTTATTCACTAAGTCTTGATCACCTCAGAAGGCGTCATTGTTATGGCGAGAGAAGCATTTTTTACACTAAAAACCAAAGCTGTTTGAGAGCACTCAGAATGAAAAGGAGTCCATTTGAAACCTCCCAACATTGGTTTCCTCTTCACTTGCCTGTCAGAACCAAGGTTCAGAGGTTCTGTCCCTTAGGTGTTGCATTCCTGAAATGGTGCACGGGACGGCTTGGGTGTTCGTGTTGGCATCACTGAGGAAAAACTGAACCTTGACTGTGGCCTCTGCAAGCTAGATATGGAAGAATCTTAAAGATGGAAAAAGCCTAATAGGCCAGCAGTGAAGGAAAGTCCCTACCGAGCAGTCTTGTTTTGTCCATTGCTGTTCTAAACATAACAAGAGATGGAACCACAATCACTTGCAGCAGGAGATGACGAAAATGGAATTAATTCTAAGTCCAGAAGGGACCATTGTGATCATTTAGTCCAGGGGTTCTCAAAGTGGGGGATCTGGACCCCTCAGGGTCATGAGGTTATTACATGGAGGGTTGTGAGCTGTTAGCCTCCACCCCAAACTCCGTTTTGCCTCAAGCATTTATAATGGTGTTAAACATATTTAAAAAGTGTTTTTTAACTTATAAGGGGTAGTTGCACTCAGAGGCTTGCTGTGTTAAAGGTCACAGGTTCAAAAGTCTGACCTCTTGTATAACACAGACCACAGAACTGCCCCAAGATAATTCCTAGAGCAGATCTTTTAGGAAAAACATCCACTCTTGAGTTCGAGTGGATGTTTTTCCTAAACAGAAGAGAAACAAGCAGGAGACGGTTCAAAGAAGAGCCATTTTCGTGGCTCTTCTTTGAACCGTCTCCAATTTGTCAACATCTTTCTTGAAGTGTCGGTATTGGACACAGTATTCCAGCTGTGGTTGTGCTAGTGCCAAATATAGGAATAAAATAAGCTCTCTACCCCTTCTCAAGATTATTCCACTGTTTATCCCAGTATCACATTAGCTCTTTTGGCCGTATCATCATATTGGGAGCTTGTGTTCAGCTGATTATCCACCAGGACCCCCAAATCTTTTTCAGAGTCACTGCTTCCCAGTATAGAGTCCCCCATCCTGTAAGTATGACTGACATTCTTTGTTCCTAGGTGTAAATATAGACATTTAGCCATATTGAAATGCTCGTTATTTGTTCATGCCCAGTTTACCAGGCAATCCAGATCACACTGAGTCAGTGACCTGTCTTCGTTATTTACTACTTCCCCAACTTTTGTCATCTGCAAACTTTATTAGTGATGATTTTGTTTTCTTCCAGGTCATTGTTTAAAACATTAAATAGCGTAGGGACAAGATCCTACAGGAAACACACTTTCTCAATGACTATTCCTAGTCTACCATTACCATTTTTTCTTTGTCTGGAAGTTTTTTTCTCCAGACATGCACCTTGTCTACACACAAGTTGTTCTGTTTTAATTATACCAGTACTGGAAAGGAAATAAGCTATATTAGTATAAGCCCATTTATTCCAGTAATACTGCATCCCTATTTAGTTATATTGGTAAAACCTATCACTAAAAATCACACCCCCAACCAGCAAAGTTATACCACTGTGAAAACTCTGATTTCAGAGACCAGATATCAGCGACAAGTGGTTAAGTGTTGCATCTCACACTTGTCTGCTCCTTAGTACTTTGAGCAATGATAATGGGAAGGAAGATGATTAAATGACACAGCACCTTGGAGACAACACTGAACTTAATTACAGAGGTTCACTTCTTACCTGCCTCGTGCTCTTCATTAGTATTCTATACCTTACCCACAGGCGATGTAAAAGTTATTCATGATTCCAGCAATCTGCTAATTCAAACATCATGAGGCTAAGGGTCTGAGAGAGCAGCTACGTGGCTACTGGCTAAACCAGGAATGTGGGATTCAGGAAAATGTGCGTTCTAATCCTGGCTTTGACTCACTCTGTGACCTTGGGCAAATCATTTAACACCTTGGCCTGTATTTCCCCTTTTGTAAATTGTGGCTGAGACATCCCTCATACATGCAGAGAGTCTCCATGAACAAAGCTTGTTAAGTGCTAAGTGGTGCCAGGACTGTGCTAATTAAACTCCTGAATTACAGCAGCTGAGGAAGTGTGTTGCAGTGGTTAAACCCCAAGGAAGGCAGAGCCTGCCAGAAATGGTAACTAGTTTTAAGTCACCTTCTAATTAAAATTGCCAAACATTTTTAAAGCTGAAGTTTGTGCCTGGCTTGAAGGCTTTGACTGGTTTCTCTGCAGTGTGGAGAGGTTCACAGGAATGTAGGTAATTAGACACCTTATTAATTAGACACTGGACTTGCAGTCAGTGTTCATTCTGATATTCACTCCCTTTTGCCACAGTCAGTAATACCCCACTGTTCCTGGTATCAATACTTCTACGCTATTGCAGATGGGTCATGGTGGATTCTCCATCACTAGCCATTGTTAAATAAAACTGGATAGTTTTCTAAAAGATCTGCTCTAGGAATTATTTTGGGGAAGTTCTGTGGCTTGTGTTATACAGGAAGTCAGACCAGATGAGCACAACAGTTCCTTCTGGCTTTGTAATCTATGAATCTATGTCCCAACCCGTTTTTATCAACGCAGTGGAAGCAATTTGTTTGCCATAAGTCATTCCAGCTCCTGAGCTGCTTTTGTTGCTCTTGTCTAAATTCCTTCCAATTTGTTGACACCTTTCTTATTGAGAGACCCATGTCTGTGACAGTGTTCCATAGGTGGTTGCAATTAAGCCAATATGGAGAGAGGCTGTCATCTATTGTATGATAACATGTTTTGCATGTTGCAGAAAAAGGCACCTGAAGGCCTTGTCTACACTGGCAAGTTTCTGCGCAGTAAAGCATCTTCCTGCATTGTAACTCCCCAGGTGTGCACACTGCTAAGCCACTTCGTGCGCAGCAACTCGACGTTGCAGCACTGTAAAAAAACCCACCCCGATGAGAGGCGTACAGCTTTCTGCGCCGGGGGTGCAGCGCTGCGGTGCCAGGGTAATCACCCTGGTCAATTACAGCGCTGCGATTGGCCTCTGGGAGGTGTCCCACAATGCTTGTCCTTGCCTCTCTAGTCATTGGTTTGAGCTCTACTGCCCTGTCCTCAAGTGACCAACTGTCATCCACATCCCATAAATTCTTTGGGAATTTTGAAAGTCCCCTTCCTCTTTGCTCCGTGACGCGTGCAGTGGTCTGAGAGCATCTTTCCAGGTGACCATCCCTGCTCCATGCCTAGGTGGAGCAATGCCAAGCTGCTGGACCTCATCAGCAGTTGAGGAGAGGAGGCTGGCCAGACCCAGCTGCACTCCAGCCGTAGGAATTATGACACCTAGGGTCAGATTTCATGATGCATGACAGAAAGGAGCCATGACCGGGACACACTGAGTGCAGGATCAAAGTGAAGGAACAGCGGAACGCCTACCACAAGATGTGGGAGGCAAACAGCTATTCCGGTGCTGCGCCCATGAGCTGCTGGTTCTACAGAGAGCTGGATGCGAAATTTGGTGGCGACCCCACTTCCAGTGTGAAGGCCACTGCGGATACTTCGGTGGCTCGCGTGAGACTCAAGAGTGGACCGAGCCAAGAGGAGGAAATCTTGGACGAGGACGTGGAGGGGGACCCAGAGGACAACTCAGTATCTGTATGATGCATGTACCACCATGTGCTTAGTCTGAGCAGCGGAATGGGGTGTTGATCAACTCCCTCGCTTCACAGGAATCTGCCTCAGATCTCCTGGAAACTCTCATGGAGATACTGGGCAATCCACTGCCGCTGATTCCTTGACAGAGCTGCTTTGTTTCTTGCCCGATTAAGGGTAATTTTCCTGCGCCACTCTGCCATCACGGGGCAGAGGGTGGACCATTGCTGCACGCAGGCGAGCCGCATAAGGGCCGGGGCGGAAGCCACAGTCTTGGAGAAGACCCTCCCTTGATTCCCTGCCCACCCTCAGCAGCGAGAGATCTTCCATAATGAACACAGCCTGTGGAAAATGTGGAGACAGTAATAAGGCCCCCCCTACAGAGCTGGTTCTCCCCAAGAGCCACGTGCCCAGTGTACAGTATGGTTCTGGAACACTGATTTTCCCCTGGGGTTACTCAACATTTTGGGGGTCTTGTGGCTCATGTGTGCTTGCCTGGGGTCAGCCAGTTAGTGACAGGTATGTGTATAGTGGCTGTGTTTTAAATCACTGACTCAGTGGTCTGTGTTGCGAACAATACTGCTTCTGTAAAATGGTGATTTTTGGCTCCACAGATATGACCTTGGGAGCCCAGCCTCCCTCTCTGTTCTCGCCAGCTGAACGGCTGCGCAGAATTAGAAACTGGCCACGAGGAACTAGAGGATTTTCTGCATGATGTCGTTCTGCGCTCTGCGACTGAAAACCAAAAGAGTTGAAGGAGTGGCGGGACAGCGAGAAGAGGGACCGAAAGGAGAATGTGGCATGCCAGAACGGGGCCACGGAGTGGCTCTTAAACGTTATGGAGTGGCAGATGACAGAACAAGGAGTAATGGTCTCAAGTTGCAGTGGGGAAGGTTTAGGTTGGATATTAGGAAAAACTTTTTCACTAGGAGGGTGATGAAACACTGGAATGGGTTCCCTAGGGAGGTGGTGGAATCTCCTTCCTTAGAGTTTTTTAAGGTCAGGTTTGACAAAGCCCTGGCTGGGATGATTTTGTTGGGGTTGGTCCTGCTTTGAGCAGGGGGTTGGACTGGATACCTCCTGAGGTCCCTTCCAACCCCAATCTTCTATGAAAGATGGCGCCAAATGCGGATGGGATTGCTGGGATGCGAAGCAGTGCATCCCAGGGCATTGGGACAGGACCTAGGATGCCCCGCGACCCCCTCCGTGTTCCCGTAACTCTCCACGGCAGAAGATGAAGAGATGCTCTGTGAGCTAGCTGCCCAGAGGGCGCCGCTCTGAATACCGCTGCAAGTGTGAACACGCTATTGTGCAGGCAGCTGACAGTGTGAACACACAACAGCAGTTTCCCTTCAGTGCTCTGAGCGGCGCTGTAACTGTCGGTGATGTAACTCTGCCAGTGTAGACATCCCCCAAAACAAGCAATGAAATGTAGGGTGTTTGCTGCCCTAAGACATGACAAGCTCCTATTTGATTTGCCATCTGCTCTCATCTCTAGGTTACCCTTTGCCTGTTGGGCAATATAACGACTTGTAGTGTAGGGTGTAGCCGCTGCAGTTATGGGCCACTGACTAGGCACAACAACGCACAACAAAGGCGATCCCGGGCCTAACCAACTTCTTGTCTGAATATAAGACAAGAGATGACTACGGATACAGGAGCTCAAAAAACAATGAGACAATAATATCCCCCGAGCTGCGTTACCAAGTGACAACTCTCCCAGTACGAAAGGAGAAGGTGTCTTCCTGGTATTTTTAAACATCAATTTCTCGTTGTCTCTGTGTATTGTACATCATCATGTCTTTGTATCTTGTTATGGCGAATTCAAGTTGTGCTACTTCACCTGGAGACCTGCTAATGCTACATCTGCCAGTAGCATTTTAAGGAGCTGCAAGAGAAGTGGATCGAAGAGAGGGACGGTCTAACTGCTATCTCGTTCCTGGCTGTATTTTTTTATAGGTTGTGCAATGCGTTTAGGCTGAGGGCTTGTTCCCATCCCATGTTACCTTCCAGCTGAGTTGTGCCTGGTCCTATAACTACATTCCCACCCACCCATTTTTTTTTTTTTAACTAGGTGAGAGCCATCTGCAACATATACAGGTGACTAGACCTCTCCTGTGGACCTGCAGCCCAGGGATGCAATGAAGGGGGCCCAATCACAGCTGGCTGAAGCAGCAGAGGGTAGTGGCAGCCTGTTTGGCATGCGTGGGATGCAGGGTAGGGAGTCTCCCCTGGGGTCCTCGATCCTGGCTGCAGCTGTTGTGAGGCCCACCGTCCTCCAGCCAGGCACTGAGCCCCGCAACCAGCTCCAGGAATCATGGCCTTGGGCTTAAGAGCTCCTGAGTAGCGTGGGGCAGGGTAGTCGGCCTTGGCCACGGCTCAGCCTGCCCCGGGGCCTGTAATTCAGGGAGCTGGGCTGCCTGGGCAGAGTGGGTCCTGGCAGGCCCCACAGCAGATACAGCCAGGCCCGCTGCCCTGGGGGAGACCCCCCTCCCCTGCACCCAGACCCCCTCTTGTGTTGTGCTCGGCTCTGGGGTGCCAAGGGGCCACTACTTCCAGGGATGGCAGAACTAGGCAGAATGGGGTCTAGTGCCCCACAATGGAAATTTAGTTACGGGGGATGATCTGTGTTTCCACCCCAACGTGCTGTTCCCTGTGAATGGTGCATGAATGGGTCAGAAGCGAAAGGCAGAGCTGGAGGGGCCCCAGCAGCCTCTGGGACCCCAAAGGAGCACTGCACCTTAGTAACAATCTGCTTCAGCCCCTGCTGCATCCCCGCAGCGGAGGTCAGATCAGTTTACTGGACACACTGCCTGGGAGAAGGCACTGGGCAAAGAAGACTCATAACCTCTCCCTGTCAATGTGCTGGGAGCAATGGAGAATGAAAGACGTAAGGCAGCCCCAGAAGAAGGGGTGGGGGCTATTGAAGCAAAGTAGAGACCGAGAGAGATCAAGAGACAGGCGTGAGGAGCCCAAAGGGCTGAGGTCAAAATCTGAGGGAACACACACTGGTGCTAGGGCCTCTATACCTGGAGCAGGCTCCAGGCTCGAAGCAAATTCGTGGTTGTATGCTGTCTACATGCATTTTGGGATCAAAATAGAAAGAATGCGACCAGCTGCATTTAGTGCTGGCCAGTGGTGGAGAACCCTCATTTGCTGTGCACAAGTTTAATCCCAAAAATGCACCGTTAAACAAGAACAACGTTTCACAGGTGACCTGTCACATCCCTCGTAAGGGAATATTTCAGCATCCAAATCACTGACCTGTTCTGTCATTTCTTAATGACTCCTTCCTGGGGCCATAGGGACTAGTGGACAGGTTGTGGGACAGGGACCTAGGAGAGCTGGGGTCTAATCCTGGCTCTGTCAGTGATGTTCTGTCTGCCTTGGGTAAATCCCATCCGCCTGGGCCATAGATTCCATTCCCACCTGTTGTCTTCCTTGTCTAGTTAGACTGGAAGTGTTTAGGGAGACACCGTGCCAAGCCCAGGCTCCCTGATCTTCAGTGGGGTCGCTGGATAGTACAACAATAAATATTGCTGCTATTTCTACTGCAGTAGTAGTTGGGAAGAAAAATGCAAAAACGAATTTATTGTTTTGGCTCCAGACCTGTTCTCCCCAGTGTGCGTATGAGCTGCTTCCTCAGCACACTCGCTACACAAAAGAGTCTCCCACGCTCTCGGCAAAGTTGCAAAACTGGCTTGGCTAACTCTGTAATTGCATGACGCTGGTGGAGTTTACCCCAAAAGACTGGCAAGCTCACTGCAGTGCCCTGCCATGGAATTATGTACCAGGTTGGGGAAGCTGCAAATTAAACACATTTTTCTTGTTACTTAACATGGAGGTGAAACAAAAATTGGTCGTCAGTCCCTGGGTTTGAACGTCGTGTTCAATAACCTCAGCTCCTGGAGGTCAAAAAGCCTGAGTCAAAATCCCCCAAAATCATGAGACTGGCCTGAAAATTGAGATTTTAAACCAAGAATCAATCAAGTTTGTCTCCGTTTATGAACTCCCCTGCCCCTCCCCCCAATATGGGATAATTACAGCTTGAAAATCCAGCCTTAAATACAGCCTATGTGCAAATATAGAGACACCAGCTCTCCGATTCCTGCCCACCTCCCAGCTCCCCTCATTCAATTCCAGCAGGCCTCCAAATCCCCAGGCAGGTGGGGTCCTGCAGCTGTCCCTAAGTCCAGCTTGCAGAGGAAGAGGCTTCCCTGGGGCTCTTGCACTCAGTCTTTTCATTCCTAGAGTCACTGCGGATGGGGAGGGCTGTCAGCTGCTGGCAAGGCTGGAGTGGGCTGTGCTCTGGAGGTCTGTCTGGCACAGGGGTGTCTCCTGGCCCTGCAGACAGCTGTCTGCCCTTCACACAGGAGCTTTGAGCGGTTGGAAAGGGGAACTGCTGGTAGCTCAGGCCAAATTCCTGAGCTGCCTGGTTTATATCATGGTATTTCCCCACCCCCACCCAAAGGGGCCAAAATCATGCTGATCCAGTGACTTTGGGCGACGCTGTGTTTTTTCTGAAATGATGTTCCTGCCCTATATCAAATGACCTCTAGTCCATGGTATTTTCCCAAACAAATCCAATTATATTTGTCTTTATAAGAACAACTAGCATCAGCCCAGACGTTCCTAGGCAGCCCCCTCCCTGATCTATCATGGCATTGCATTTTACTGTGTCTTGAGGAAATGACTTTCGGTTTTGAACCGGTCATTATTATACCAGCGGAAGGGGGGAAATCGACTTGTTGCAGATTGGTAACGGGACCCAGGCCTGCTTACTTCCAGAGCCATCGTTCAGACTCTACCCAGGTCTGTAAGAGCTTGATCCCAGGTCAGACTGAGTGCTTCTGAATCCCATCAGAGTTGATAAAAGTTGAGGGTGCCCAGAACCTTGCAGGATTGGACCCCCACTGACAGAAGAATGGTTGGTTGGCTCGGGCCAATTGTAAGTAGACAAGTATCCATATCTCTCAAATTACTGTGACCGATGGCACCAAGTGGCTCCCCGGTTTACAGTCTTAGCAGAGAAGTTACAAGTTACACAGACCAGAGAGACAGAACTCCTGCCATTAACTTGCACCATTCCTGCTCTATGAGTAAGATGGCACTGATCATCTGGTAACACCTTCTGCATAGCATAGGACAGAGAACCTCACCCAGTAATTTCTGCGAGAAGCTTCTCATTTCTGTTTGAGCTATGGCATGTTGTTTGCAAAGACATCCTAATCTTGCAAGTGACGGAGAAGCCATAAGAGCCGCAGAGAGATTGTTGCAATGGTTAATTACCCTCACTTCATTTATTTCTAGTCTGGATATGGCTAGCTTCAGCTTTCTGCCACTGGATCTCATGCTGCCTTCCGCTAATAGAAAGGTCATCTTAGATTCATAGATCCCAAGGCCAGAAGGGACCTTTGTGATCATCTAGCCTGACCCTTTGTATAACACAGGCTACGGAACTGCTCCAAGATACTCCCTAGAGCAGCTCTAGTAGAAAAACATCAAATCTCGAGTTAAAAATGGTCAGAGATGGAGAATCCACCACAATCTTGGGTAAATTGTTTCCTTATTGTTTGCCTTATTTCCTGTCTGAATTTGTCTAGCTTCAACGTCTAGCAATTTGGTCATGTTATAGCTTTCTCTGCTAGACTGAAGAGTCCATTATTAAATATTTCCCCCCCTTGTAGGTACTTACAGACTGAGCTGCCATACTTCAATATGCTAGAAGTCTCAAGCTGCGAGTACTAAAACATCCCTGGAGTTTTTTAAACATTATAGATTACAATTTCTTAACTCAAAAAGTGTTTTAAACCAACGTGGGAGAATTCTAAATTTGACTTACTCTTGACAGATAAAAAGGAACTGATCACAGAGCTAAAAATTAACGGTAGCCATGGTACAAGTGATCATGACTTGATCACATTTGTAATGTGCAAACAGAATAAAGTCCAAACCAGTAATATGTAAACTTTATGTTTCAAAAGGGCCAATATCACAAAGCTGAAAACAGATATCAGCCAAATCAGCTGGGAGGAAGAAAGTAATCAGAAAAAAGTGAATCATAATTGGGAATTGTTTTTAAGAACATTTTACTAAAGGCCTCAAAAATCATAATAGAGGAAGAAGGCCTTATTGGTTTAGAGGGAAAGTGAAAACAGATATATAAAAAATAGCAAATGGAAAAAAGGGGAAGTTGAAAATAATAAATATAATTCAGAAGCTAGAAAATTGATAACGGAAGCAAAGGAACATAACAGGAACTCTGGTCAGCAGAGTTAAAGACAATAAGAAGGAGTTCTTAAAGTATATTAGGAACAAAAAAGAATCCTGGCAATGGTGTTGTTCCATCACCAGATGGAAATGGTAGATTTATCAATAACAATGCAGAAAAGGTAGAGGTGTCCAATAAATAGTAATGTTCTGTATTTTGGGGGAAATGGATTATGTAGTCTATCATATCTGGTATCTCAGGAGGTTGTTAAACAGCAGCCATTAAAGTTAAACATTTTTAAATCTGCAGGTCCAGATAACTTGCATCTAAGAGTTTTAAAAGAACTGTCTAAGGCACTCACTGAGCCATTATTGTTGTTTTTAAATAAGTCTTGGAATGGGGCAAATGATGTGTCCATATTTAATAATGGTAAATGGGATGACTCATATAGGCCTATCAGTCTGACATAGTTCTTGCTCAAGATAGCAGCTATGGGACTCAATTAATAAAGAATTAAGAGAGTGTAATTAATTAATGCCCCATCAACATGGGCTTATGGAAAATAGAGCCTGTTAAACTAATTTGATTTCTTTTATGAGATTAAAAATTTGGACTTGGTCCTGCATGACATTTTTATTTTAAAAACACGATATAAAATTAGCATTAAATGGATTGAAAGGTCTCAAAATGTAATTGTAAACGGGGAATCATCAGTGAGCAGGTGGGTTTCTCAGGGTCCAGCAAGGATCTATTCTTGGTTCTACGCTATTTAACATTCAATCACCTGGAAGGAAACACAAAATCATCACTAATAAAATTTGTAGACGACACAAAAATTGGGGGAATAGTAAATAATGAAGAGCACAGATCACTAAAACAATCATAAACCGGGTGCAAGCAACAATATGCATTTTAACATAGCTAAATGTAACTGTATACAGCTAGGGAGCCCCGCCAAGCCTGGGACACCTCGGGGATGGGACTGCGGGGTTCCGCCCACCAGTGGCAGGCAGGGTCGCACGGTGACCGCCGGGACTGAATCGTCGCCTCATAGAGCCCGAGCTCCCGGAGTCCCGCTCTTCAGCCGAGCACAGGGAAGCTGCGGCCCCCGGCACTGAACCCCGCCGTAGCCCCAGCGGGTTGTTCAGGGCGAGGGGTGGCAGGAGCCGGAGCCGTCCCCCGTGGGATGATCTGGCGGGAGCCTGGGCCGAGCCGGGCGAACCGCAGCCCCCGGGGGTGGCCCCCGGGGCTCCCCCGTCCCCCGCAGGGGGTTGGGGCGGGCTCTGGCGGGGAGAAGCCGCCGCCTCCGCCGCGTCTCCCCACCCCGGCCCCGTCACGAGTGCGGCCGCGGCGCCGCCTCCCCTGCGCCGGGCCGGGCTCCCCGCACAGGGCGGAGCGGGCCGAGGGGCCGGGGCCTGCGATGAGCGCGCCGGGGCTCAGCTGAGGGCCGGGGCGGGGCCCCCCCGCGAGCCGGCAGGACGGAGCCCCCGGGCGGCTGGCGCGGAGGCGGCGGCGATCGGCCGAGGCCGCCGGGCCGGCGGGGGAAGAAGCGAGCGGCCGCCGGGGGCAGCGCCATGGAGCCCGGGGAGGTGAAGGACCGGATCCTGGAGAACATCTCCCTGTCCGTCAAGAAGGTGAGAGCGGCCGGGCCGGGGCCTTGGCCGCCCCGGGTCCCAGCCCCGGGTCCCAGCCCCTGCAGGCCCAGCGGGGCTCCGGCCCCGGCTGCCGGGGCCGCTTGGCTCACCCGTCACTGCCCCTCGCCCGCCCAGCCTCGGGCCAGGCCCGTTCCCTCGCCCCCGGGTGTTGTTTACATCGGGGCGGGTGGGTCTTGTACAGATTCATCCCGGGTACCAGCCCTGGGGGAGCGGCTCTAGGCCGGGCTTCCCCGGCCATCCGGGTCGGTAACCCCCCGCTGCCCTGCTCCCAGCAGCTGAAGATGTTAAACCACCGTCTGAGGACGTCAATAGCTCAGACGTGGGTGAGATTCGGTGGCCTGCGTTGGGCAGGAGGTCAGACGAGATGGTCGTATTGGTCCCTTCTGATCTTAAAGCCCGTGAGTCTATGTTAAAGGGGGACAGGCGCACTAGGGCTCCAGCCAGCGGTGGTGTTGGCCACAGTGGAGATAATTTCCAAACCCACCCCTGGTGTCAACCCGGCCTTGACATGCACAAGGGCTAACAAACCAACCACAAGCAAAGAGCAAAAGTCCCCACTTAGGCTACAACCCAGCCCTCTAGCCACTGCATCTCTCCTCTGGTTACCAGGTCGCTGTTTTTACAGAGCTTCCTGAATTCGCTGGTGTCTGACTTGGGCCCTCAGTCTCCAGCCTTCCTGTTTTACTCCACAGTGTACAGTAGAGTGAGATCAGAACAGCGAGCTAATTCCATGCCTGCTGGAAACCTGGTAGCACCCTTCTAAACCCTGACGAGGCCAGGACAGAGATCTGAAAATTCACCTTAAGTCTGACCACCATCATCCTCCGCTCTAGTCCTGGTCTTTCCCGAGCACAGTGGCTAATCGTTCTCAGTTGTCGTACTGTGTAGAATGGGTTTTAATGTCTGTGAGACAGAATTGGATCTCTGGTTTCAAACCGCGCCACACCCTCTAGCCACACAGAGCTTACTTTAATATTTGCCACTAGTTTGATTTATACAAAATAGCCAGAACTACACCAAGCATGCAAAGGCTGAAACAAAAGATGAGTAGAAGGGAGGGAAAGCGCCAGTGAAGTCTAGGGCCAATGCCTGTCTCTGCTGCTCCTCTTAACTTCCTAAGCAACAACTTGAAATTGACCTGATGCGTTTTAGTTTTACTGCTTCCTTCAGGTTCTGAATAGCAACAGTGAAACGTGACCGGATTCTTGTCAGCTTCAGGTTGCTTCACAGTGGGAAACCACGGGGCAAGGGCGGAGACACTGGGGATTCTGTCCTGCATCAGGGCACATTCAGTGTGTTATCTTCACAACCATAAGGGCTAGAAAAATAGGCCTTGATTCAGATTTGATACCAGTGTTACTTCCTTGCCTTCAATGGGCTTTTGTGTTTCACTGATGTGAGATCAGAACCAGCCCCCTCGGGCTTTTTCAGAATGAAAGTAGCCAGTAAATTGTACAGAAATTGGTATTGGAGGCCCGTTCATTTACTTGGGAGAATATGCCACTGGCAAATGGATTTGTTAAGCCCTGGAGGAACTTCTTCATTCCCCTCCTCTCAATGAAGTAATGAATGATCATGTGCCAAAGTGTCATCAGTAGGCGAAAAATGTAAGGGAGTCAACTTGATTGGAAAGAGTAATTTACAAAATTACAGATCATTTAAGAAAAGATCACAAGAAGGATCTTGTTAAACTATCCTTTTAAAATCCTGGTGGAAGAATGTTAATTTGCCAAGAGGAGTTGTGTATCTTAGGTATGTATGTGGTGGGCAATACCACAATGACACAATGCCACTCTTGTTTGAATGATCAAGCATGGCAATGGTTGGTGTATTTTGCCTGCCAATCTCTATCGTTAAAGGCCAGGAGAGTTTTGCTGTCAACTACAATGGGCAGCAATTTGGAGTTAAAGAAATGGAAATTGTCATTTTCATCCTGAGGGATGCCAAGCGCCCTTGACTCCCACTGACTTGTAGAAGAGTTGAGAGGGCTCATCGCTGGCAGAATAGGCCCCCCCACTTGCTGTATGTCTGACCTTTCTCCTTAATCCACTCTCTGTGAGTATGGCCTTTGGGAGTCTAGAATTGTCCACTGTTTCAAATCAAATCTCTGGAGGAGTTGTGAGGGATGGGTTGATTTACTGTCTGTAGTTTGTCAGCTCTGTCTTCCCTGTTCGGTACCAGTTCATTCGAAGGAAGATAGATTAGCTTGTCTGGAGATTATTTGGACCGCTTAGTGATATCGATTTTGTTATTTCTCTTTAGCGGCTCCTGCTTTGCTCCCTAACACTTGACTGTTGTGCACCCCTACTTCCAGCCCAGAGGGCCTGGCTCAAGAAAGGAATGACGTTAATGGTGGCAATTCATGGATGATTGTTTTTTAAAATGAAGGCAGGGCTTGCCAAAGGCACAAGGCCGTCACCGCCGGGCTCTGAGGATCTCCGCACAGCCGGGTGCGGGTCAGTGACACTGTAAACTTCTTCACTGGGTGCCTCCACTCTGGGGTAGGTGGGGCACTTTTAGAGGCGAGAGAGCAAATCAGTCTTTGGCTTCTCTGTAGGAATTGCCACCCTGCCATGGTAATTGTATATACCCCTGTTGGCTGGGGCGCTGGATGGAGACCACCAATTAGGTCCACACAGTACAGTAACAAATGAACGCAGTATAAATGCCAAGATTTCATGTATGCTCCTGACCAACCATCAGCTGGTAGCCACGAGCAATCAGTGATGACCTTGGTCACATTCAAACTAGTGACCCAAATGTTGTCCCATTATCAGTCTCCTGTCCCATCCTGGTAGCTCCAGGCTCCATTGCAAAGGAAGAATTTGTTATCTGCCTGGCTCCAACTCGGTGCCAGGATGTGGATTCCCAGTGCTGCCAATTTCAAAGTTAAAAAGTCCGGAGCGAGGCCCCAAATCGTGGTTTTTTGATCCATCCCCAGGCGTGTTGTGACAGTGGCAGTGTTGCCTCCTCTGGCCCATTCATAACCTGGGTCTGGCCTCCGCTCCAGGAGCTCTCACCGAAAGACCCACTGAGATCAGCTCACACCACTTAATACAAAGTGCTGTCTGATGGTGCAGGGGCTTCCTGCTGCTCTCCAAGCTCCCAAGCTGCCCACTTTTAATTCTGTCCCCTCCAGCCCTCTGTCAGTTCTCTGCCCCTCACCCCCAAATCAGTGAAGTGTCCGCCACACATCTGCCCCAGACCTACATTGACTCAGCACCCCCTCCAAGCCCCACACCTGCCCCTTCCCCCCAGCGCTCCTGCTTCTCCTGCCGCTGTGGAGACTTTTCACCCTCGGGGCTTGGGAGAAGGGTGAACTTCAGTGGTTCTTCACCCCCTCTCCCCCAGGCTTTGGGACCAGCTCCAGTGTGGTGGTCTCCTTCTCCCAGGCCTGGTGTTGAAGGGACAGAGAGGAGGAGAGATCAGCTGACTCATTTTTCACAAGAAAGGAATCGGGGGGGGCAGTAGCTCAGGGGTTCTCAAATGTGGGGACGGGACCCCTCAGGGAGTTGTGAGGTTATTACATGGGGAGTCGCGAGCTGTCAGCCTCCACCCCAAACCCCACTTTGCCTCCAGCGTTTATAATGGTGTTAAATATATAAAAAAGTGTTTTTGATGTATAAGGGGGGGTTGCACTCAGAGGCTTGGTATGTGAAAAGGGTCCCCAGGACAGAAGTCTGAGAACCCCTGCGGTAGCAGATCTTCCTTCCTTTGCTGCTCCCTCTCCTGCCTCTGCCCCTACCCCAAAACTTCTCTCTGCTCCTAGGGGGTGAGCTTTGCCTGGCTCCTGCAGCTGCTCTGATCGCCTGGTCTTCCCCAGGAGAGCAGTGGTGAAGGCGGCAGGTCAGAGTGGATTTCCCCCTTGGCAGTTTCCTCCCTTGAGGGGAGGGCTGTGGCCTGAGGTGGCTCAGGGTGCCAGCCTCCGTTGCTTCTGCTCGCCTTTCCACAGGGCCCTTCTAGCGCCGCCGGATTCCTCCCAGTTCCGTGGCAGGTGATTGATTTAACTGACCCAATGTCCCGTGCATCTGAAAGTTAATGACTGTCTGGAATCTGCCTCGAAGGGACATTGGGCATCACCTTTCTTTTGATGAATGCCATCTCGGGAGTGGGTGGAGGAGGTTCGGTGGCCTGCAGTGTGCAGGAGGTGAGACTAGATCTGCGGTTACTGGGTCGCGAGAGGGCAGCGGGTCGCGGCAGCTCTGGTCAGCATCACTGACTGGGCCATTAAAAGTCCTGTCGGCGGTGCGGCCCGGCTAAGGCAGGCTAGTCCCTACCTGTTAGGACACCGCGCTGCGCCCTGGAAGTGGCCAGCAGCAGGTCCAGCTCCTAGGTGTGTGTGGTTGGGGGGGCACGCAGGGCCGGCTAATGGGAGTCGGGGGGCAGTGCCTGCGGGCGAGAGCCGCACGAAGCCATTTGAATGCCTCGGTCTAGGAAGCCTGCATTAACACCCCCGCTGCATCACTGACTGGGAACTGCCTGAGGTAAGCCTGCGCCCCAATCCCTGGCCCCATCCCAGAGCCTGTTCCCCCAGCCCAGAGCCCTAACCCCCTCCCGCACCCCTGCTCCAGCCCTAAACCCTGCCCCAAACCTGGAGCCCCCTCCTGTACCCCAAACCACTCATCCCTGGCCCCACCCCAGAGCCTGCACCCCCGATCCAGAGCCCTGACCCCCTTACACACCCCAACCCCCTGCCTCAGCCCAGAGCCCCCTCCCACACTCTGAACCTCTCACCCCCAGCCCCACCCTGCAATTCTCACCCCCACACTCCAACACTCTTCCCCAGCCCTGAGCCCCTGCACACCTCAACCCCCTGCCTCAGCCCAGAGCCCCCTCCCACATTCTGACCCCCTCAGCCCCAGCCCCACCCTGCAATTCTCACTCCCACACCCCAGCCCTCTTCCCCAAACCTCGAATCCCCAGCCCCACAGTCCTGAGCCCCTGCTACACCTCAAACCCCTCATCCCCACACCCCAACCCTCTTCCCCAGCCCTGAGCCCCACACACCCCAAACCCCGAATCCCCAGCTCTGTTGGGTCACGGAATCAACAGTTTTCTTCAACTGGGTCGCCAGAAAAAAAAAGTTTGAAAACTCCTGGACTAGATGATTGTCATGGTCCCTTCTGCCCTTAAAGTCTGTGGGTCTATGAATCCTCAGCACTTGCTATGCGTTTGCCTTTGTGCTGACTATGGTGTGACGTCACTGTGGCTTTTATTAGCCCTGCAAACGTAGAACAGCCTGGGCAGCCGATGTTCCCTCTAATTTTTGACAGGCCGTGTGTGCAACACATTTCTTCTGTGCACATTTTTGTGCTTCTGTGCAAATTTTTGTGTATGTGGTGTTTTGTTGTGTGCGCGGGGTTTAGGATCTGTGTGCATGCGCACAGCTTAGAGGGAACAGTGTCGACATCCCAGTGTGTGATCCGTGCCTCTGACAGGCCAGCTCAGAAAGGGCTGGGGCTTTTTATAACCGCTTCAACTGAGACATTTTGTTGTCTTCCGGTAATAATCTATGAGTAGCAAAGCAAATGTCACAAACCAAGTGCTCTGGTCCCTTCCACTCGCGCTGCTGACCTTGAGAGCTCACATTTTTGTGCCTTATACCAGGAATCCTCTCCAGTGCTAACAAGAGTCATTGAGTGTGATTTGCACTTCGTTGTGACAGCCAGACGGTTTCACTTGAAACCTCTTGGTTTATGACAAGGTCACACGCTCTTGTAGGCCCCTCACAAAAGGGGAGGAGACTCTAGAGAAAGTGTAGCTTCAAGATCCATCCTGTGCCTTCTGCTGCCCTTTGAAAGAGTCACCCGTAGTCCACCATCTGTATGAGGCTTCAGGAGTGTCAAGCTGCTGCCTGCTTATTGTCCATGTTCCAACCATTGTGTGCACTGTAGCCCAGACCTTCAGCTGCAGCCAAGGTGTGCACAGCAAGGAGTGGGGGGAGTTGTGCACGTGCAAATGCAATCTTCAGCCATTTTTGTGTTCCCCTGGTCCTGCAAACAGCTGTGTGTTGGCCCAGTCCCCGGCTGTTAGTTAGAGCAGCTGGAGGGGCTGCTAATTGTGCCGGTTGAAGGGAATGTAAATAGGACCACATCCTATGCTGGACCGTACATAGGACCGTCCCCTATGCTGGCTGCTAAACCAGCTCTACGTCACCAGAGGATCATTGGGTGATCCTCTCATGGCAAGATACACACACAGCTATTTTGTGCCAGTGGAGTGATGTGAAACAGCTGGAACACAGCTAAGGAACAGGGCCTCTGAGTTCTTCAGTAAGGATAGCTTCTGATGTAGAAAGTCATTAATAAAAACAACATCATGGTTAGCTGGATAGACAACCTCCCAGGACACTCAATAACAGACTTAAGTGGCAATTCTTCAGCAAAAAACATCAAAAACAGACTCCAACAAGAAATGGCAGAACTGGAATTAATTTGCAAACTGGACACCATCAGATTAGGTCTGAATAAAGACTGGGAGTGGCTGGGTCACTACAAAAACTAATTTCCCCCTGCTGATACTCTCACCTTCTTGTTAACTGTTGGAAAGGAGCCACCCTGATTATACTGAGCTAACTACCACCTCAAAAGTGATTTGTCCTCCCTTCATATTCTACTATTGAGAATAGCCCACTTCCACTTTAATTGAATTGTCTCGTTAGCACTGACCCCACTTGGTAAGGCAACTCCCATCTCTTCATGTACTATGTATATATACCTGCCGACTATATTTTCCACTTCATGCATCTGATGAAGTGGGTTTTAGCCATGGAAGCTTATGCCCAAATACATTTGTTAGTCTCTAAGGTGCCACAAGGGCTCCTCGTTGTTTTTGCTGATACAGACTAACGGCTACCCCTCTGAAATAGTCATTAATGTTATTAACGTTGTCTATCCAGCTAACCATGCTGAATGTTGGAAAACAAATGTGAATGATGGGAACAATGTGTTATTTCTTAACAGACGTTGCGGAATGAGAAATATTCCAGGAGAACCTCTTAGTGCAAGTGTAACCCAGGCGTTCTCAAGCTTTCTGAAGCCAAAGGCAGCTTGTCAAAAAAAGAGTTAGACAATAATTCATGATAAATATGCTTACAAATTAGCCATAAATATACCGGGACAGTTCAGGTACTTTATATACTCCTTCTAGAAAGTCTCACCAACCTCGAAGGGAGGGAACATGCTCCCCACAGCTCGAGAATCCTCCAAGGACATTCACAGGCTTCTAATATTTGTTTGAAGGTTCAGCTGGGAAGACTGTCTGCTAATAATATAGTTCAACTATAAGCAAGACTCATCAAAGTATCGCCATTTATTTCTTCCAAGTATATTTGTCATTTCAGGCTTTCTCTTTTGAAATATCTACTGCCATGTCCTAATGCAGAGATGAAGTTGTAGTCAGGCTGATCTTTCAGTTCCAAGTGGGTTAAATTATACAGGCGTCTAAAATGAAGCCTTCTCACTGTATCTGCTAGAGAAAGTTTGGAAGCTCATGTGGACATCTGCTAGTGGAGAAAGCAGCAATGGTATTTTGAACATTTAGACTAGTTCTCCAGACAGCCGGTGCAAACCTGTTCACATGATGAGGATGGCTTGTAAGGTGGAATTGTACCTGTATTGCTGTGACTCTGGTACAGTCAGCGGTAACTGACAACCTTTGGTCTCACTGCTGTGATCTACCATGGATCCTAAGCATGATGTCGCTGGTCAGCAGTCTTCACAGTAGTGGAGAATGGAAACCTATTGTCTGAGATAAAGAGAGAGCATTTGAACAGCAAACTCTTGGCATTCCTTGGCTGATTCACATTCATTTCAGATTCAGTCCAGGATGTCATATCACCAGACAGATTCAGACAAACTGGAGGGAATTCAGAGAAGAGCAACAAAAATAATCTAGAGGTCTGTAGAGATTGACCTGTGAGGCGATGTTAAAAGTGTTTAATCTGTATTGTTTGGCTAAGTGACGGCTAATGAGGGGAACTTTGAAGGACACAAACACCAAGACACAGAAGAATTATTATTTAATGTGACAGACAGGCGTGACTAGGAATAGTGGAATGAAATTGAGAGAAAAACCATCTCTAGCAGCTGGGATTCTATGAAAGATTCCGTCAGGGCTGATCAGATTGACAAAAAATCAAAGGCTGCTGCTGTAGAGGTGTTAGTACCTACGTGATTTGCAGAAGCCAGATTTTTAGCCATTTTGATGTTGATCAGATCTCTTTATTCTAGAGTTTTATTAGACAGTAATAACAGACTCCTGAAAACCAGTTTGCTTGCTCTTCCTGTAGTGATTTCCAACCTTGCTTGTTTTTCTGTCCCATGGAATCTGTGCCTCTGTTGTGCTGAAGAACTTGTGACCTGTTGTGCCTTTCTCTGTGACTTCGGAAACGCTCTCCCTTGCAGTCATGATCAAGACTTAGGGGTGGCACATGTGTCTGATAAGCTGGACCAATGGCAGGTTATTCAGGCCTGGCTGTCAGCCTAGGGTGTGTTTCAAGCCTTATTTAAGATGCCAACCTTGTGTGCAATGACCAGTTAAGAGGCTGTTGTCTAGTACATGCAAACAGGTGTCACCAGCAAAAGTTAAAACCAATCTCCAGCTCATGTCTGGCTGCAATAGGGCTGTTTGTATAGATACAGTGCAAACAATTGGTGCCTGGAGTCGAATCTTCCTGTCAGAAATAGCATACCGAAACGAAACAAAGCCCTTTGGGTTTGAAAATCCACATGTGTAGGACACCCTGGAGCAGGATAGTTCTAACAAAAGAAAATGACATAGGGGGGCTCAGGAGAGCTCATGAGTAGAGGGATCCTGGACATGAGTAATGGGACAGAGAAGCTGTAAGCCTCAGATTCCGCTCTGTTGCTTGAATGCTTAAAAATATAGGGGCTTTGTGTTCTGTTCCAAGCCGTACCACTTCTACCCTCCGTGGGCTCAGCGGCCTATAGTCAAGGCTCCTGTTCTGGTGCACCGTGAACATGCATCTCTCTCTCTCCAGGCTATTTTGACATCAGTGAAAATTGTTTCTCGGGTGGTGATACGCTCTTCAGGGAAAGCCACTGGATCTCCTGGTAGGAGAGCAGATGTCTGGACAATAGCACTGTTGATTATAGCGCAAGTTGTGTTGATCACCTCTACGTTTCTGGGGTGAGAAATAGGATGCCGGGATCGCTGCTTTGTCAGATGCTTGATCTAAGAAATGTTGGGTCAGATCAGGTGACCCAGTGCAAAAATAGACTCCTGCCTATGCAAAATTGAAGAGACTTCAAGTTTTGCACATTTTTCATTTCCCAGTCGTCTCTACAACTCTTGCTGGGAGAAGCGAGTTTGGTTAGAACCCAGAAGATAAGAGTATTGATTGGCTAATTGTGTTGATCTTCAAGAGCAAAATGAGAGTCTCCATCTCCCTAATCAATTGAGTCTACCTCAGGAAATGAGAGCCGATAAAACAGACCTGGAATACATAATAACAGTAGAGAGGACATTGCTACAGGAGCTGTTGGCTGATAGAAATACTGTCTAGTCTCTTTGCTGCGGAGCTGGCCAGAATTGCATTGCTGCCCTTCAAAAGTCACTTCATTTACTATAAAGCTTATTAATGAGCATAAGACTGCAAAGAGTTACAAAGGGATCTCCCAAAACTGGGTGACTGGGCAACAAAATGGCAACTGAAATTCAGTGTTGATAAATGCAAACTAATGCACATTGGCAAACATCATTGCAACTCTAAATACAAAATAGCTGTTACCACTCAAGAAGGAGCTCTTAGAGTCATTGTGGAGAGTTCTCTGAAAACATCCACTCAATGTGCAGCAGCAGGAAAAAAAGCGAACAGAATATTAGAAACCATTAGGAAAAGGGATGGATGACAAGACAGAATATCTTAATGCCTCTGTATAAATCCATGGTATGCCCACACCTTGAATATTGCATGCAGTTCTGGTCGCCCCATCTCAGAAAAAAAGATGGGAATTGGAAAAGGTACAGAGAAGGGCAACAAAAATGATTAAGGGTATAGAACAGCTTCTGTATGAGGAGAGATTAATAAAACTGGGACTTTTCAGCTTGGAAAAGAGACGACTAAGGAGAGATATGATACAGGTCTACAAAATCTTGACTGGTGTGAAGAAAGTGAATAAGGAAGTGTTATTTCCTCTCTCATATAACACAAGAACCAGTGGTCGCCCCATGACATGAATAGACAGCAGGTTTAAAACAAACAAAAGGAAGTATTTCTTCACACAACGCACAGTCAACCTCTGGAAATCGTTGCCAGGGGATGTTGTGAAGGCTAAAACTCTATAGAGATTCAAAAAAGAAATAGACATGTTCCTGGAAAATAGGTCCATCAATGGCTATTAGCAACCCCATGCTCGGACTGTCCATAGGTTCTGGCTGCAGAAGCTGGGAATGGACGATGGGATGGATCCCTTGATGATTGCCTGTTCTGTTCATTCCCTCTGGGGCACCTGGCATTGGCCTCTGTTGGAAGACAGGATACAGGGTTAGATGGACCATTGCTCTGACCCAGTCTGGCCGCTCTTATGTTCTTAAGTTCCAAGACAGGCTGTGCCCAACCCCATTATTCTGGTTTACCTTCTTCATTCTTTACCTCAACCCCCTACCTCCTCCCTCAGAGCTGCAATTACTGTGCTTGGCCAATGGCTGGGCAACTAACACTGATGTTGGGGCACTAGAGAAGAGCTCTGGACCCCGTGCTTCATAGAATATGATTCCCTCATGGAGATCCAGGGTCACGCCTAACCCTTATTCTACTGCATTCTCACTGCCAGGGCTGGATTAAGGCAGGGGCTTTAGGGGCTGCAGCGCAGGGCCCTGGCTCAAGGGGGGCCTGCAAAAATAAATAACAGGCGACGACCTCCGACTCTGAGCCGCTAAAACTCCTACAGCACAGAGGGGCTCAGGCAGGCTGTCTGCATGCCATGGCCCCACGCCGCTCCCGGAAGTGGCTGGCTGCTAGCATGTCTCTGCGGCCCCTGGCAGTGGTGGGAATGGCTCCGCACACTGCCCCCGCCCCCAGCACCGTCTTCACAGCTTCCATTGGCCTGAAACCGGCCATGGGAGCTATGGGGGTGGCGCTTGTGAGCCTGGGCACCTCGTACTCCTTCCTCTACCCCAACACGCAGCCCCAGATCAGAATCCCCCTCCTGGACCCAAACTGCCTCCCAGACCTCACCCCCCGTCCCGCACCCCAATCCCCTACCCCAGCCCCCTCCTGCACCAAACTCCCTCCCAGGAAAAAGACTTGTATACAGGGGCCCCACAACATCTTATAGCCCTGGGCCTGCAGGAGAGTTAATCCAGCCCTACTCATTGCCAAGCCCTCAGGCCAGCTGTTAATTGTTATTTTGGTCACATTGCTAGAGTGAGCTTTTCAGACTGTGTTCCTAGCAAACTACAGGCTTTAAAAACCCCTGGGTTCACGTGCACTACAAAGGCACCAAACCAGTGCGGCAGGCAATTTACAGAGACCCCACTCAGTGCATCTGTCCCAGTGCTGTGTGACAGAGCAGACTCTAGCAGCAAACTTGGGGCTATGGTGCCTCTTCCCAATGGCTCCCATGTGCCACCAACCAAATTCCCCAGTCATGATTTTGCTTAGAGTTGGAGTATTGTCTGTTCAGAGAAAGCTGCTTGCTCACTGCCCTGCTAGCTTGATTGAAGATGTTATCAACCCCTCTGGAAGGGATTGAAAAGTTTGGAAATGGAGACAAAAAGCCCAATGCCATTAAAGTTACATAATCAGCCTCCACTTCCAGGCCCTGCACTGATATAAGCGCTTCTTTTGCAATCCTGTTGCAGTGGAATGATTGCTAATCAAGCATCTAGTCGGGGAAGGGGCTTTATAGTTCCCCACCTCACATCAATGCTCCTGCAAGAACACAGTGGTTAGGAGTAAGAGCTGGCCCAGAGGTGTGTATTGAGTAGCCCTTTCTAGCTGTTTACTTAGCTTTTTCAGAGTGTTTGCCTTGCCAGGGTATATCTCTGAAGCAGCACTCGAGAATTTCAAACCCAGGTGAGCTGAGCATTCAGTGACCAGTCAGCGCCTGAGTCCACAGTTGAGTCATGAAAGTCAGTTCCGGGTGTGGAAGAAATTTCCAAACCCCATTATGGTTCTCTTGCTTCCGATGGGGGAGTTTTGTTCTCCTGCTCTTCTTTTCCCACCCATCCCCCCAGGTCAGGAAAGTTGCTGACTCTTACTCCTGGCAGAGAATGTGGTTAGAGCAGAGGATGGGTGTCAGAATTTCTGTCCCAAGCTCTGCTACTTCTTTGCTGAGAGAGCATGTGCAAGGTGCTTAACTTCTCTGAACCTCAATGAATCCGTCTGTGAAATGGACACAGTATTTATGTATCTCACGCATGGGGGTTCCTGGAACTTTTTAACCCCTTGAAAGAACTCCTTCCTGGCTTGGCCAAGGCTGCAGTGCCATCTGGAACTGTCCCAAGGCCTGGTATTTATTCATCGTCTGTTTTCTCCCGGGAGAAGTGCAAAACCTTCCTTCACAGCATCAGTGGTTTAAATGTCAGTCAGTCTGTCTCAGGAATAGATGGCATTGAAGCTAAGGACAGGTACATGCCTTTTGTGGAGTACTTTGGTACCAATATTTCAGAAATTAGGAAAGCAAAAAATACCCAGTGATCCTCGCCTGCTTTTGTATTATCCATTCTCAATACGCTGCTGACCTTCCAGCTCACCAGTCCTCAGAAAGGCTTTGGTTACTTTTCATTACAGCAGTATCCGTGTCTCCCCGTCCTGAAGGGACTTTCTCCAGACTTGCCGTTGTGTTCTTGAGGTAGTGAGTGCAGCCCACAATCTTTTCTTACTTCTCCATTCGAGCAAAGGCTTTCTGCGCTGCATCCAGCTTTTGATGCCTTACGTCCATGGTCTGCGTTGTAACAGCCTTTAACATCTACATTCCAGACTTCTGAGATGGGGGCAGCACCGAAGCTAACCTTGTAGCCAAGGCCAAAAGTTGCAGAGGAGGAGCAATCTTTATAGCAGGACATTAGAGTGACCAGGTGTCCTGATTTTACAGGGTAGTCCTGATATTTGGGGCTTTGTTTTATATAGGCTCCTATTACCCCCCACCCGCTGCCCCGATTTTTCACACTTGCTGTCTGGTCACCCCATTTCAACTCCCTCTGATCTCACCACATGGCAGATTTGGTTTTCCCATAGTCCTCTAAAACTTTCTCAAGGGTGCTCTAAGATGTGATCTTTCTTGTGGAGCCTCTCCTCCAAAGACATCAGAATGAAATGACCTGTCAAAACCAGTCCACCGCATGGAGTAAATTGAAATGCCCGTGCTTTATCTGCAAGTTATCTTGCCAAAGTTATACTCCATTTTTGCTCTGTAGTAGAAGAGCTGTCAAAAAGTGGATTGAAAAGCTTCCCACCCACCAAGTCTGGAGTTCAAAAGTCAGTTTGTTTTTCAGGAGTTGGTGAAGTTACTGTAAAGCGGTGTAAGGAATGTCCCATCCTGCCCTGCTCTATGTGTCGTGCTGAATCTGGCATTGGTGACTGCAGAAGGAACACACAACCCTCAGATCAGTTCATGGCTGGTAACTGAAAAATTATTTTCGGTGACATTAGCTCCCCTCTTCTCTGAAATTGGGATAGGTATATCCCATCTCTTCTGCAACTCTGGTTATTCAAAAAAGTTCCCTATTCCCCGTTGGAGAAACATTTCTCTTGTTCTTTGTTTACAAGCCAATCTAAATTTACACCCATATAATTACTTGGAGTCTGGAGGACTTTTATTTAGAAGAAGAGTTTCTGTCTGCCTCCTCGCCGGGCAGGCGGCATTGGTTTTGTTCGTAAGTGTCGCAGTGACAGCGATCTGACCCCGTTCAGATCACTCTGTGTCCCATTGCTTGTGAAGCTTAGAAACTCCCAGCTGGTAATTGCAGGGATGCCTTTTGGATGTGGGCACCGTTTACGTTGTCCAGTGGAAGGTCTATACATAGCTTTGGCTCCGAGCTCATTTGAGCCAGCGTTCTGAACAGAGTGACGTCCTGCTCTGTCTCCGTGGCTTTTCCTGCTGTCCGAGCTGAAGTTCCTAGGTTAATCCCAGCATCTGCAGTGTGAACGAAGGATGAACTGATCTGACGGGTGAGTGTGGAGAGGGGAGAGGTGGCTACGTGGAAAGGCCATAGAATAATATCATTGAAGGAAATGCCACCACATTGTCAAAGCTTCCCAGCCTTCCTCCTTGTCCAACGGCTCATGTCTCTATTTAAGTTACCAGTCAGCCCACAGCCACTGGCAGGAAATTACTTCACAGGAGAGTCACATGTGAAGGAGTATTTGATCACCACGCTCGAAACAGTTTCTTTTGGCCAAGGGACTAATTAGCCTGAGAGAGGTTTGTTTGAAATTGTTCGTTTGTGCTTTATAACGATATTTGCAGGAGGCAGCTCAACAGGACATATCAAATACACAGAGCTCTTTAAAGCAGGGGTGAGCAATACCATGTGTCTTGTACAGCACCGAGCACGTGGTTGAATATCTGCTAGCAATACGTATACAGGTTATAGGTGTGGGATTGTTAAGTGCAGGTACGTGAGGCTGGATTGGTGTAGTGTGGTTACTCAGGGATGGTACAGAATTGTTGGGGTTGTTCTGTTTATGTTTTTTCCAGGTGTTTGGAGACACCTTGATGATCATTTTGCTAGCACAGTTATCAGGGATGGGGGCTTATAATGATGATTTTCCATCCCAGGCTGCCGCTGGATAATTTTCAGCTAGTCTCAAGCCAGGCCCAACCATTTCATTATCTGATTAGAGCATCCATGTTTCAACCTGGGTTAGCCAAAACTAGCTTCAAAGGTTTGTCACTAGCTTGGATCAGTGTGGACATGAACTATATAGTAACTACATCACAATTCCAAAATAGAGATGACCTCCAAAGATTAGTCTGTATTACCATGGGTTGTGTACCATGAGTTCCAGCTAAAATCCTGTCCCACTCCACTTCCTTGATCCTACCACATCCTTTCCCTCAACTGGCTCCCCCGTGTTTTCCAAATTAAATCCAAGCTTCCCATCCTCCTCTTCAAGATTCTGCTAAATTCCACCCCGGGCTGTGCCTTTGGTTCCTTTCTTACTACCCCTCCGGTGCCTCCATTCATTCAAGCTTGCAGCCAAACAGCTTCCTTCACGGCCTTTTCCCACTCCCGTTTTCAGGCCACTTTCCATGTTATCTCCGACTCTGGGAGCTCCTTCCTCTAACCCACTGCCCCTGGTGCCCCCTTCATGCCTGGGCTTCTGCCAGGCTCACAGGTATTGACTCACCTGAGCTAGCTGTTGCTATTTTACAAATACAATCCTATACTGATCATTGTGGCTCAGGCGTGGACTGTCTTGTCTCTTCATTTAGGCTGGAAGCCCCGTGGAGCAGTGACCACGTCTGCTTTTGTGCTGTGTGTAGCACCAAGCCCCTCTGTTTGATGGCTTTGGTGTGTATAATATACGCTGTCTCCCATCCATCGCAGAGCGGTAGCACTTTATTCCGCCATGTGGAGGGCGCCAGTTTAGCTATTGGATGCCCACTCCAGCTTGACATGGCCTGGAACTGTTGTGGCCTTTGCAATCAGCACCCAAGGGTGGCAGGGTAACATCGCCTCCCTTTGATGACGGGCGTGTGGGCTGGGCCCGCCCTCCCAAGTGACTGCTCGTTATTTTCTTTCCTCCTTTCTTCAACCCTCCCGGGGTTGTCCCCGCTCCTCGGCTTAGATTGGAAATGCTGTGGGGAAAGGAGTCTGGCAGCCCTGCAAAGTGCTGTGCGCATCTGGAGCTCTACACAAGTCATCGTCTGGTGACCGCCTCTGCAGCAGCAGCTTGGATGGATTCTGCCCTGCCCGCTGGAAGAGGGTTCAGGAATGCAGGCCCAGTTCTCAGGTTGTTTGAAAGATAAGTGGGCGGGTTACACTTTGTTTCTACAAGATCCAGGTTCCACTAATGTCTGACACTGAGCAGCTGTGTTCTTCTTGGGGGCTGGGCATGTCCCCCATCCCTTCATGTCCGTATGATTCAGTTGCACAGTTTTGTGTCCACTGAGCCGCAGCGGGGGTCGTGACCCCATTATTAACCCCAGAAGCACTCTCTTGCGGGTCTCCTGCTGGATATGTTTGGTGCAGAGTTTTTGTGTGCAAAGTTTGGGTTGCATCCCCATGGCTAAGAACCGAGCAGGTCCTCATTACAGTGATGTGATTCAGAGGCCCTGAGTCAGCCTTTGGAGGAATCACTGTGTGTGCATGTTTGCTGTGTACGGGCGCCCACATTCCCGGAGCTGGTTGCCATCACATGACCGTGAGCCTGTCAGCAAAAACAAGTCATGCAAGTGCGTTGCCCAGCGCCTGACATTACAGAGGAAAGACTCGTTGCACTAGACTCACGCTGGGCGTCTCTGTGGATTGGATTTGGGTGTGGCAGAAAGGTAGCAAAGCCAGGCTGTGCACCACAGGGAATGTGTACAGTGCAGGAGTACACCCCGTGTACAGAGATTTACTTTTCTCAGATAAATATCACATGCTGTTTGTGCTCATTCGTTTTGTCACTGATACTGGGATGCAGGGACCCCTTGGTTGTCTGCCCCTCGTGTGCTGAATGCAGTTGAGGGCTAGCTTGCGAGGCGGTCTGACGGATATGGAAGGGAAGGCTGCATTAGGAATCTCTCTCATCTACGGGTACATCTATATTACCTGCCAGATTGGTGGGTAGTGTTCGATGTATCAGGGATCGATTTATCGGTGTATCGGGGATCAATTTATCGTGTCTCGTCTAGACGTTATAAATTGGTCCCCGAACGTGCTCCCCGTCGACTCCGGGACTCCAGTTCCGCAGGAGGAGGAAGCAGAGTCAGCGGGGGAGCCACCGCGGTTGACTCGCCGCCGTGAGGACAGCCACGTAAGTCGAACTAAGGTACAGCTATTCGCGTAGCTGAAGTTGTGTATCTTAGTTCAAACCTGCCCTCCCACCCCAGTGTAGCCCAGGCCAAAGACTTGTCAGAGGATCCTTAAAGAACGCAGAAAGAACGACGTGAAACTTCTGTTTCTGCTGACGTTACTTCCCCTGGTGGGAAATGCTGCCGAAGCTCCCCGGAGTGGTGTAGAAATCTGGCTGAAAAATGCTCGATGGCCATCATCGTTCAGAGGCAGAAGAGACAATATAATCCCGGAGGTTTGCTGACTATTTACAAGCAGCAGAGCAGTGTGAGGCAGTTCCTTAAATAAAAACAGGTTGAGCTCTCGAGACTGCTCTGCAATGTGGGAGAGTCTCAAGCAGGCTGACAGAGTCCTGTGGCACCTTAAGCAGGCTGTGAGCTATGAATGGCGTTCGCTCATTTCTCGCTGTACAGAGGAAGAACAGGGATGGAAATTGAAACAGTCTAAATTGGTTTGGGGAAGGAGGGGAAGAAAATGAGGAAATGCTTAAAATAGTTCAACCGTTTGCTGTCGAGACCTGGATTCTTTCCCTGAAATGGGAAAGTCCCATCGTTGGGACAGCCGGGTGTAAAGGAACTAGGGTGACCAGACCAGCAAGAGTGAAAAATCAGGACAGGAGATGGGGGATAACAGGAGCCTATGCAAGAAAAAGACCCAAAAATCAGAACTGTCCCTATAAAATTGGGACATCTGGTCACCCTATCAGAAGCTTTGAGCCAAGGATAATAAACCTTCATGAGCTTCCAGTGCTGGGTGTGCAGACAGAGGCCCATTGCAAGACAGGCAGGTGTGGTGAGGTGGGCAAGGGAAAAGAAATTCCCGATGAAGGTGAGATGAAGACCATCCTTGCCATATGATAGAACCTCTCTTCTGGTGATCTCAAAGCACGTTACAAGCATCACTAGCTTAATTATATCTCAGGACAGCCCTGCGAGAGAAGCACTACGTTACATATGTAACAACACAAAAAATCATGAGTTAGATCCTCTGCTGGGGTAAATCAGCAAAGCTCCGTTGATTTCAATGGCGCAATGCTGCTTTCCATCAGCTTGCATGGCCTCTGACGCACGAAAAATCATATGGGAAGTCTGCAGAGGGCCTGATTTTTTTGGTTTGCTCAGCATCGGCACCTTCCGCTTTCTCCAGTCAGTGGCAGAGCCAAGAATAAGAGTGTCAGTCCTGGAGGGACGTATGTTCATGTCCAAGCCATTAAAAGTCCTGGAAGGAGACTATCAGGACTCCTTGGATTCTAGTCCCGCTCCCCTGTGTTGCATGAACTGAACGTAGTTGGGATGAGCCACGAACTTCTGTTCTCTAATTATGGGTCTGGCACCAACGTGGCAGGTATTTAACCTCCTTGTGTCTCAGTTCCTCCTCTCTAAAATGGGGAACTGCTTGCACACTGCGGGCTGGAGTATTCCCTAACCTTGAGAGAACAATACTCTGTAGAAGTGATGTGATATTTCTATTGCCTTGTACGTGGTGAAGGAAAGCCACTTAGGGGGACCAGATGTCCATTTCATGCTTCTAGGGTGTGGTTTATAAATAAGGAGGAAAAAACCCAATGGTGAGGAGTGAGCAGAACCGCCCAGGACGGGGCCTTTCAGAGAGAAGCAGCGGAATCTCCTGTATTCTGTTTACTAGCAATATAATGATGAATTTCCAGGTGGCTTCAGTGCAGACCGGAATGTGGCCATTACCTCGCTTGTTTGGTCACTTTTATTCCCCAAGTCAATGAACCCTGTAACACTCTGCTTCTCCCTTCCCTGAGCAACCGCCTCCCTCAAGGCAAGGAGCTGCTATGGATCAATTTGTAGGGCCTATCAGATGGCTCTTCCAGAACCCACCCTGCTTTACATCTGCTGCTAAATGGGACCGTGCCTTTAAATGGGCCCTTAGGACTCCTCACTGTGGGAACGTGTTAAAGCGTTGGCTGTAGATAATGGCTGTCATAGATGTTGAATAATTGAATATTATGCCTGTCTTCCCCCACTCTAAAACTGCCTATTAATAGCATAATCTGCCAGGGTGTTTCCATCCATCAAAAAGCTGAGAAAATATGATTAGCTTTATGCGGCAGGGTGTGGGGGGAAGGATTTGGAGGAATAAACTGGGATAAAGATTGAAGTGGGGTATGAGTTCCAGGGGGTTGAATGGTCTTTTCTCTCAACATGAAAGGGGATAGCATCTTACCAACTCTGCCCTGCTAAGACAGACCAGAGCCGCTGGGAGGGATCATGGTTACCGTATAAACTTCCAGAGGAGCCAGTGCCTCCTGATACACTTAAAAGTCATTAAAAAGCTTTGATCTTTGTCTTAGTGGCACAGCCTTATACCTGAGTAATTACAGTGGGGTTGTGGAGCCAGTCTTGCCTGAAGAACTCGCTGCCTTGGAAGGAACAGAGAGAACAGCTGCACTAGAAACCATCCGATTCTACCTGGATAGAGCGAGAATAATCTGAGAACCACCCCAGTGGCTTTCTGCTGAGTATCTTAGATTGTTTCCCAAGAGCTCACACTGGGCCCAGCTCAGTTGAGAGCACAAAGGAAGATACATTCCCTGCCTCTAGGGGTTTCCGTCTGGATTACACAGGACAGATGGACAGACACTGTGTGGTCAGATTCAAGCTTCACGCTTCCATTCTAGGTTGGCCTGGCTGCTCCCAGGCACAGCAGGTCTTTCTCCTGCTTGGGGGTAGGATTCCCTGGGGGGATCAGTTCCACACAGGAAGCCCTGGTTCTGCAGGGCTCTCTTCTTCTGCTTTGTCTTGGTTCAGAGCCCACTTCCTCCTGAAGCGGGCCTGGGATATGATTTGTAAGGGGGTCTACAGCGCAGTGGGGTTTTTCCATTGTTGAGAGTCAAGACAGCCCCTTCACACACACACACCTATTCTGCTCTGTTACTCCAGTGTGAATCTGTACTAATTCTACTGACATTATTTGAGTGAGGCTGGATTTACACCATTCTGACTGAGAGCAGAATTTGGCCCTGAGTGGGAAGCAACTTCTAATTCATCCACAAACCAGTAACCTTTTTATATCCTACCAGGTTTAAAGCCTCAGCTAAGAGAACACACTAAAGAAAAAGTGCTTGGAGAGAATCCTGCCCCTTAAGCCCTACAACCAAATGCTGGGCTCTGATTATCTGAGCCTGACACTTCACAGCTACCAGCAATAGCCTGGTGTCTGTCCGTCCAGCTGAGAACAGTGAATCAGGGGCCACCTTGCCAATCAGAGGACTGTAAATTAGATGTCTGATGCTGGGACTTGATGAAATTCAGACCTGGGCCAGTGCTGGAAAGGGGCTATGGGCCCGAAGGATCAGATGTGGTTTTATGGTCTGCTGTCTTGTAAGCTGTCGGAGCTACAAAGAAATGCTTCTGGCCACTGGAAAGCTGGAAAGCACAGCTAAGCGCATAAAGGAGCAGGGCCAGCATTTCTAAATTTCATTCTCTGTTGTGCTCATGTGGCACCATTAGGATGGTTAGTGTCTGAAATGCAGGAGCTTTGTCTGGGTAGAAAATTCTGAGTGCAAACAGGCTGCATTGAGGGCCTCTTAAAATCTTGTCTCTGCTTATCTTCTGAACTGAGAGAGATTAATGGTTAAAATCACACTGGCACTGAAGCTGGGGGTAGAAAAAAGATGATAATCCAACTGTGGCATTCGTTATTATCTCCAAACTGCTAACATTGGTCTTGAAACAGGGATCAGAACGGGAAAGAATGTCCGTTGCTCTGATGAATTGTCTGGTCAAGGCAAGTATGCTCAGAATATGAGAGCTCCTTGTGTTTGGTCAAAGACTGTGTGGAAGGACCCTCTCTCTAGATATGACATTGGATGAGCTCCAATGCTCTCTGCTTGGGTAGAAGAAACAACACTTTCCATTTGTTGCACTTGATTTCACGGGCCCAAAGCATGATCAGTCATGACTTCTTAATTCCAGTCGTTGGCTTCCTAGCCAAGCTAAGCAGAGAAGCCTCACTTTAATTCTTCAGGGTCCCCTTTTCTGGAAACACTTCAGAGTCTGATCGGATATAGCTCAGAGTTGGAAAAGGTGACTGCAAACACCTGTAAAGCATGTGATTCCTTCATTTGTTGCATAGAAATTGCGTTGGTGGAATCTGAGGTCATAAGAATTCGAGGTGATCAAGGCCTGTCAGATCATTTCCCTCGTTCCCTAGGAGCCTGTGCAAATCACATGGTTCCTCACTCCCATGCTACCTATGTTATATAGGAGTAGTTAATGGGAGGCAGATGACTAAGATTAGAATGTAATCAGTAATCCTACTGTATGATTCCTGAGTATGTGTAAGAGATGCCCCCAAATAAGATGCTAAGCCATATGTATAATAGAAGGCTGGCAAGTCAGCGGGTGAGAGAATTAGGATTTAGAGCTAAGGGGATTTCTAGTGTCTCTCTGTATTTTGTGCAAAAACAGAAAAATAATTTACAATGTATTGCAAGAAGTGAAAGGTCTGGGCTCTCTAAGCCATCAGCTGGGGTTCCCTGGCTGGAGCAGTCCCCTACTGCGGATGTAGCCTCTCTCCTGGTCTCTTCATTAAAAATCTACGTTCCCATCCCCGTGAAAGCGCTGCCTGTGACATTCCCTTCCTGCCTTTCTTACTGACAGGTTGGGCTGAGCATAAGTGCGACGAGAAAAACTAAAGATCCATTTTCAGACCCTGAAATCTGATCTGAATGGAGCCCTGGGGCTGATGGCGAAGACTTTTGTTTTATAAGCCGCATTATGCAGCCCTGTCCCAGAGCGGTCCAATGAGGTGATATTTATCAGCAGCGTTCTGCAGTCCTAGCGCACCGGTGGGGGAATGTGTGGCGTTCAGATCCTCGCTAGCAAAGAGCCCTTTATCAATAACAAAGATAAACAAGTGTCTGACCTAAGCCAATAGTGGTAGGAAAGGGTGCCTGCCTCTCTGTCCTTAATCTCCTCCTGTGATTCCTTCATGTTGCTGAGGTCTCTGATATGTGTCTAAACTTAAAGTACATAATGTGTGCTGCAATATTTAGGAACGGCCCTAGTTTTAATTGTCTTGGCTCTTCCCTGTTTACACTGATATCCTATCTGATCCACTGGCCATTTAGATCCAGTATGATTATCCAAATGTAGCTAAACTGGATTTGATGTAGTAAAAAGTGTTGATCGCCAGTAATAATTTTCTTGTCTAGTTCCTTTCATCTAGTAACCTCAAAATGTCTTTTATAACTATGAATGGAGCCTCACGACACTCCTGTGGAGTAGGTGACGATACTCCATTTTACAGATTGGGAAATTGAGACACAGCGTGGGAAGGGGACTTGCCCAAGGCCATATAGTGAGTCTGTGGCAGAGCTGGCCATAGCATCCAGAACTCTTGATTTCATCATCTTGAACTGGTTTTGTAAACTGTGAGCCATGTAAGCATGATTTGGTTTTTAAAATCCCTGGAAAAACTGTGTGTCTAATGGAACCCCCAACGTACCTTTTACCTCCAGTGCAGAGATGTCCAGAAGCACGACCATTGAGTTACACGTTGAGTTTCATTTTTCTGAAAGGAGCGCATGCGTCTGTGGATTATTATGTTCCTGCCAAGGCTTCAGGGTGCTCTTGAAAACAAGTTGCTGCACATCTCTGAGCTAGATCTAGGTGTGACTTATTAAACTGTTGTTTACGAATGCTTCTCTGCGGTGCTTGCTGAGTTTCAAAGGGCGTATTCTGTTGCCTACATGATCACCAGAGGTGATGGTGTTTAGTGAATGTGAAGAGTGGGGTAGGCCAAAAACAGCACCTTAGATCCAGGCACGCGGAAGGACTCAGTCTGAGCTTTGCGACTCAGACCTGTGGCTAGGTTTTGGAGAACAGGCTGAGCAGCGTCCTACGTGCGTTTGAGTGTGCGTGAGTGGAGGCTGTCGATACCACAGAAGGCGACTCAGAGCCATTCTGTAGCGAGGTGCTTACATTGGCAAGAACAGCTGCTGTGGGTGAGAAACGACAGGATAATCTTTGCTCTGTTAAAAGCTTACGTGGAACCCATCTGACTGTTCATGGGGGCAGACTGATCCGGAGCTGGGCATTGAAACCAGGCCGTGGCAGCGGCCCCCTGAGTCTCGTTCCCAAGCCCATGGCAGTTCTGTGACTAACCAGGTTGTCCTGAAGGGAGGCATCGTGGAAGCAGTGCAAATGATCCTGACAGCTACCCAGAAATGCAGCCTGCCTTTTGAAACCCGTCAGTGCAGAGCCAGCCTCTGAAATCCGATTCTCTGCCTTGCCCGTCTAGCGCATTCGGGGCGGAGGATCTCAGAGCACTTTACAGATCTTAAAAACTGAAGTCTCATTGTCGCCGTGGATGGCGGGAAGTATCGCCACCCTTGTTTTATAGGTGGGGAAACTGAGGCATGGAGGTAAAATGACTCAGCCATAGTTGCACAGTGAGTCAGTGACAAAGCTGGGGATAGAACCCAGATCTCCTGGCTCCCACCAAAGTCACAAAACCAAGGCATGTAGGCCAGTCTGAGGCTTAGTACAGCCAATTAGCTGCAATGACACTTTATTTATTACAAAGATGCGTGACCGTCTCCTTGCATCTGTGTAATAATAGGAATCCTGTGCGCTTCTCCAGTGCCTGTAACCCAGTGGGCCGTACTTGCATCACAAACACTAATGAATTCAACTCCAGCCCCTCTGCAGGTATTAGCCCCATTTTATAGCTGGGGAAACTGTGAGGTGGTGATTTGCCAGTGGTTCTCCGGTAAGTCAATGAGACCCAGGATCTGAACTCCCAATTCTGCGCCCTAACCCAAAAGCCCAGTTAGTTGTATAAAAAGGGAGAATTGGATTTATGTGTCATTACCCTTTAGAGTTCTGCCTGGGGAGAAATCGTGTTACGTTTAAGCAGTTGTACGTTTTATCGCACATGCCCGGCTGTGAGAATCGTTGCCTACACATCAGTGTCCACACGCTCCCTTTGTCCAGTGCTGAGCTCTCCTCGCGCCTGTGATAACCTGGCAGAAAAGCAGAGGGGACGTTGGCGCTGACCAACAGACACGCCATCCACACCCAGGGAAGTGCTTTTCCCAGTAGGGTCAGCGCAGCTGTGGTGAAGCCAGTGAGAATTGTCGCTGTGTCTCGCTCCTGCATGCATGTGGCGTCTACAGAGCCGTGTTCTGTAGATACCGTTGTAGGCCCATAAGCCATTTCAAGGCCCCCTTTGTGACACTGTGGATAACGTCCAGTTCCCCTTTGGATTCGTATTCGAGGCACGGCATTACGATGTGTTGGATGGTTCGGATGTTCTCACTGCAGCCGCAGGAAGCCGCTTCTTTGGTTTTCCAGCGTGTGCCTCAAGTAGCCCCATTACCCAAGGTTTGTTCAGATGCGGTTCAGTGAAGTCTGAAGTGTGCCTGGCAGGTTGAAACCGGGACAGCGGCTTGTTGGGTCAGTAACGATGTGCTTGTTTGGAACGGTAGATGAGGTCCAGACACTTTGCCGTTCCCTGGCTGGATCCAGAGGCATGGAGGGGTGGAGGGAGGATCATCTCTGAAACCAGGCCATTAAACAGGCTGGCTGTTCAGTTCTTCTCCTAAGAAATGGGTCAAGATTGGCCTGTGTTTCCAAGTACTGATGGCTCATAAAGCTAGTGGCTAGTATCCAAAGCATACAAAATAAATATTTAGACCCAAATACATGCTGGAAACATGCGATGGCAATAAAGAAATATTCATCCTGCTCCGAAATCCCCTTCCCTTTAAAAGCCCTGCCCCGCCGGCTGACCTGGGGTACACGTCTCTGTGCCTCTTGGACAATCAGCTGCCAAACGTATACACACAGGTGCAAGCTGGCGAGTTTTTCAGTGTGCTCGTCAAGCCATGGCACGGGCTTTATGTCCATTATGGGCACTAGGGGTGCGAGGAGGTAGGTGGATGCCACCCCAGTGGAGTCTGATGGAATTGCACTTGTTATCCCAGGTCTGAACGTGGCCCTGAAACTGCATTTGGGCGAGTTAAGGACTTGGGGGTCCCTTGCGTCAGGGCTGGTCACTGAAGGGATGTATGAATACGGCCCTGGAGATTGTAAGGTAATTGACTGAAACTCAGAGGGCCATTCCCCCGCCCGGTAGCTGACACTCCCTCTTCTGTTTTCAGTTGCAGAGTTACTTTGCAGCCTGTGAGGATGAGACCCCAGCAATTAGAAATCATGATAAAGTTCTGCAGCGGCTATGTGAGCACCTGGACCACGCTCTGCTTTATGGGTAAGATCTACCACGCTGGACTGTGCGCTCGGCCGGCCTGGGTCCCGCCCAAGGTACAGAGCTGGGCTTGAAGAAGGGATGGGGTGTTCAGGAAGGGGAACAAATGATTTCATTATGCAGTATCCTAGTGGGATCCCCAAATGCATATTTTGGCAATCTGCTTCTAAACCCCGGAGTAGAGGTCATCCTAGCTGGGAAAAGAAAACTGCAGGGCACCAAGATTAGGGCCCCATTCTTGATTCATCCTTTTCAATCTCGTCCTTCTTTTGTCTCCCCCTCACCATTTAAAAGGTCCTTTCCTCCTCCCACCTCTCTGAATTTCCTCCCCTCCAGTTCTTCTTCAGAACCAGGTGTTTGGGTTTTGAAGAAGTCCAAATTAGGAAAACCTCTGTAGCTCCCCCTGTCCCAGCCTGATGTTGAGAAACCATGAGTGACGACAGTCCAGGATGGGTGGTTTCCAACATGGACTATGGAGTGCGCATCATAGAAGATCAGTGTTGGAAGGGACCCCAGGAGATCATCTAGTCCAACCCCCTGCTCAAAGCAGGACCAATCCCCAATTAAATCATCTAACAGATTTTTGTCTCATATCCCTAAATGGCCCCCCTCCAGGATTGAACTCACAATGCTGGATTTAGCAGGCCCATGCTCAAACCACTGAGCTACCTCTCCCTTGTGGCACTCTTTCTAGGCAATAACTTATTTGCTTCAGGGTCTGAAAGCACTGACTTCTTTCCGTAACTATCCTGTCTGTTTCCATCCCCCCAGGCTGCAAGATCTCTCCTCAGGCTACTGGGTGCTGGTCGTCCACTTCACCCGCCGGGAAGCCATCAAGCAGATAGAAGTGCTGCAGCATGTGGCCACCAATTTGGGGCGCAGTGAGTATTTTATTCTTCACCTTCTAGGGCAGCTCTCTCAGTGGGCGAGTCTCAATTCTAGGAAAGCCGGCATGAGATCTGAGTGGGTTTTCATTGCTGTAGGTTTGAGATCCTGGTCTGTGCTCACAGCTGGTGTATGCAGGAAGTCCGTGAAGTAGTAGCCACACCTGCTATCTCTGAAGCTGGTCCTGTAGTACAGTCAACAGACTCTTCCACGTTTCCTTTGTCCAGAGCAGGAAGTAGAGAGTCGTTGTGTGGTGACCATAGGTAGCAGAGGCTGTTTGTTACAGAGGTGTGTAGATGACCTGGAATGAGACTATTTTAATAAGAAATACTGCAAGCCCAAGTACCAGGTGTTAGTGGAATGCCCCAATCCCCAATTTGAATGCTCAGATCTGGGCATAGAAGCCCACAGATCACTTGGGCCCAAAGACCTGATTGAGACATGCAAATACAGACTGACATATCCAAATGCACTGGAAAACTGGGCTGGGCATGGCAGTAAAGTGTCTTATCTGGCGTCTCCAGATTGTCCGCTTCTGGGGTTTGCACACAGATCTCCTAGCCAGGCCTTTCTGAATGAAAGGTCTGGATGTGATTCTGTGAAACAAACCAACCAGCCAGGCAGTGCAATTGGCTGGTAGGAGAGATTTTTGGCAGAGTGGCCCAAGGTGATTTGTATGGGCCCCTCCTTCTCAGTCCCGGAAGGTTACTGTGGAACTGCCACAGGTACTGAAGCTCCTTTTGCTTTGAGGCAGACCAAGGAAATGTGATGTCAAATGTGCAGATGTTCTTTGTCCGTTATTAAAAGCGCGTGCGACCTTTTTCACATCAAGGCCAGCTTTGAGCAGGAGTGCTGTGGAGAGTCCCACAGCTCTACCGGCTTATCCCTCCTCTCTTCCCACCACCTCCTCCCTACCCTGAGGAGAGCAGAGCTGAGTACAGCATCATTGAGGCAATGTGGCCTAGTGGGCAGAGTGCTAGACTGTACTTTAGGAGGCCAGCGTTCTAGTCCTGGCTCTGCTGGATGACCTGGGACAAGTCATTGCCCCTTATGTACCTCAGTTTCCCCATCTGTAAAATGGGGATAATGCTACTGACTTCCTTTGAGATCTACATTGTGTGTGCTCTGTTGTGGGAGGGGAGAGCTCAGTGGTTTGAGTATTGGCCTGCTAAACCAGGATTGTGAGTTCAATCCTTGAGGGGGGCCATTTAGGGATATGGGGTAAAAATCTATTGATGATTTAATTGGGGATTGGTCCTGCTTTGAGCAGGTAGTTGGACTAGATGATCTCCTGAGGTCCCTTCCAACCCTGATATTCTATGATTCTATCATCCTTCAGTGAAATTCACCTCTCTTTCCGCTCAGACCTTGTCCTCCAGCAGCCCCTGATTGTCTAGCCTCCCGCTCATTATTTGAAATGATTTAGGGGGTGATTCTTGGTCTGTTAATCCTGCCTGAGCCGTTCATGATAATTATTCACTATTGGAAAGAACAGCCGGTTTAGCTTTTGGTGGCACTTGTAGGGCCCACGGAATTGTTTCTGTTTTGTGATGAGCTGAGCACAGCTCTTTAGATTGTGGCTTCCACCACAAACACTCATGATCATGAATCTGAAATTAATTTCCTGCCGCTGCTTTCCTAAAATCCCTGCGTCCAGGAACATTCCTGACAGTGAACTGCTTCACTCAACTATTCATGGCATGTCAATGCCCATGGGGCTTGAACCGCTTCAGCAAACTGGTTAAAAATATGAATTAATATTTGTAGAGGGTTTTTTCTCCCCTTCCAGTGTTTGCCCGGCTCTGGACAGCGGCGTCTGCTGATTAATAACCTTTGGTGCTTGTTTCAGGTCGAGCTTGGCTCTACCTGGCCCTCAATGAGAACTCGCTGGAGAGCTACTTAAGGCTGTTTCAGGAGAATCTAAGTCTGCTGCACAAGTACTATGTCAAGTGAGTAGCACAGTCCTCTCAGTCCTGCCACTGGGGCTCCGCTGCTGGTTACGTTTTCCTTTGAGGACGCTAATCTCCATTTTGCTTGAAATGAACTTGCAGCAAATCAGGTTCCCCCGAGGCTTTTGGAAACACTGAGGGCTTACAGCTGCTTTTCTAGGGAGAGGCTTCTTGGCCATAGAGCTCAGTCTTGCAGGCACCAGATTGGCTAGGGCTGCAGCCGGCCTGCGGGTGCCCTGTGATGTCCCAGGCAAAGAGGAAGTTGCAACTGCTCTATGTAAATGCGTCTGTAGTCCTGCCTGGAGCTGGCCGGTGGGCCCGCTCATAGAGTTGCAGCTGAATGGAGCCAGTCTCTCGCTCATGGGTGGTGGCGTTTGGCTGCCTGGCGCTTGCTCCTCATGGCCAGCTCATCCTTCTGAACATCAGCAAGAATATGGAGTGTGATGGACCGTGATTGTCTTTCATAAACTAGCCTGAGACCAGTAAGGCAGTGAGGAGGTACATTTTCTTCCTTCCTTTGCTGACGTTTGGTAACATTTTGAAAGGTGCATAAGAGGCGAAATGCCACTGATTTTCAATGAGACTCCCAAGGGGCTAAATCACTTTTGAAAATCAGACTTAGGCTCCTAAATCACTCAGGCCCCTTTGAATATTTTACCCATAGCAATTATTACATAGTTTATGTTCAAGGCAGCCTCTCTGTGTGTATTCACAAATGTATTGGCTACTATAGATACCTCCTGAATGTCACACCTGCTTTGTGTTACTTTACTTTGCTTCCCTCTGTCTTGAATGACTTTGACTCGCTCTTCCCGTGCCCCCCTCGCCAGATGTTCAAAGGAGACCATAACTGTTTTTATTTTGCAGTGAGGGGCGCTAGAGGGCCTGCCACTTGTCCAATGCTTGTGATGAATTTGGTAAGCGTATGGGCTGTACATTTTAAAAAGGAAGCTCACCGGCTTCTTGGCTAATTTGATGCCCTCACTGCAAGTCTAGTAGGTGTCTCTTGATCCTCAGGGTTTTCAAGGAGACTCCCTCTCTGTCTCTTTCATCCAGAGGACAGATGGTTGTGGCATGCCCCAAGGCTGATCTTAACTCAGGAAAGGGCAGATGTCTAAAGGAGGTGCAGCCAGCTGGCTCTCCTGAGTCTTGAGCCTGCAAGAGAAGTTTGCTGCCTTCACAGCCATTCAACCCTGGTTAGCCTCGAGCAAGGATACCAAAGAGAAACCTTGACATGCTAAAAATGGTGTGATTCCATCCCACTTCAGCTGTCTGAGTCTAAGGTTGTTTACACTGTAGCTCAGGGTCATGTCCTGGAAACCAGATGGATGGAGAATGTGTTTTGATCTGTAAGATCATATGCTCGGTGAGGGTCCTCGCAGCTGTTTTGTCTCCATGCCAAAGCTGAATGTCCTTGTATTGTATCTGTGTCACAGGAATGCCCTGGTCTGCAGTGACGATCACCTGACCTTGTTCCTGACGCTGGTGTCTGGGCTGGAATTCATTCGCTTTGACTTGGATCTGGTGAGAATTACCGTCTTGTTTCACTGTCTTCACTGCCAGATAGAAAGGCTGTAGCGCAAGAAAAGCCCATACACCATTTGAAGCTTGGGCCAGCTTAATATTTAATAAACTCTGCCCCTTGGCAGAGATGCAGCCTCACAGCTTCTTGGCTGCAGTAGCTCAGGGACAGCCCTTGGTCAGAGGAATCATTTGGTTTCACAAGTCAGCACATCTCCAGTTCTACAAAAAAATAACATTCTCCTCCCCGGGCACGGCCAGGAGAAGGCAGCAGACGGCTGTCGTGTCGGGCAAGGAACAGGTGCTTCTACTAAAGGAAAATTTTGCCAACCTCTGGCAAAGACGACGACTTATAAATCCTTTGCCTTGCACCATAGTATACACATTGCTTTAAAGCCTCAGTGAAACACACAGTCCCTGCCTGCGGAGCTCACAACTCCAGGCAGCTGGGGCAAGATCAGCCATTCACGAAAGGGAAGTGGTCAGGCTCCCTGGGTAGGAGAGGGTTGAGGGAGTGATTCCTGGAGGGAGGACTTTGAAGGAGTACACGTGACGGATAAACACGAGGGCAGCATGGTGGAAGGCACAATGAATGGGAGAAGGAAACGAAGTGGGGGGACGAGGGAGGCGGAGATTGAATTGGGAGAGGGAGGGAGACGAGAGATGCTGATGGGGCGGAGTTAACATCGGGCCCCGCAGGTGGTGACTGTGGATCTCGTGTGGTAAAAGACCAAGGAAAGCGAGTCCGTGAGGGATTTCCAGGTTGCAGGTTTCTAGGACCCAAACATCTAGGACTTCAAACATCAAGAGTGCCGCAAAGCGCTGACAGAGCTGTGGAAAGGGCTGGGCTGGCGGGTGGGGGGCAAGGGGGTAAGGATTGAGGGGCGTCAGCAGAGCTGGGTGGGAGAGCTCAGGAGTGGAACAAGAACGGGCTCTGCAGGGTCAGGAGTGAGGTGCAGTGGTACCTCTGTGTGGCAGAAGCTTGCTCAGAGCCGTACATAATTTCCCTGCTACGGGCTAGTGCTTTCAGAATGAAGGAAAAACACGGCACTGCAGTGGTGTCATCTCTGATCATCCCTTGGTTTGTGAAACATGCGGAACCAGGGTGTTTGCACATCTAATGTCACATTTGTGTTACACTCGGCCTCCTGTGTTGCATCATGTCATCCCTGGCAGAGTTGTCCAAGGAAAGGCAGCGTCTGACGCACTGACTCTCTTCTCTGTGGCTCTGCTCCCAGGACGCCCCTTACTTGGACCTGGCGCCGTACATGCCCGATTACTACAAGCCCCAGTATCTGCTGGACTTCGAGGATCGCCTGCCCAGCTCCATCCATGGCTCAGACAGCCTGTCGCTCAACTCCTTCAACTCCGTCACCTCCACCAACCTGGAGTGGGACGACAGTGCCATTGCTCCTTCAAGTGAGGGTAAGTGGGCACAGAGGGCAGAGGGAAGGGGTGTTTGGACAGGAACCTGAACGCTGCAGAAGAATGAGAAACGCTCTCAGGTTCTAGGACCATACCCAACCCAGCAGAGATCTGGCTGGCATCTCTTCTCGCTGGGAATAGGATTAAAGCTTTGTAGCTGGGCAATACCCCTGCCTTTCCATATAGTCTGTAACGTGCTGTCCCATTTGCTAAGAATCCACTAACCCACTGGGCCAGATGAGAGACAAGCCAGGGGAACCGGGTGATAAGGAGCCGATTGTAGTGACCAGGAGTGGGCCCCTAGTTAGCCCCCTCAGTCTTGCATGCAGAGGTGTGGCCAGTGGAGAGTACAGGTCCCAGCATGCTTTGCTCCATCTTGATCCAAGCCAGACCCTCCTGCCTAGACTGAAGATAAGTTTTCCAGCCCACATTTGTCTTTGATGTTTCCTTTGCATCAGGGCACTTTCCAGTTCTTCAGCCTTAAAATTCCACCGGTGCTCCAGGGAGGGCGCTCCCTGTTACTCGGTGGAATTCTCCAGCGGGAAAGGTGACGCGGGAAGGCTCCAATTCGGTTTAAAGCCCAGAGGGTGGGCCCCTCTAGCTCCTGACCTGGGACACTGATTGCAGGCAGGCTGGGTTTGCTTCTCCCCCTGGCAGATTCAGCAGCTACCTCTTTCAGGCCTGAAGAGCAAAAGCCAGAGTCTAATTGAGCATAGGCCTCTTGCTTCAATGTGGCGTTTGGGTTCATCGATCTACAGAGGTTCATGTATAACCATTACACCTGTGTGGTGGGTTAAAATGGACCTGCGAGAGCCATTCCCAGCTAAGCAAGGGAAATAAAACTCCAAGCATTAGTCCTTTTTATTTTTTTTTAAGCCCTTTCCTCTGGGCTTTTTCTCTTGTCCACAAAACAAAACCAAAATCAGCCTTGGGCAAGGATTCAACCAGCCGGAAGGGGGCTTACCTTAGGCTCCCTTGCGCTGTGGGCTCTGGATACAGAGTCCAAGACTGGGCAAAGTTGACAAGCCCAGGATGGCCTTTTCAGTGGGATCTGCCAGTCCCCATTGTCGGTTTGCAAATTAAAAACATGGGTGTTTACAGGTTTTAAGGTAGGAGGGGGGCCCAGTCGGCTGGTGAGGGATGTCTTCCAGCTACTCACAGTAGTAAACTTCACAGCAATTTTAACTAAATCTTTCCTCCACTCCCCAGCAGCCTTCCTGACCTCCGCAGTACAGCCAGCCTGTTAACTGTCCTAGAGCAGTGAGGTGCAATGCTGAAAGCCCCAGCCGCACCAATTGGAGGCAGTGCAGGGCAGAGGGCAGATTTAGCAGTTATCAGTCCATTTTGTATTGATCTCCAAGCCCTTGTTCTCTGCTGTTATACTGGAGACTTGGCCCAAACATCTGGCTCCCAGCATGTCAGGTCTCTGTTGTAGATGTAACCCATCCCCCAGCTCTGTCGCCATCTGCAGAACATGTCTGGGGCCCGGGAATACTCTCTTATGGAGTGTCCATTCGTGTGAATGGACCACCTGGATATTGTCATTGTACGGCCAGAGTGGTTAGCACGGTGTGCAAATCAACCGAAGGGCTAAATGCAGGAGATGCTGCTGTGAGGTTGAAACTCACAAGAAGCTGGAAGTTTGGTTTAGAAATGGGAACTGGGAATCCCAGCTGCTGGGTGCTGTTTTTGGCTCTGGCCCAGAATCACTGCGTGACTCTGGTTAGTGATCTCTCAGCTCTGTGCCTCAGTTTCCCAATCTGTAGACTAGGATGATAGTGACTGTCTCATCCCCTCCCACAGTGAGGTAGGGACTCAGTAAAATGAAGTTTCTAAAGTGCTTTCAAACCATTTGATGGAACGTGCAATTAGCACACAATGTTATTTACATAGGCTTGATGCAGGGTGTCAGGTGTTAGGTTCTGTGTATATATAAGCAGCCTCCATTCCTCCCAGTGGGTTGTTGACTCTGAAGCATAACAATGACAACTAGACATTAACTTACTAACTGTTTCACAGCTGATCATTGTAATAGGAACATCCAGCTACTCTGCGATTGTAGGTGGAGCTTGCTCGGAGGACCAGTTTTTCCCTTTAGTCTAACCCTTGGTTTTGTAAACATTACTGAATTAAACATCACAATACCTCCGGGAGGCCAGTGTAAGTGGGGAAACTGAGGCACAGAGCGAGTACATAATCACCAAGCTGATCCCTCAAGTCAGTAGTGGAGCTGAGGCTGAAATTCCTGGCCCTCAGCCCAGTGCATACGCCATTAGGCTCTGCTACACCAATCATCCATTTTCCGATTTTAACTTTACAACCCCTCACATAATGGGGCCTCGATCCCTGAGGGGGGCCTTAGAAGCTACTGTAATACAAACAGTCATTAGTAAGGCCGGCTTCCTTTTACACACATGTTTCCTAACCAGTTTCTCATTCTTTTCAGATGATTGTTTTATTTATCCCCCACATCCACTGTTCATATGTTCCCCATGCCCCCATCTCTCCCGACAACTTCTGTTTCTAATCCTCCGTTTTATCCCTCATTTTTGTAGATTATGATTTTGGAGATGTCTTTCCTGCAGTGCCGTCCATACCCGGCACAGCCTGGGAAGGTGGGACATTGTCATCTGTTACCATGTTTCTCTCTCCTGCATCCTTTCCACGCCAAGCTTGCTGCATGAAATTGATTTTTTTAAAAATGAGAACAAATATTCTAATCTTGATGGAATTCTGTAGCGGCAGAAACAAGGTCTGTGTTGAATGGATCTTCTGACTGCAGAGCTGGAGCTCTGGGTCGCCTACTCTGTCTGCTGGAGTGTGAGGTTTTCCTCCAGTTACTGGGCACCCCACAGATATTCTGACATTACTATGCATCACAGAACGTTGTGATTATTTCTCCTGATTCTGATTAATATGTCACTTGCACCTGGTGTATGTGTCTGACCAGTGGTTTTAAGACACTCTGCTCAGATCACTTGTAGCTGATGTTTCTATCAAGTAAAATTGGATTTGTTTACTAAAATGACTATCTAATACACTATGGGAGCTGGATTAATAAGGGGATCTTTTACCAGACTAATAAAGAAACCTGTTAAATTACTCCTGCCATGAAACCGACACACAGGGATCAGGGAACATCCCAAATGCATCAGGTAGTTATAAACTAAAGTACCAAAGCGTTCCTTCTCAATACAGCATATGCTGTATGTTTCCTTCATGTGGTAAAGAGCAGATGTGTAGATTAGCAGACATGTGCCAGAATATTGCAAGAGATCTGTGTTCATAAATTAGCCAACTGGGTATAGAAAATGGCTTCTGATGGAATTCTACTTTTAATAGAATTTTTGTTGATTTTTAGGTGAGTTTTTTTTCTCCCCTTCACAGGCCTTGACATAGGCTTCCCTCCTGGGTTAAAATATCTATCAAAGCCATAACCTTCAGCTAACAACCTTATTTCGTTTGCTCATTGCTCTCTTTTTTAACCCTGGCTGTGAGCAATCTCTATTTCTAGGAATAAAGGGCACATCTCTATTTTATGGGCGTCTGTTCTATTTGCTCTTCATGGAGTACATCCTTTCCATTCACATAAAGACACTACTAGACAGCTCTGTGTGTTGTTCGTGTATAATTGGATTAGGAAATCTGTCTTCTTTACCCATGGAGGAAATATATATATATATATATATATATATATATATAGTCATTTCTAGCTTAGCATCATCAAACCGATACTCTTACAGCAAAGATCTGCTTGAATTCCATCAGGATGGCTTTTGGTCTCTAACATTCTCTCCTCTCTGTAAACTTTCTCTCTCTCCAAGCACAAGAGACACTCTTCGGATTTCAGAGCACACTCTGAGTAGCTGAAAACAAAAAAACCACTGACCCTTTTCCTCTTGCAGTCACATGTGGTTAACACAGAATCTGGCCTAGCTCTGGAGTTCTCTGCAACCAGGGTACTAACAGCGTTTGTTATAATGACCATTCCTGGAATGAAATAATCTATATGTGTTTCCTCAAAGCAACTGTTCCCTCCAGCACTTCCTACCAAAGGGTCCTGGAACTGTGATCCCCCAAAAGCCAATGTTCCCCCACCGCTACCCACAGCAGCACCTGTTGGGAGATTCTGTGAGCTTTCTTTAGCCATAAGGTTTTGATGAGACCCTTTGGTTTCCCTGGATGGAAGAAATTAGGTTTGATGCAGCTGTGGATTGCTGGACAGGGGACATTGGACAGCACTCCTGGTGGCTGGCTTTGGTGTTGGTGTTTAATGGGGGTATAGTTGGCGGGTATGGTGCTGTATGTATTATCAGTCATTATTGTCATGTCGTCCCCCGTTTCTTCCCTGCCCCCAGCCAGGTAGCATCCAGGGTGTCATTTTACTGCAAGCCTGATTGGCTGTTGAGAGGTTGTGATTAATTCTGGTGTTTTGTACTGTTAGAACAATGGCTTTTGTTCCCTAAACTTGTAAATACACTTTAAAAATGCAGAGAATATTAATTACATTTTTAAATAAGAAACAATGGGCTACTTAATAGTACATGTTGTTGCGTGAGGTGGTGTAATCCTCCCTTACTGTGAGAGATCTGTGCTGCTTCTATGAGCAATTTCCATTCATGCCACTATAACACAGTCCCAGCTCTGAGCCTTGGGGGCATAGAGCCACCCTTCGGGGTCAGATTGCAAGATTGGGCCTTAAATCATAAGGATGCGATTTTGCAGTACTGATCAGACCTCTCTGTAATAACCTTGCTTGCATCAAAAAAACCCTTCTCTCCTCCCTTAGCTTACTAAATGGATTTCTAGCCATACACATAAATATCAAGCAGTTAAGAATTTGTACCTCTCCCTTTACCCTTACGCATTTAAATGGACCCTGTCAGAATAGAACTCTGTATTTTAGACAAAGCCAAATAACCTTATTGGCAATAAAGGTAACTAATTCGGTGGCTGAAATTGAAGTAGATCTTTAAAAGTCATTTAATTTTTCTGTTTTACTCAGTTTGGACGGTGAAAATAGACCAGTCAGTTTCACTTTCACTGTGGCTTCATATCTGTCACTGAGAACTACAGAGCAATGTTTAAGTTTAAACAGAAACTGTTTCGAAACAAATATTCACAACCCATCACTGAACATTGGATTTGATAAAAACCTGTTTGTTTTTCTAATGCAAAACCTACCTTTCAAGGGTAAATTACTGGATAGTCTCTTAATTTTGTTAAGCATAGGAGACTATTGTTTCTGTTTCTTGATTGGTTGAGCCCAACGCTTTAGATTGTGGCTTCCACTGCAAACAGTCATGATCATGAATCTGAAATTAATTTCCTGCCAATATTTTCTTAAAATCCCTGCTTGCAGGAATGTTGATAGATTCTTATCTGGCCTGAGAATATCTGTCTAAAGGCCATGGCAGAGTTCCTTTACATGACTTGATTTTGTGGACAGATAACCCTGAGTGAGAATTGCATGACCCCACAAATCAGAATTGCACCGTATCTTCTGTCCATTACCACTAACATCGGCCCAGCTGGTTGGACTAAGACTTTTTTGTTCTCTGTGTCGTTTCTTGTCCCTTGCTGTTGGATGAGTGTTGTATTTCTCTCCAGGCTGCTCTGTTGATTGTATATCAGGAGGAAAGTAGCATCCGCTGTTAACAGTCTCTCCCCTGCAATCTCAGAACTTCTCTTTCCAAAGCAGAGAGTTCCTGGCAAAGGGGGTCAGAACATTAATGTAACCTGAGCTCTATAGGGAACAGGCAGCTAAATCCACTGCTACCCCTTAGTGGAGACCTGGCCGCCTCTGCTTAGATAGGTTCTCAGAACTATTTCTCTGATTTCTCATCAGAAAATTGGTGAAGTTAATGAAAATCTTCTTTCTAGGGTCTTTAAATCAACAGATCTATAAGAACAGAAGAATCATTTCTTTTCTGGTTGGCCCCGTGTTGCAGTTACGGTGCTTCCAGCCAATTTAGGGTGGTCCCCTCTGTCTTGGAGCCCCAGTCAGAGTTGCTCTGTAAGGAGGAGTGGTAGTGTTGAGCAATGCAAGATACTCCATCCACAACAGCTCCTCCGGCCCCTGCCACCCCTAGGGTTTCTGCATGGTAGCTCAGGGAACACCTGTGGCTTGGTCCTGAAGAAATTAGTTTACTAATCGATGCTGTTCAGGTCTCCCTCTCACACACACCTAACTTATGACGGACGCTTTGCATTTCTCCAGCCCTGCCTGTGTGTGTCTGCATGACCCTGCCCCCACTACACACGGGTTTTGAGGCCAGGGGCACATGGCACCTTGGTCAGGCCAAAACATCCTCTGATTCCAGTGTCGGCAGGTTCCTTCCCCCAGTGTCCAGTGGATGTTTGAGCCTCCTGCAGGCAGTTGCCATTTACCAAGGAGCACAAGGGAACTGAGGTCTGATTTTCTCTCTTGCCTGGCCTGTGATGTAGCAGCGCGGACAATCCCTCCTGTACCAGGAGCTCCCCCGAGATTCTGACCCAGATCAAAGGCTGCCTGGACAGTCACTGCCTGCAGGAGACTCCCAAATGCTGATCCTAATGAGCAATTGGATTAGCAAGTCTCCTGGTTAGTTACTCCCAAGTGGTGCTCCGGGCCACGACCTTTCAGAGTCCACACGCAGCCTCACCCTGTCGAGGTCCAGGAGCTCGGTGAGGAATTCCTGCTCCCATAATAGCAGCTCACTGGGATCTTGGTTTTTCCCCTCTCCTCTTTCCCAGATGGAGACCTAACAGACACACTCAGCTGCCCACGCTCAGTGGCCTCTGATCTGAACGGCTGCAGGGCTTCCACAAAGAGTCCCACGCAGCGCTACAACCCCTTCAACGAGGAGAAGGGGGAAGTGCTGTCCTCCTCCGACACCACCCCTGCCCACACCGCCTCCCTCGAGACGATGGACGGCACAGACCCGCTGGCAAGCGGCACGGAGCTGGAAGTCATCAGGTCGGTGCCTCCCAAACACCAGGGGAGGGGGCTGTGAGCTAGAATCATAGAATCTCAGGGTTGAAAGGGACCTCAGGAGATCATCTAGTCCAACGCCCTGCTCAAAGCAGGACCAATCCCATTTTTGCCCCATATCCCTGAATGGCCCCCTCAAGAATTGAACTCGCAACCCTGGGTTTAGCAAACCAATGCTCAAACCACTGAGCTATTCCTCCCCCCCGCCAGCTCTGGGAGGGAGCTAGCATTTGCCATGTGCTGGAAGCAGGAACCTGGCAGGAGGAGATTCTTGGGCCAGAGATTCTGGGGCAGGAAATTCTGGGGCCAGACTTTCCAACATGCTCAGCCCACATCAACCCCCATTTCTCAGTGGGGGACGAGGCAGGGTTTCTCCATTGCTCTCAATGGAAGCTGCCAGAGACAGAGGTCTCTTGAAAATCTGGCCTCGGAATTTGAAGGAACTGGTGCTCTAGCATGGGGAACAGAACAAAATACCGTAAAACAAGAGCCACGGTTGCGATCCCCCAGGACTGACTTTCCAATCCCAAGCAGCACTGGCACTAAGAAAACAATCCTTTTTATACCTATTTCATACGTATTGGCCCTTCTTTATTCCTGCTGCCCTCCCATCTTACCCTCATTCAGCACCCTGCATTTAGCTTGGGGCATATCAGCTGTTTCCTGGGGCAGGATCTGAACCTTCCAGGTCTCCCCGCTCTTCCTTCTGCTACCGGCATCGGTTGATTCCTTCCTTCACTCAAGGCTGCCTGGCCTCGTCCCCGATGGCCTCCTGACTAGCCTAGAAACAAACCCCCGGAAGGGCATGAGTGGGTGGAGGCTGGTTCTGTGCTGCCCCCTTGTAGGTTGATGAGGATGCCATGTGCAGGACAGCCTTGGCACAGCCTGACCCGTGACTAGGGGCATCCATCTGGTGAGAGCTGTGTGTTTCTAGGCACAGGCTGATTTGCTAGAGACGTAGCAGATCTCGTTCCCGGGGCCGCTGGCTGGCTCTAGTTTATTATCAGCGGAGTGTCCAAAAAGCCACCTGTTGTTTTAAATGTTTATCCTTTAAAGCTACATGCCGGTGTTGCTTTCTTGGCCCGTGAATGTGTCTGATGGGGGAGTTACTACTGGAGAGTGCCTCTCTCCGGAGCAACCCCGAAGGGATCCTCCTGGCACGCAGATAGTGCCTCTCCAGTCATCACGGGAACCTCTGTTTAGTTTCTCATCAGACAGTCAATACTTCCAAGAGCCCAGCAAGGGCACTGATTGAGCCCAGACTGAAGGGGAGGGGCCCCTACTGAATCACTAACCCCACCCCTTGCAGAAATATCCTGGGCTCTCCCCGAAAGTCTCTGACCCCTGCTTAGCTTGTGGGATCTCTCCGCCTGCGATGTCCCAACCTGGTGCATGTCCTGGTAGCTGGGGGAAAGAACAGTGGGCTGGGCTACCTTGGTGGGAGTGGGGGGGGGCAGTCGACCTAAGATACATAACTTCAGCTACATAAATAGTGTAGCTGAAGTCAGCGTATCTTAGGGCGACATACCTGGCTGTCCACACGGCAGCGAGTCGACCGCTGGCGCTCCCGTCGACTCCGCTTCTTGCGGAGGTGGAGTTCCGGAGTCGATGGGGAGCGCACTTGGGGATCAATTTATCACATCTATGTTAGGCCCGATAAATCAATCCCTGATAGATCGATTGCCGCCCGCCGACCCAGCGGATAGTATAGACGTACTCACAGAAGCAAAGGCTTTCTCCAGTGCTGGGAGACCAGTGAGCAGGATTTGGATGGCATTTTGCTTTCTCTGGGGAACCTCTCTACACTCAGCACCCAGCCAGTGGGAACAGGAGAACAGGTGATCTGGCCCTTACTAACAGCAGCCCTGCCTTTGAGCTGTTCGTGTCGGTGGCATGAACACCCAGAATGTCACCCTCCACATTGGTATGGGAACCACAGCGTCCAGCATCTAGAAACTGTGGTGGGTTTACTGCTCCCTCTACTGACAGCTAGAGGTATTCCACCTTTATGTTGAATGCGCCAAAAACTGGAAACCGGCTCTAATTGCCATGGTTTTGTCCAGTGGATTTGAGGCCCTTCAGAGTCCTGGTCAGTTTTGCTCACTGTCAGCTCATGGTATTTCCAGCTGTCAGGGGAGGGCATGAAAGAAGCTGCTTTGAACTGAAGATGGCTCTTCATTTCCCAGCTCCCGCATTTCAGATTAACGAGGAATTAAACCCTCTCCCTTGTCAGAGCACCGGTCCTGAAGAATGCCACATTTTCTGCCTTTCTTGAGAGGCCTGGGAGGGAGGGAGGGAAGATTCTGAATGCAAGTAGAGAGGCTGCAACAAGTCAGATGGGCTGGCCAGAGGCAGGAAAGTCCAGTGCTTAGAACAGGGGAAAAAGAGTCGGGAGACTTGGATTCTTTCTGCCACTGACTCTCACCTAGTGTCCTTGGGCAAGTCACGTAACTTTCTGCCTGCATTTCCCCGTCTGTAGCGGGGACTAATACTTCCAAGCCGACAGGCGTGTTGTGCAGCTTCAGTTAATGGCAGCAGAGGGCAGTGTGGTTCTTGGAGGAAAGGCGCAGAGCCGGTGCATCTGAATCTGATTAAGGGCTGGGTCTTGGAGTGCCGTCCTGTTCAGGTCTGAAAATACACCCGTGGGCTTTTCTCCTGTAGCCCTTGTTTGTGCATCTGAATCCTCTGATGAGTAAAAAGAAACCTACCCTGTGTGTATAAGGAATAACCCTGGGGGTTGGTATAAGTGGGCAAGAGGGAGTCCCGGGTTCCCTCCTGTGGGCACAGAGGGCAAGGTTGGGCTCTGGTAACATCACTGCCGATTTCTCCCCTTGCAGATTAGCTAAAAAGAAGAAAACAGGCAAGAAAAAGAAGGTGAAGTTAGAGGAAATGGTGACCCCCCCTGCCCCCAGTGCCACGGAGGCTGGCGGGGACGATGGCCCGAACAGGCTGAGCGAGGGAGCTGAGCTGAAGACCGACAGCCGGCCGCCCACTCCAGAGGGCCAGGCGAGGCCAGGAGAGAGCAGCAGGGGCAAGGCCCTGAGCCAACTGGGCCTGCGGATCCCAGAGATGAAGGACACCTCCATGGAGAGCATGGGGCAGCCACTGAGCAAAGTGATCGACAGACTGAATGGGCAGCTGGACCCCAGCGGCTGGAACGGCCCCGTCGATCCCCCCGATCAGTCCTTTCGGACTGGCACGCCAGGGGAGACTCCGGACGGGCCGCCCTCTGGCACCTATAGTGAGGGGATTTCAACCCCCATGGACTTCTACCGCTTTACCGTCGAGAGTCCAAACTCTCCTGCGCCAGGTGGTGGCGACCATGACCCTGCAGGGGCTGGCCAACCGCCACATGTTCCTGGTAGCCCTGAGACTGCTGGCCAAGAGGAGGCAGGAGGAAAGGGAGAAACCACTGGGGCGGTAGAGGACGCTCCGGAGGAGGCAGAGAAAACCCAAGCCAGCGAAATGGAAACAGGCAACCCGGAGGCGCCCGGCAGGCTGAAAGGAGACCGGCCCAGTCCCTCTCTGAGCAGCGCTGATGACTCGGGGGTGGAGGAGGGGCAGGGCAGCCCGTCGGAAATGGCCCATCCATCGGAGTTCAGGTACGGCGGAGGGGAAGGGGGTTCCGACCCTGAGGCTCTTTGGGCGGGACCCAGAAAGCAGTGGAGGGAACGGCTCTCGGGGGAACGTTCCCCCTCTGGGGGTCAAAAGAGCAGCTGTGTGTGAGCCCGTTTGCGCCCCTCCTTGGTCTGAAAGAGCTGGGAGTTGGGGGGTGATTTTTGGGCCGGGTGGGGTCTGGGGGTTTCTGTACGAGTTGGCTCGTTCTAGCTGCCGCGTGGGGGAGTTTGCCGTTGGCTTGGGCTGGGTGCTGGGATTGGGGTGGTTAAGTGATTGACTAAGGCAGGAATAGAGGCCTTGGTATGAACTGAACAGAGCAGAGGAGGCCCAGCCCACCCATGTAGTCCCAGGTTTCCCCTCTGGGAAGGCAGGCCTTCCTGGGGAGCACAGGCTAGGCCGGGGGTGGGGAGCAGGAGGTAGGACAGGCGGGAGCGAGTGGGGCAAAAATATCCGCCTTACCCTATATATTCACTGCTCCTGTGGGTGGCCACTTGGCCACAGCCCCTGCCGGCCCTTGGCCCAGCGGCCACAGGAGCAGCTCACAGGTGAGTGGCAGGTTCAGAGCTGAGGCCACCCCAGGACTCCAGAGATTGGAGCGCTACCTTGTGATCCCACCGCAGGCAGGGACCTGGTCGCTTCAACCGCTGCGTCTCCGGGGTCCCCAGGATATTTCTGCGGGGCCGGCTCCCTGCCCGTCAAACCCTCCTTCCCACTTCTCTCCTCGCTCAGGGTGGATAACAACCATCTGTTACTGCTGATGATCCATGTCTTCCGGGAGAATGAGGAACAGCTGTTCAGGGTAAGTCTGGCCACGTGAAGGCAAACTCTGTCCTCAGCTGTGGTGCCAAATGTGGGTTATTGACTGAAGGCTGGGCAGGAGGCACTGGCATCTGGTGGGTTCCTCTCTGTACGTATCCTTATCTAGCTGGGCAGCAGGAGTCTTCAGGCAGGCCCCATCTACGCTAGGAAAGCCGCTTTGGTGCTGGGATCAGTGATAACATCATTAGTGCACGGCCCGGTTATACCACGGCCGCCTTGTGGAGTAGGTGAGACCTGACCGTGCCCTGGAGCCATGTTCAGATCGGGGCATTTCGAAAGCTGCGGTGCAGTCCGGGGACACGGTTATTACATGGGTTGGTCTCCTCTGGGCTAGTGACCCCAAGTGCCCGTTAGTCACGTTGGAGGCCACCGCGTGCTGCTCAGATCCCGAAGCTCGTAGTTTGGCACGGTGGAGATGGAGTTGCCCATGGTAGCTGTAGGCCGCGAGCGTGGAAGCTCTGTTTTTTAGGAGGCATCTCTCCTCTTCTCCCAGATGATCCGAATGAGCACTGGGCACATGGAGGGGAATCTTCAGCTGCTCTACGTCCTGCTGACGGACTGTTACATTTACCTGATCCGGAAAGGTAGCCCATCCCAGTGGCCTCTCTAAATTATCTTCCCAGGAGGTGCCATGGAGGCCAGCGGGGGGCTTTGCGCTCAGCGGGGGGTTTACCTGTAGAAGTTGAGATGTATCGTGAGGGTGGCGTGGGGAGTGCACACCCCATGGAAAGGGCTGCCTGTCCCGTAGGTTCAGACCACAACCAGCTGGCCCCAGGACATTCGAAATGCTGCTGATCAGCTGTTGGGGGAACCAGAGAGGTGCAGACCTGCTTAGGTGAGAGGCAATGTACCTCACCAGCTACTCTCCCAGGGACACCCCTTCTGACCCCTGGAAGTTCAGATCCCCGAATCCCTGGGTTCCTAGCTCTGCAGATTGAGCTCCTGCTGCTAGGCAGTGGGCGAGATGTGGGCAAATCTCTGTGCTGCAGTTTGGGAGCGTCCTCCCCACCTGCTCATCCCCCATCCTGTGTCCCGTGCTAGGCGCAGCGGAAAAGCCATACTTGGTGGAGGAGACGGTTTCGTACAACGAGCTGGACTACATCTCGGTGAGTCCAGGCCGAGCTCCCAGCCGCTCCTCCAGGCCTGTTGCTCGCAGAGCGCTGGGGAAAGCCAAAGAGACGGGCAGGAAACCGCCGCTTGCTTGGCTCGGCTTTTCCAGTCCCCGGGCTCGTCCCTCCTTCTCTCACTGTTGGGACATGAGGGCGTCACAGAGGTACCAAGAGGGGCTTTGTGCCGCTTGGAAGCAGCAATTCCCGACGGAGTCCGGGGCTGTTGGAGGACTCCGAGGAGCGAATCTTCCATGGCCGGGAGGTTTGCAGCCTCAGTGCAGGCGACGGGGAAGCGCCTTTGCCTCATCAGCCCTCTGGTGCCACTTGGACCTGCCAACATCATCCCATCCCAGCTGCTCGCTCTGCCACTTGGGCTCCAACACAGCCCCCGCTGCTGGCTCCTCCTGTGGCCTTTCCAGGGCACATTTGGGGGTGTCTTTCCAAAGCCTTGTCCCCACCCTGCTCCTCAGCCTCCCTAATGAACGCTTGTGTGTTGCCGCGGCAGGTTGGCCTGGATCAGCAGACGGTGACCTTGGTCTGCACCAACCGGCGGAAGCAGTTCCTGCTGGACACCGCTGACGTGGCCCTTACAGAGTAAGCGCAACTGCTGTGCGAGACGGGTTGATCTTTCCACGTGCCTGGGGTTATCGGTCGGCCACTTCCTTAGAGCCTCCGGCCTGCCCCTTGTATCTGTGAAATGATTGTGAAGCAAACGCAAGTGATTCTAATTAAGGGCAGTGTGTGGGGAGGGGCTGGATCTCATGAGCTCCCTCTTGTTGTGGTTTAAGTCACACGGCCGTTGCTCAGATTTGAGGGTTGGTTTCACGACAACAATTTAGCCCCACAAATGGTTTGACTTCGATTGCATTAAAAGTTGCAAAATGCTCCCAACAGCTCCCTCTGCTGGTTGACAGACGGTGCTGTCTGCAGGGCCTGCTGCTTTAAAGACCTCTTGCGGGCGTTTGGTTCCCGAGACCCACCGGGGTGACCGTGTTTTGCTGTGAACGGCTTGGCCTGTTCTCGTTGCAGAAGAAAGGTTTGACATTAACCTTCCCCCCACCATGATCGGGCTGTGACTCACTGGCCCCAGACACACCAGGGATGAGGACAAATTGTCGGGTTTTGAGTTCACTGGTAGATCTGCAGCTCTGCTCCCTCTGTGTTGGGCCAGGGAGAAGGTGGCTTGTGCCCTCTTGAACTCTTTAAGCCCCACGTGGCCTTTTAGGCAGCACTCTGGACAGCTCTCTCCTAAGCCAGCGGACATGTTCTCTGTTTGTTTTCCTTCCCAGTGAGTTATTTCAGCAAGGCTTGGTACGGTCAGGGCCCTGAGAGGAGCGTTTTCAGGCTCCTTCCCAGGGATCAGCAGCTTCAAAGCTTCCATTTCTGTGGACTCTTACTTTATCTCAAGACCCATTAGCGCCTTTGGGCCACCGTCCTGCAGTTGGATCTGTGTAGGTTGACCCTTATGAACCCCCCTGTGATATTGGTAGGGGGCTTGGGTCTGCCCCTGCGGACCGGACTGCAGGATTGAGTCTGCTGGCGTCCCAGCTCTCCTTGCGAATGGTGCTCCGGAGGGGTGTGAGTCCGTGAGGTGGCCTCAACAAAGATCTCCATTCTCCCCTCCCCCAGGTTCTTTCTGGTCTCCTTGAAGTCAGCCATGGTCAAAGGCTGCCGAGAGCCGCCGTACCCCAGCATCCTCACCGACGCCACTATGGAGAAGCTGGCACTGGCCAAGTTTGTGGCCCAAGAGTCAAAGTGCGAGGTGAGGCGGGAATTAGAGGTATCTTGAAATATTTTTTTCCCTGATGTCTCTTCTTACCAACAGACCTTCTGCAGAGGGGGGCTTCTTATGGGGCTCCTGCGTTCTACTCTGCAATGCCCTCTTTCCACAGGCATTAACCGAACTGTGCAGATCAGTCCTCGCTGCCTGTCCCTGTTGTGGTCTGTTTGCTGCTCCGCACCACCCCAGAGGTGACTGCATTTTCCACAGCAATGGGGTCATTCAGTGTCCCATCTGTCCTGCCGGGGGCTAGTCTGAGTTCAGTTGTGGGGGACTGCGTGGAGACGCTCTGGTGGAAGGTGTTCTGTACCAGGAGTGCACCGTGTTAAGCCGTGTGCTATGTAGTCCCTGACAGAAGCGATTCTCTGACTTGCTGCCCGATCCTTTTCTGTCCAGGCCCTTAAGGCTCTCAGAGATGTGATTCCTGTGGTATGGACCCCCCAGGCCAGGCGGCTGCTGTGTCTGCAATTAGCTCCGTTGCTGGTAGGCCTGGGAGATTGGTAACATGTTGCTCAGTCTGCCGGTCTCTCTCTCCCAGGCTTCCGAGGTGGTCGTGCGCTTCTATGGCCTCGTTCACTGGGAAGACCCCATGGATGAGGCATTGGGACCGGCCTCTTCCCTTTACGCTTCTCCTGAGAACTCGGTCACTAAAGAAGGCGTCCTGCATTACAAGGCTGGGACCTCCTACCTGGGGAAGGAGCACTGGAAGACCTGCTTTGTAGTACTCAGGTGGGAGCAGGGGCTGCGTTTACAGGCGCGCGCTGGGGAAGCCTCGTTGCCTGGGACGAGCGGCCTTGTCTGGGGGAGCCTGGACACCCCTGGGCGAGTTCAGGATGGAAAGACACCAGGAAGCCCCTCCCGACCATCCGCCCTTATTGACCTTCGCGGATTGGCACCATAATATAAGGCTAAGTTTATCCAGGAGCAGGAGTGGGGCTTCTTCAGATCTCCCCTGCGCTGCTAGATCGGGCGTTGTTTGGAGCCCCCTGTTGTTTCTGCTCCACTGAAGCCAAGTGACCCCTCGGGGCAGAGCCAGAGCTGGGACTTGAGTCCAGTCCTGGTGGCTCAGAGCAGCCGCCCTGGGAGCTAAGCCCTGGGCCAGCCCGCACTCGCTGTAAATGATGCTCTTCTTGCTGCCCTTGTTAGTGTTGTACCACGATAGCTAGAGATGGAGAGAACCCCACAGATCATTGACCCTGTTGTCCTGAAGCCCAGGATAAAGTCCCCTGCTAGAGACTGTATCCAGTATCCAGATGCAGAGCTGACCTGTGCTTCCTTAGCTCTCGTTCTTGTGAGGGACATCGGCTCCAGCCTTTTATAGCATCAGTGTGGCTCTGTCCCGACCCAGCCTGTGCTGTGCTAGCAGCAGGAATCCAGTCCCTAGTAGGGAGGGAAGTTTCTATGACAGCGGCTGGGCTAAAGCGAGGGGAGGTATGTGAGGCTGGTCAGACGGCGCTAGCTGAGTTATCAGCTTTGTCTTGTGTTTCCAATCAGCAGCAACGGGGTCTTGTACCAGTATCCAGACCGCATCGACATCATCCCTCTGCTCTCCGTGAACATGGGGTAAGTGGGCATTAAGCATGTTAGCTGCGGTGCAGTACCATAGCCATGTTCCTCTTCCTGCTGAAGTTGTACTTGCCGTAGGCAGCTGATCGTGTCGCATGGTCTCATTAGAACTGACCTGCGGCGTGAGCTGGGGTGTCTTGGTCCACTGGAAGGGATGTGCACACCAAGTACACCTGTTATGTCTCTGCACCTCCCAGTCTCTCTCACCAGGAGAAGGCAGCAGCCCACCTTTAACTGGAAGCAGAGAGTGGTGGATGGTCTTGGATGATTGGTAATGAGCTGGCGCCTTTCACCTGCACGTCCCCACCTGAGTCCCCCAGCAGCAGGGAGAGAAAGTCAGGGATATCTGAGGGGCATTCAGCCCTATATGAAGTGAATTGGGGGACAGATCTCAGGCCAGTCCCTAATGTGCAGGGGTCTGGGTTCCACATCGGAGACTACCATTACAGACAGCCTCAGGCGAAGGAGCCATGGAGATTGGACTTCCCCCCAGGTCCCTGCAGGTTGGGGCTGAGGTACATAACCTGGGCAAGGTGAGGCCACTTCCACTTCCCAGGCCTGTCGATCCAGCGCTAAGACGATTTGAAGCATTTGTCTGCTGGGGATAACTAGACAGGAATTCTCCAGCCATTGCCAGGCTGTACACAGTGATCCCAGGGTGCTGAGATCAGTCTCTGAAACACAACATGGCAGAGACTTTTCTCTGTCTGTGTTAAGTCAAAATTGGTAGGGATCTGGGAGTCAGGATTCCTGGGTTCCATTCCTGGCTCTGCCACCGACTCCTTGTGTAACTTAGAACAAGTTGCTTAGTCAGTGACTCGGTTTCCCCATTTATCGAAAGTGGGTTATTTTTTGAAGCTTTAGGCCTACACATGTGCACAGATGCCTGTGGAATCGGTGGGAGCCCCAGTCTGTATCGGAGAGCAGAGTATTCCCGTTAGCAATGCCGTGTGCGTTACGGGCTGGTCATGGCAGGAAAAGCATCCTCACAGCAGAACATGCGACTGGAGGCTTGTTTACATCCTGCCTGTTTCACGTGTCCAAGACCCTGGTGTCTGACCCCAATGAAATACATCAGACCTTGCTGTGCCTGCAGTGCACAGCAAACCCCGTCCCCACGCCCAAGCTACGTCACCCAACCCACCTATGGCTCGTCCCCCAAGAGAGGCTTGACTGTGAGTTGGGCTCCGACAGCTGCCAAAAGGAGTGAGTTCCCTGAGTTTGGACCCTCCCATGTAAATCCCTTCCCCACCCCCACCTCTGCGTGCCCCTTGAGGGGCTCTCTGCCAGCCCCCCTCACCTGCTCTCTACTCCCAGGACAGTGCAGAGGAAGAGAAGCCAGGTTCCTAAACCATAGTGATTAGAACCAACACGTCGACTTGCACCCGGGAGACCCAGTGCTGCTCCCAGGGCCCGGGGGTGCTGGATTCACCGGGACCCGTTTCACCAAGCACTGAGCCAGTCTGTGTCAGCTGACACTTTGCACGGTCCTCAGGGGCAGCCCGGACCAGAGGGTGTGGCGCCAACCCAACGGGAGGTGGCAAAGGTCTGGGGTGATGGTGAGACCAGCGACATCATGGGAATGCCGCAGACTCTGAGCGACCAGAGACGGCCCAGAGCAGGCCGGAATCATCACTGGTAGCTGGGCGTCCAAGCCTGCGAAGGGTTATAATTACCCTTGGCTGGGCAATGAGGGCTGCAATGGTACATCCAGCCCCAGCCGACATTGCCTCCATCCACTCCAGTCCAGCCTCAGCCGGTTTATCATTGGCCAGGCCCGAGGTTTGGCCAGGAATCGACCAGGCCTCACTCTGGAACTGTATGTCAAGGCTAAGAATCAGCACAGCCCCAAACACCTCCCGGTCACTTCCAGTGGCTTCTCATGGGAAGGGGCAGAATTAAGCCTGGAATCGCCCCGCACGAGGGGTCCCCTGGCTGAGGGAAGGTGAGGAGCCTCAGGGTCTGTGAGAGGAGCATCTGTAACGCCCAGGGAGGCTGGGGCACATCCTGCCCTCCCTGGAGAAGCGTGCCCAGACGCATGGTGGATCTGGGCCCTTTGCTCTCCTCCTTCATGGCCGTCTCTGATCTCGACTTTCTCATCCTTTCAGGGGGGAGCAGTGTGGCGGGTGCCGCCGCTCAAACACCACAGATCGCCCCCACTCCTTCCAGGTGATCCTGAGCGACCGTCCCTCCCTGGAGCTCAGTGCCGAGAACGAAGAGGAGATGGCGGACTGGATGCAGTACTTGTGCCAGGCTGTCTCCAAAGGGGTGAGCGGCTCCCCGTGCACTTGCGGATCTGTGTGCGGCATGAGGCCACTTGGCATCGTGCCAGGCATAGGTGCTGACCTCGGTGCTCCAGGGCTCTGCACCCACCAGCAGCCAATCTCCCCTCCTCCTCCCCCCGCTGCCCCGCCCCAGGCATGTCGCATCCCCCCTCCTCTGCCTACCTCCCTGTGCTTTCTGCCTGGCCGCTGCCAAACAGCTGTTTGGCAGCATTAGCAAGCTCGGGGCGGGGGAGGGGAGCGGGGACGCTGCACGCTCAGGGGAGGAGGCGGGGAAGAGGCAGGGCCGGGGCAGGGATTTGGGGAAGGAGTTGGAATATTTGCAGGGAGGGGGCGGAGTTGGGGGCGGGAACTTTGGGGAAGGAGTTGGAATGGGGGTTGGGGAAGAGGCGGGGGAGGAGTGGGGCCGCCTGGTCCAGGAGTAGGGGCAGAGGCGGGGGTCGAGCACCCAGGGGAAAGAGGGGAAGTCGGCCCTTTTGTTGCCAGGCCATGATCCGTTTTCCTGATCCTGAATGGAAACCTGTCAGGCAATGAAACCTTTGTGTAGCACTCTGCAGTGAGCCCGCAAGAGGTGGGGGTGGGGGAGATGAGGGCCGCGGTCCAGTATCGTCATCCTCTCTAAATTACACGCCATTTGGTCCATGACCCCCTCTGCTTCACATCCATCCCGTGCGTAACGGAGCCAGGCTCTCCGGCCCTTTCCCCGGGGGTTCACTGAAACCCCCATGATTGTAGCTGATCGTTCTGAAGCAGAACCCTCTGTGGGGACTTTCCATACTGGGGCAGTGCGTGGTCCCCGGCACCAGGTTTGTAAGGTGACCCTGGCATTGTAGACGGTAGCCTCTTTGAAGTCTGCTGGGCCCAGAGCATCCAGCAGTGGGGTTGAAGGAGTCCCCTTTCCATACTGCCTTGGTGTTGATACGTAGTACAGGCCGACAGCCGTGGTGCTCTGGGGCAACGACCGTCCTGCCAGGAAGGAGACCAAGCTCAGGAGTGGCCGGGGGGCTCCGTCTCGGGGGCAAGGAAACAGCTGGTGAACCAGTCACTGTTTCCTCCTCAGCCAGCAGAGCGGCACTGGCTTCGAAGCACACGTCTGTTCAGGCACTTGGCCAGCCCCTCGCAGAGCATCCGAGCACTGTCCTTTGTGGGGCTGGACCAAAGGGGCAGCTCTCCAGGGAGCTTTAAGATGAGTAGCGAGGCCAGGCCTCGTGCACAGCGCAGGATTTGAAGCTGCAGAGGCGACCCGGAGTAGGATCTTGGAGAACGGACCAAAGGAGCAGCTGGCGTAGCTCAGCGGAGCTCCATTGGAGTCAGTGGAGCTGCACTGATTTACACCAGTCGTGGCTCTAGGCATGGGAGTGGCTTCTATCTCGGGCGCACACAGCCGTGGCCGGGGAGAGACCTCAGCACAGCCGTGTGGGCTGGAGGAGAAGCAGAGAACTGTGGCCTGCAGCCAGCAGGGTGACTGGTTCTAATTGTTTACCCTCCGCTCCTCTAGGTTATCCCCCAGGGCGTGGTCCCCACGCCCTGCATCCCCTGCTGCCTCGTCATAACCGACGAGAAGGCCTTCACTTGCCACGAGGACTGCCAGACGAGCTTCTTCCGCTCCCTCGCCACCGTGGAGCTGCCGGACGTGGCCGCTGTCTCGACGGAAGCTGGCAAGGAGTACTGTATAATAGTGAGTGTGGGCACCGGCATGGGCCTGGCTGGCGTACGGAAGGGGCGCGGGCTCCAGGACGTAACCTCTGTGCCTCTCTGTTGGCGTCTAGGAGTTTGCTCAGGATCGCAAACAGTTCCTGCCCCCCTGGGTCCTGTACTTTAGTTGCACTACGGAGCTGGAGAGGTTCCTCGCGGCGCTGAGCACCATGTGGGGAAACATCTTCCAGGTAAACGGGCCCACGGCGGCGCTGGCAGCACCAGCGCCTTGTTCGCGGGGTGAGCTGCCGGGTCCTGCCCCCTTAGCTGGGTCAGGAGGCCCAACTTCAGGGAAGGGGTGGGCCTGTCTGGCTTTGCAGAGGTCAGCCTACAGCTGGGGAAAGCCGTGTGCCTGCTGAGGGGGCAGCAACCGAGTGGCGTGCCCAGGGGAGCACTGGGCAATACCCACAGCTGGGGAGGTCACGTGGCTACGTGGCTCACAGCCTGCATTGGAGACAAGTCAACTGTGGTGTGTGTCCTGGGTCCAGAGGGAATTGGACTCTAATTGACACTAGCTAGTGTCTCTCAAGATCTGCTCTGTCCAGAGATAACAGTGGGGGCTGTGGGGCAGGACTGAGGGGTATCAGCAGAGGTGGGCCACAAGTCAAGAGTGAGGGGCATTGGGGTGAAGCCTGGGAGGCTGCGGGGCAGGCAGGAGGGGCATCAGGGGCGCGTGGGGGAAGGAGAACCGTGACATAACCCATCCCCCACTCTGCCAGTGCGGCTAGTCCTGCTCTTCCCAGAGCCTAGTTCTCCTGTAGCCAAAGCAGTTCATGGTGGTGGTGAGGGTCCCCAAACAGCCACGGGTGGCCCTCATCGCAGGCAGTGATCCCCGGGGTTCCCCGGGCCCAGCACAGCCCCTCGCCGGGTTACGGTTTGTGCCGCTCAGCTCCCGTGACCGGTGGCTCTCCGCGTGTGCTCCAGGTCGACCTCCGGCGCAAGGCGATCCAGGAAGCCTCGGTGAAGAAGAAATGCGAGGATGCCTTGAGCTTGATCCACAGCGCCTGGCAGCGCAGCGACAGCCTGTGCCGTGGCCGGGCCTCCCGGGACCCCTGGTGTTAAAGACACAACCCCGCATTCGAAGGGGCACAAACTAACCTCCCCACCCCGACACTAACTCTGCAGGGCAATCCAGTCGCTTTCCCGGGGCAGGCAGGCGGAGGTAGGCGGACTCTCCATAGCAAACAAGCTCACGTTCTCCTGGGCAGCGTCTGAACTCGTCACAGGCCCCGGGGTTCCCAGGGCCGTCCCTCAAGCGGGGAACGTCCGTGTGTATCTCCTGGATTGGCCGAGCCCTGCCTCTCCGCCCTCACCGCAGGCCCTGGGGTTCCCAGGACCATCCCTCGAGCTGAGAACGTCCGTCTGGATCGGCCGCGCGCCGCCTCTCCGCGCTTGCAATAGCGAAGCTGCTGCGTCCCAGCGGGACCATACGGTACCAGGCCCGCAGCGTGGGGCCTGCCCTGGAGACAGGGGAGCTTCGTCTAGATCAACCACCACACCCGGACGGCTGCATCAGGTTCTTGGTGCAAAGACTCTGGCTGGCTCCGGGCTCTCCTGTGACCCAGCTGCCTCCTGGCAAGTTCCACTCTCCTTAAAGGACTAATAACCTAATATTATTGAGGGAGGGGTGGGTCTGGGCAGGGCGTTGGCTTGTTGCATCATTGGACGGGGTCCGAGCGCTTGCACTGACTAGCTGTTCATTTTAGAACATGTTGGATTTTAAATGTGGTGAGACTGGAACACTAAATAGCTGCTGTGCATGTTTTCTCCTGGCTAATACAATCGCAAACTAACGCACTGCTTCACTCCAGGGGTGCCTCTCCCCCACCCACACACACACACCCCACTCCTTGACCATTCATGAGCTGGGATCTCTCCCAGGAGATCTCTCTGGTATGAATAGATCTCGGCCCAGGGCACACAACCTGTCCCATCACAGCCCTACGAAGCAAGGGAGACCTAGTTCAGGTGGAAGAAGTTGCCCTCGAGCTAGCTCAGCTTTTGGCCTGTGGCCGTGGCTTCCTGGGTCGGAGCCGATGTCTAAAAGGGGAGAGAGCGGGAGAAGACAGAGAGCAGGGCCGTGCCTGATCCGAAATTCACCCTCTTCTGGAAGCACAAGCGGCGTGTTCGGCGTCAGAGGAGACGCTGGCTCTTGGTACGTAAGGCCCCTCGCTCTTCCACCCACTTGCCCAGTCGCTGCTGCTGGAGTCATTAGGAGATTTGACAAGGGCGAGAGGGAATGTGTGAGAAGTAACAAGCAGATTCAGGCAACCTAATGGAGGAGGAGCAGAGAGATTTAGGCACACGGGGATTGAGTTTCAGACTATTCTAGAGGATTCAGACAAATGCCTTCCATTCATATAACTGGAACATGTGTCTAAATCTCCTGGATTCCTTTGCAAATCTCAGCTTTGGGAGAGGTAGTACAAATATTGGAAGGGGGAGTGGGGAGGAATCTATTAACCCTTTGTGTGCAAAAGCAAATCCCTATGAAACTGGGGCCATGTAAGGTAACGGCAGTTATCCACTATGGAGAGTGGTTTGGGGGGTTTATTTGTTTTGGTATTTTTTTAATAAGTTGGGAGACCTAATGTAATATATATTCATGGGGCCTTTTTTCCAGGAGGTGAACTATGTGACCGAATGTACGTGTATATACATCTGCTTCCTCTGCCCCAGAATAAATACTCATTGGTAACTCAGTGTCTGTCCCACTGACTTCTGGCTAGCTGGAATTCTCTCCTTGGCAGCTGGTTTTCTTCTGTGCCTTGCTCTGAACCATCACTGGTAATCTGTGGGCCAGGATCACAGACCGTCTGGAATCTGAGGCTGGTCCCATTGTTGGGAGGACTGAAGGGCTTTGAGAACCAAGCAGTGGGGGATTGAAAGCGGAGAGTTTGCCCTGAAGGGCTCTGCCCACAGATTAAAACAGGAGACCCTGAGCTGTACAAGGAATCTTGAAAAGAAAAATCCCTCCCTCCTAGTACTGTGCTTCACTGGACTCTCCTGAGCCTGACCTAGGCCTTATCTGGGCTAGACTGTTGCACAGCTCCCTATACCTAGGTATAGTGAGAGTGCGAGAACTCCCCTGGTGTGCACGTAGCTCTGTCAGTGTAAGGGTGCTTCCTAGTGGTACAATGCAGAAAGGACACCCGCTGACCGGACAGAAGGCACCTGTGTCCATACGAGGGGTTGTACTGGAAACACAATCACACTTCTAACCTACTGGGAGAGCAGGTCTTGGACTAGCCCTTCTGAGTATGTTGTAACATTGCTAATGGATTGACAGCCCATATGAGGATACAGGTGTCGATGCTTCATCAGCGTTTGACCCTAGTTCGGCCTAAGGTGAAGCAAGACCAAGAGCAAACATTGGTGAAAGGGCTCCGTTAGCACTCTGTCGGGTGAGTTAATGTGGGTTGGCAATTGGCTAACAAGCATTACAAGCTGGCCAGTAGCTATAGACTAGGTGCAGTGTTGGATACATCCAAGCTGGCTGAGTGTGGGGAGAAATTCCCTTGTATTAGTTATTTTTCTGTTTCCCTCCCCGTGTCTTATTTGTTGGGCCCATCTCTGCCCAGCCCCCGAGTGAATCACTCTGCTGCGTTAGCGCCACGGGCGAAGGGGTAACAGATTTTCCTGAATCCAGCCGCGTGTTTTGCTTTGGGTTGTTTTCTGAGTCAGGCGTTTAACCCCTTTTCAGGGCACGGGCGCTGGCAGCTCATTTCAGTCACACAGACATTGCAGATTGGCCCGCGCTCCCTCTCACATTGCAGATTAACCTTCACCCAGTTACTCTCCCTCCGTCTGTCCAGATTCCTGTTTTGTTTGGGTCTGGCTACAGCTCGGGGTCTGGACTGTCTCTCTCTTGTACCAGCCAATTGGCATCTGCTCCAATAACCGCCGGTTTGTGGTGGCGAGGGCTTTAGTTTAGGACCTGGGTTTGAGTCCCTACTCTGCCACAGACTCATTGTGTGGCCTTGGGCCCGTCACTTGGGCCCAGATCCTCAGTGGAAGTTAGGTGCCTACCTGCCGTTGACCTGGCCCTTAATAATTGCCCTGCCCTGCCTCCCAGGGGGGCTGAGGGGATAAATACATTCAGGATCGTGAGGTGACCAGGTACCGTGGTGATGGGGGATACGTACCGTCCCCCAGAGAGAGACGTACGCGCAGCAGAGAGGTACTGAAGAGACATGTCTCTCCCTCTGCCATGAAGGGACAGGGGAATTGATCTGGACCCTTTGATCACCTGCAACCTGTCTGGTTATGGATGTTTGGAGCTCCCAGAGTTCCCCCTGCCCGCCCACCTGTCCTCTCCAGGAATGCAGGGAACTCGGCCATTGCTCCCCGCTGACCACCAGGGGCACTGTTGTCACGCCGGGTCAGGTCATCCCAGATTAACCCTTTCCACCCTGACTCCCAGGAGAGTGGCTATGAAAGGTGGGAGAGTTGAGGGTTTCTGGCAGGAAGGGTCCCCCTCTCTGGTTTTGGGGGTCAGACCCCTGACCCCAGTGCTCGGCCGTGACTCTGAGTTATGCAGTCACTGACAGTGTCTTTGAGGGGGCTCCGTGTTTGTCTGACTGCTCGGTGGGCCGTGTCGAGGACTCACTGGGGGTAGGAGTCTGTGGGGGTGGGGGGGTGATATCAAGTCTGAACCTAAAGTCAGCTGGAGGAGGTAACAGACAAACGTTCTCCTCAGCTGGGAGCTGGTGATTAATTTACCAGCTTGTACCATTAGTCAGTTACTTACCCACATGGCCTGGGAAGCGACCAGATTCACATAAGGGATCAGATGCCCCTGCTGGCTAAGACAGAGGGAATCAGAACATCTATGGGCTCCTCCTGGCTCGCTGCTTTAGTGGCCCACTGGGCAGCTCTCTTCCCCTCACCGTGCCTCAGTTTCCCCATCAGTAACTTGAGGATGACACTGACCCCTCAGGCAGGCTGAGAGGATTCAAGGGAAGTTCTGCTCTGTAAAGTGACTGCAGAAATGCGCAGAGCTTCAGCGAGCGCTGTGCGTGTATCTTCCTGTCCTTAGAGGGTGGGGAGCAACTTCATCATTCGCCCTGGCTGATCCCTGGAAGATGACGCCCCCGTCCCTGAATTCATCCTCATCCCCAGACAGCTGGCGTCTGAGCAATGACAGAATAAATGTCAGGTAGAATCACACGTTGGTTCTGGCCTAGAATTGCCCAGAAGGCCGAACCCCAGTTCCTGTTAATTAGGTCAGCGCAGCCCAGATCCACAGCAGCAGGTAGGGTCCTTGGTCCCCTTGATTTCAAGGACATTGGGATTCCCCAGGATCTTTGGGGAGCTGGGCCCAAGTCTTTCCTCCTTCTGAAACGATGCTGGCTTGCAGGAGCCCCTCAGCCATGGGCCATGCTGCTTCCCAGATCCCCTCACGTGGTTGCCAGCTGGGTGACCTTAAGCAAGTCACTTCTCTGCTTCGTGCCTCGGTTTCTCCATCTGTATAGTAGGTATAATGAGCCTGACCTTCTTTGTACAGCACTTTGAGAGCGCCCTGTGCAAAGTGGTAGATAAGAGTTAGGAGTTATTATTAGGTGCCTGGAAACAGCATCTACTTCAATGGGTCCTGATTGGGGTCTTTAGGTCTGTTGTTCTCAACCCGGGTTCGTGTGCTCCTGGGGGTACACACACGTCTTCCAGGGATACATCAAGTCATCTAGATATTTACCTAGTTTTACAACAGGCTGCATAAAAAGCACTAGCGAAGTCAGTACAAACTAAAATTTCATACAACCAATGACTTGTTTACACTGCTCTATATACTTACTATACACTGAAATGTAAGTGCAATGTTTATATTCCGATTGATTTTATAATGATATGATTAAAAATGAGCATGTAGGTAATTTTTCAGTCCTAGTGTGCTGTGACCCCTGGATTATTATTTCTGATTTTGTAAGCAAGTTGTTTTTAAGTGAGGTGAAACTTGGGGGGACTCAAGACAAATCAGATTCCAGAAAGGGGTACAGTTGTCTGGAAAGGTTGAGAGTCGCTGCTTTAGGTGATAGGAACACTGACTGGGGTGACAGGAGCCAGTCTGCAGCAGTAGGGGACATGTGGGGACCACAGGGCTTTAGTCACATGGAGCTGGGCCTGGCTTTGAGGGAAGCCGTCACCGGAGACAACAGGACAAGGCCAGTAGGACTAGAGAGACCCTGACTCCAGCGCTAAGGCCTGGAGCATGGAAGTCCAGAAGGAGATTGGTGAGCTCTAGTGTTTGCATTGCCTGCCGGGGAGCGCTGGCTGTGTGGGGATGTCTGCGCCCCCCGCTGCACATCACGCTCTGCCAGACTTCAGCAAACGGACCTGCATGGAACAAAGGAGCCAACGCGGCCTAGTGCATTGCTGGATGGTGATGGGCCTGCGCGCTTCGATCGGGTGGGCTGCCCCTCTCCCGGCTCAGGGCTGGCTTTGGGAGCTCACGGCCAGGCGCTGTGCTGCGCAGAAGAATGTTCTCAGTCGCCCCCTAGCAACAATCCCTGCTGAATCCCTGCGCTGCCCACAGGACAAGTGCCGAGAGGGGCTCCGCCCAGACCAGGGCTCAGGCACACGTACCAAGGTTGCCACTAGCCGGGCAACACGATTGCTCAGGAGCCCGACCGACCGAGGCTCTTTCACGGGTGTGTTGGCTTCCCGGCGGTTTGCCCTTTGCTTTCCCGTGCCACGTATTTGTTTCAAGGGCATTCGTCTGTCAGTCGCTGGCTCCCGAACAGGCATGTCTAGCCAATACAACCCCATCAGCCGTTGCCCTCGCAAGGTGGATTATGTTTGTTCAGTGCATTGAGTTTATAAGTGCAAAGGATGATGCTGATGGGCATTAAAGTGATAGGGTGAGTGGGGCTATATAAATTCCTTAGGCAGTGCGAGCTGGAGGCTGATTGAGGGGAGATGGAGGGGAGCAGGACTTGCCTAACAAAGGCACAACAACTGCAATCCATTTCTGACTCACGCTAGGGCCACGAGTCACGTGCTGTTTACTTACCTAGTGCACATTCCCCCCCCCCCCCCCCATGACATTGTAAAGCTATTACAGTAGCGCTATTGCACTGCCCAGCTATGGGGGCCGGAGCCTGTTTGCCAACAGCTGGGGAAGGTCAAAGAGGTGCTATGCCACGGGCCACACCATAGACCTGCAGGGCTGGAGGGGCCTTCGAGCGCGCAGCAAGTCCAGCCCCCTGCCTTGGTACAGCTCTTGTTATTTTTGCTTTGTTCGCCTGGCTGAGGTTGGGGAGGCTTGTTTGCAATGACAGCAACTTGTGTCTGGCCACCACCGCCAGCAGCTGCTGTGTTCGGGTTGGGGGTGGGAGCCCAGCCAGGAACCGAGGTGCTAGCAAATGCTCCTCCAGCAGAGAGCGGCAGGGGGCTCAAACGTGGGAGAAGCCTTTGGCCTGATGGAGACCTGCCCCACGGAGTGTTCGCTCTGTGTGGCTCCATGCAGAGGTTGTGCTAAAGGGCAGCTGAGTAGCGAGCTATAAACGGCTCTCAATAAACAGCCCCAAATAGAAAACCCAACCCAAGACAGTTACATTACACAAGGCGGAGCTAGGGTGAGAAAGTGCCAACTTTCCACCAGGACGCAGCCCTGCTGGCTCTCCGCATTCAAAGTACTTTGCACCCAAGTCCATCGTTAGCCTAGGGAGAAACTGACAAGCCTCACAGAGGAAACTATGGCCCAGCCACGGGCCATGAGACCATCCTCCTATGCCTGCGTTGGATCCCCTGTGGTCTAGCTGTTTCAGGGCCCAGCATGGAAGAGAAAATCTCAAAATCAACCTGAGTCTTCAAGTATCTGCCCAGATCCCTGTAACTTTCTGTGACCAAATGTTGTCACAAGTGCAATGAGGTGGAGGGTCTTAACCTCCGGTCCAGGGCATAGTTGTCTCATCCTGTGCAGTGGTTCTCAACCTGCAGCTCAATCAGCACCCAGCTGCAGCCCACGTGACATCCTCAGGCTATACAGATAGTAAATAAATTGTGTGAATGTGGCCTACACTGGTAAATAGGCTGAGAATCACCTGGCTTCTAAACCAACCCGCAGGCCGGGACAGCTGGAGGACTGGAGATCAGGGCTGAGGTGCGGTACCAGCACTGGGGTAGGTGGGCTGCAGGTCAAGTTTAAGAGACATAATTGTGTTGGTGGGACCCCAGGACTAGTGCGAGGGGGGTTGCAGGTCGGGACTGAGGTGCAGCGGCTGAGCTGTGCGTGGGGAAACTTGCACAGAGATGACCTGACTGTAGCTGGGACTGTTGGTTCTTGGCTTTCATGAGCTCCGACATGTCACCTGGTCTCTTGCATAATCCTTAACTAGTTAAATGCAGGACAGTCAAAGGGCTGGTTTTCCTCCCAAGGTGGGGCACAGAGCCACCAGCCAGCCTGTGCTGTTACCTCACCTTATTCTGCAGGTTTATTCTCGAAGCCCCAAGCAGCTGGTTCCCTCCCAAAGCTACGGGCTTCCCCACTGCGGCTCAGGATGTCCTAAAACAACTTCCCTCACTCTGCCATACGGCTTAAATTCTCATCGATTATTTCCACCACCCGCAACTTCCTCTTTGGGGCTTTGGGCTTCAGCTGCAACAGGGGGTTTCGGGGCTTTAGCCTGGGAGGGGCGTCCACTGCGGCTTCAGTCCTACAGGGGCACCAGGGCCCGCGGGGCATGCCAGGCTTTGGCTGGGGGGGCCTCACGGACCCTTTGAAACCAGCTCACAGCCCCGCCAAGGGGTCTGGAAATATTGACCAGAGCTCAGCTCTGGCTGAATTGAATCCCTGCCGTCGCTACTCTCGTCCCCCGGCCCTTTGCTTCTCTACATAGTACTGGCAGGCTGGGCGAGAGAGCCTTCTCCTTTGCAGTCCCTAGGAACGGTCCAGCTCCTTCTGCATCTCATCCGAAACCACAGCCCATCCTCTCGCCTACGGACCGGGGCAGCGTTAGCAGGAAGGGGGCTCTGGTGAGGGAAGGTCTCCCAGGAGCAACGACCCGCCATGGACCAGCTGAGTACCTGGGAGGGAGCCAGGCAATTCCTCGGGCCAGTCATAGCACGAAGGCAGCACATGCAGTGAGCGTGAACAGTGAGGGTCCAAAATGCCTCGCCAGGCGGCGGCTCTCCGGGAGCAGCTCAGATCCTCTTACTCAGGGTCACTTTACCCCAGGGATGCCAAGAATGGGGCCAGCCTGCTTCCTGAGTCACCGCACATCACCAGTGCTGGACCGGCCTGCGTAGTATATGGGCTCGCCTGAGAACCCCACCATAGCAGGGTCACCCCCGGGGCAACCAGCACCCTCATCATGCCCCAATACACTGGGTCACCCCAGGGGAGTCCAAACACTCTCTCCTACACACCGGGTCACCTCGGAGGAGCCCCCACACTGACTGTGCCCTGTTCAATGGGTCACTGTGTTTACCAGGTCACCTCAGGGGATCCCGTACCCCATCTATTCCCGTTCACCGTGTCACCCTGTACCCCGACTGTGCCCTGTACGCCAGGTCACCTCAAGGGATCCCAAAACCCAACTATCCCCGTTCACTGGGTCACCCTGTACCCCGACTGTGCCCTGTACGCCAGATGACCGCCGGGGATCCCGTACCCCAACTATCCCCGTTCACTGGGTCACCCTGTACCTCGACTGTACCCTGTACGCCAGGTCACCTCTGGGGATCTCGTACCCCAACTATCCCCGTTCACCGTGTCACCCTGTACCCCAACTGTGCCCTGTACGCCAGGTCACCTCCAGGGATCCCATACCCCAACTATCCCCGTTCACCGGGTCACCCTGTACCTCGACTGTGCCCTGTACGCCAGATCACCTCCGGGGATCCCTTACCCCAACTATCCCCGTTCACTGGGTAACCCTGTACCCCGACTGTGCCCTGTACGCCAGGTCATCTCCAGGGATCCCGTACCCCAACTATCCCCGTTCACCGCGTCACCCTGTACCTCG
>ML677380.1:16704066-16751274 GCA_007922305.1 Dermatemys mawii
CCACTGACCGGGAGCCGCCTGCGGTAACCCTGCGCCCCAACCCCCTGCCCCAGCCCTGAGCCTCCCCCTCCAAACATGGAGCCCCCTCCTGTGCCCCAACCCCTGCCCCAGCCCTGAGCCCCCCCTCAAACCTGGAGCCCCCTCCTGTGCCCCAACCCCCTCATCCGTGGCCCCACTCCAGGCCCTGCCCCCCCAGCCCAGAGCCCTGACCCCTTCCCGCACCCCTGCCCCAGCCCTGAGCCCCTCCCACACCCCAAACCCCTCATCCCCAGCTCCGCTGCGTTGTGGGCATCAACGATTTTCTTCAACTGGGTAGCCAGAAAAAAAAAAGTTTGAAAACCCCTGGCCTAGGGTACTAGCCGCTGGCCCATCCTTCCTGGGCAGAGCCAGATCACACAATTAGAAGCAGCTGTAGGCCCAGAGGATTTGCACACCAGACCATCCTGTGTTTGGGCTGCTGTGGGATGGGAGAACCTCATTTTTACCAGGGCTTCTCTGCCCCAGGGAGGGGCAGGGGCCTACGAAGTCCTAACCTCTAGCCCTAGGCCATGAGGGGTGTGGATGTGGAGGGGAGGACAGGTGAGGGGGACGTGGTGCCAGACCCTAGAGGGCACCGGAGAACAAAGGAGCAACCTGTACTGGGGCAGTCCCTTAGCGCGCGTGTGTGTGTGCGCGGCACTGCACAATGTACACCAGACTCAGCTGTCTTGTTAAACCACCATCATCTTGGCTGTGGGGTAACCTTATCTGCCCCATGTTGGCGGCTGCTCTCTGAGGCTTTGAGTGGTTTCCATTTGCTGTGCCGGGGAATCAGACCGGCCACCGAATTCTAGCCTCCCTCTCGCGGAACGTGCCCGGCCGTCAAGCTAACGTACGACGTCTCCAATGCTCTGCTTCCGCAGGGGGCACACAGCAGCCAGCTGTACCTGCTGTGCCAGTACTCCCTGGGCTGCGGCGTCTCCTGCAGCCTCAGCTTCCTGCTGGAAGGGGCTCCCCACCGCAGCTGCAACCTGCTCCTCAGCCTGGGCCTGGCCGGCCTGATCACCTGCTACGTCTGGCGGCTGGCCCGGCACGTCTGCACCATGTACGAGCTCCACAGCAAGGAGCGCTACTGCGGGGTCTGCATTTTCCTGCTCACCACCTGGCACGGCATCCCCGCTCTGCTCTGCAACGCCCTCAAGGTCACCTTCGTGGTGGCCGACCTGGCCGCCGTGGCGCTGATCAACCGGGATTTCCTCACCACCTCGGAGGCCATACGCTTCTGGACGCCACTCACCATCTGCTACACCCTGCTGGTCATCTACATGCAAGGTGAGGTCCCTTGGCAGCTAGGAAGCCAGCTGAGCTCCTTCCTGGGCAGATGCTCCCTAAGCCCCTAAGTTTTTTTTGTCAAGGGGATTTGTTTGACATGACAGAGGAACCCCGTGGTCTTATTTATGGGGACGAACCGCTCAAAACGGGACCTCCCAATGAGCCAGTCATAGACTTCATATATATCATAGAATGTCAGGGTTGGAAGGGACCTCAGGAGGTATCTAGTCCAACCCCCTGCTCAAAGCAGGACCAATCCCCAATGAAATCATCCAACAATTTTTTGTCCCAGATCCCTAAATGGCCCCCTCAAGGATTGAGCTCTCAACCCTGGGTTTAGTGGGCCAATGCTCGAACCACTGAGCTATCCCTCCCCCATCCAGCTGTTGGGCGCAGGACAAGAGGTCAAGCTGCCCCCCAGGGTCTGATCAGCCAATGGGAGCTTGTTCTGATGATGCGCCGCTTCTGTTCTGCCCTTCGTTGGTGGAGCGAGTGGGGTGGGTGGGTGTGTCTGGAACCAGAACGGGGCCGAATTCTCCCCAGCTGCTCGTGTCGCTCCGGTAGCACTCAGGCATGTTTCTCTCTCATTCTGAACCTCCGCAGTTTAGCTTTGCTGTTGCAGCGAAGCCCTGTCCTGGGACCTGTTCCCACCACCTTGATCCACGGATTATAAATCCAGACAGGACCGCTGTGATCCTCTCCTCTGACCTCCTTCATAGCACAGGTCCTATGATGCCAACAGTCCATCCTCCGATTTCTGCCCAGGGCAGAGATCTGGACTGTCCTGGGCAGAGCATGGCTCCCTGCAGCCCCTCCCTGGAGGCAGAACAGATGCTGGTTTGCGCTCCCAGTGTTGCAAAGGGCCCATCTACACTGGAGCCGCAGAGGCAGCTTCCAGCGTGTGTGGAGATGTGGTGAGATCTGGCTGAGTACGCACCCCAAAATTGCAGCAGGGCTGCGGCAGGGACAGGCAAGTCACCCAGGGGTCATTCCCGCCCAGGACTCTCGGTTCATACTTCCGGTGGCTAGCCCTTGCCATTGCGGCTACTCTTCTGTTCTCAACACGCTAGTTTGATCAAAGCTAGTGCAGATAGGTCTGCCTGAGCTGGGAGTTACAGTGGAGCTGTACCCACCGTCTTAGGAAGGGACGGTTTCTAAGCCATTTTCCTGGCCATAGCCGCTGCGTGGGGTGGCTGAAGCCGCTGCCCCAGCCCAAAGTGGGGGTAGGAAACGGGTCATGCCATGACCGCGGGGTGGCTTTGTTCCTGGCAGAGGAGCAGAGGCATAACCTCAGCGAGCAGATGGTCTACCAGACGGTGTTCGTGAGGATGGGAGGCCTGCTCATCCTCCTGATGACGGTGGGCCGGTGGATGGACATCCTGAACATCTTCATCTCGCTGGTGGGCGAGATCTGGTGCCTGGTTCGGGTGGGAACCATGCTGAACATCTGCTGGGCACAGGTGAGACTGCCCACGTACCCCACGCGTAGCCTGCCCCTGGGAGAGCACAAGGAAGGCCGGATGCCCTAGTGTTGCTGAACGGTCTCCGGTGTTCCTTGGGGCAAACCCAGCCCTGCCCTGTGCCATCTAACCTCCGAGGGGCTGTGAGGGGGCTTGCAAGGGCTTAGTGCTCGCACGATGGGCTCTGGGCCCCATCGACTCTGGGGGTGGGGGAGGAATTGTGGGGGGGGGGGCAGGGAGGGAAGAAGGATGTTAAGCCCAGCGGGTCCATGGGAACGAGGATGGGTAGCTAAGGGGTTGCCGCGGAGGCAGGAGGATGAAGCCAGCAACCCCGTTGCAAATGAGAACATCTGTGCACCGTGCAAGGGCCCAGTGAATGACACTGTCCAGCAAAAACCTGGGCCCCGAGCGTCGGAGGGAGATAGGTAGCAGCTCCTCAGGGCTGTCTGGGGAGTGGGCCAAGCCTGTGCGGCCCAGCGAGAGCCCAAGAGAGTCCCTGTGTCCTCTTGGCTATGGGGCACAGGCTGCCTGTTGGTTTATGCTTGATGCCGCTCGGGCAGGCTGGGGGTTCTTGGCTGGAGGGGCTGTTCGCTGTCTAATATTGCGGGGGCGGGGGTGTTTGCTTCTCCGCAGGATTTTTCTCAAAGGTTCCCAGAACCCGGTCCCAGTTCCAGGCAGCCCCAGTCTAGGCCTGAGGCCCATGGCCGAAAATCCAGCTCGGTGACCAAGCCCTCGAGTGGAGGGGCCGGAGACGAGAGGTGAGGAGGGGGCTGCCATGGTCCAGCGACGGCGAGAGAGGCCAAGCCCCAGCGACCGGGACTGAAATGTGACGTTTTAAGCGCCAGGCCGTGCCAGCGGAAGCAGCTTGATTAACAGGCCGAACGTGCTCCAGACTCGGGGGCGATCTGCTGAGGACATGATCAAATGGACAGTTGTTAACCTGGGACAGTGCAAACTGCCTGGATGACTCTTTGCTCCCCACAACCCCCCTACCCCAAACACACTGTGGTCAGTCGACGTGCACCGGTCCCTGGAAACGGGGAGGCCCCCTATTGCCCCCCGGGCTGCATCACATCCTGGAGATTGGGCAACCGTTCCCCCACCACCGCTGGTGTTGAAAGGTTTCACTTTCCCTGCTGGCTCTTTTCAGAGCCTCTCTAGCCTGCCCTGACCAGCAGCTCTCATGTGCTAGCGATCCCAGCTTCCAGCGCTCATCTCAGGAGCCAGCTGTCACTGGATCAACCCCAAAACCAAGTTTCTTGCACACTGAACTGGTGCATAAGGCTAGTGATGGAGGTGGGTGGAGGGGAAGAGGCCATGAGGGCAAGAAGGACCTTGGTCAAAGCCAGACCCGGTTGCTGCCATCGGATTTTTTGGTGGCCTGGGTGGAATGAGTTGGTGGCCAGCTGAATCCAGGCACAAGTGTCCCTATTGCCTGACCCACAGTCCCCATCGGCCCCCTGCTCAGCAGCAGCTAGAGGGTGAGTGGGCATGGACTCTCCTCCATGGACTCTCCTGGCTCTCCTCCTGGAGGTTGTCCCTTCAAGTCAAGGCTGCGGCCCCTTGGCAGGGCAGCAGGGGAGACAAGCTGGGCAATGGAGGCCAAGGCCTGTTAATCGAGCACCTCCCTGCTTACTGTAAAGAATTCCCTCCTAATTCATTGCCAAGGAAATGCCCCTCCTCATGGGGGGTTGGTGCAGGTGGGGGCTCCCGCAGGCAAGCCCTCCCCCCTGTGTGCACCTCCTCAGCGTCCCTCTGTGTCAGGGGCTGTGGGGGTCACTCAGCGCCCCTTAGCATCCCACTGTCCTGTGGGCACAGAGCCGTTCTGCAGGGGCTCTAAGGGGGAGATGGACAGTCTCTTAGGGGATGAACCTGCAGCTGAGCTGGAGTTTGGGTAGCACTGGCCAGCTCAGCCGGAGGGGATCTCTGAATTGCTGCTTTGCTGTGGGGCTGGAGCTGACCTGGAACGTGAGCAGCCCATGATGAGACTGTCCGGACCTCCCGCTCCAGGTTTGCCTCGTCCCCCTGGACCACGTGTTTGCCCTGTCCCCTTCAGAGCACTAGCCTCTCCTCCAGAACCCCGGGGCCATATCCCTGGGGGCTGGGATTGCAATGGGTGCGGGGGCTGGGCTGCAAACACCATCCCATAATAAGAAATGAGGAGCCGGGCGCATCAGCTACCCTGCCTAGTGGGTTAGGTGGAAGAGGAGACTCCCTGGGTGTTTGTCCTGTGAGTGGTATGACCAGATGTGAGAATAAAGTGTTTAAAACACCCAGCTGGAGCCGGGGGTGGCTAGAGCCCCGTCACCTTTCATTACTTCGTGGTGTTTATCGTTGTCCTCGGGTGGAGAGGGTGTTCTGACTTGAGCGGTGCCAATCGTGGTGCCAGGAGCTACGGGGCTTGGTGCGCTTCACTCTTCTCTTTCATGCCCCCCACCAGCCTACCCTGCCCTGGCCCTCCTCCGGCTCCTTGCCATTTGTATCTCCCTGGCTTTGGCCTATCCAGCCACGTAAGACTGGGGGTGAAGGTAACATCACGGGCCAGATCACCATGCCCATTCTTGGGCTCCTACCTTCCAGGTCAGGCATGGATCCTGCAGAACCATTTTTACCCCTACCGCAAACCCTGGTAAACTCCTACCGTAAACCCTGCTGCCACTTGTAAACTGGAGCAGGAACGGACTCTAGTACTGAGCAGCTGAGCAGACCAAGCTGATGGGTCTCATGGTGGCACTGCCTGCCTTGGTGAGATGGGGGCTGCAGGCCATGGTGGGGGAGGGTTGTGAATTTTTGTGGGGAGTTGATATCTTGGCGGGGAGAGAAGCGTAAATAAACAACCTCTTCACTGCAGAGCTTTGGGGTGCTGAGAGGCTCCCACTTCCTGGCCTCTAGGCCTCACTGGCCTCATTGCAACCGGGGACACTGAGGCACAGAGAGTTTGTGACCTTACCAAGAGGCAGAGCTTGGAACCGGCCTCAGGGCTCCTGCCTCCTAAGATTGTACCTTAGCCCCAGGTCCCAGAAGGGGACAGTCACAGCAACCAAGGAAGCCCGGGGCAATAGCCCCACTCTGCCTCCGGAGCCTGTACAATTCCAGGCTCAAAACTTACCTCCCTCTGCGCTCAGTGCACCATTCACAGCTGCTAGGTTAGGCCACATGCAGGGCCAGCCAGGGCAGGGTCTCACGATGCATGGCCATGTTCCTGCAGAATTACAACCTGGATTTTATATCTGGGGCAGCTGCTTGCCCCAGGCCGCCCAAGGCAAAGGCAGCGGGGGGCTGGGGGAGGGCCCTATGACAGGCTTTAGCTGCCGAACCCCTTCAAAGCCGCCTTCTCCTGGAGCAACTTGCCCTGATGTGGCTCCACACCCTGCCGGTGGCTCTGCACCCCCCCAGTGCCCCCTCCCACCCTTGTGCGCAGAGGCAGGTGTTCACAGCAGGGCGGTAGCAGAAAGGACTGAGTGGAGGGGCGTTGGGGCAGGAGCCCCAGGGCCTTGTATCAGGGAGGGGAGCTTGCGGTTTGTAAGTGCTATCGCACGCCATGGTATCAGCGCCACCCCAGTGACTATCGCATCCCCTTGGCCCGCTTCCCGCAGCTGCCCAGCTACTGAGGCCCCCACCAGTGACTGCATCTCTGAGAGGCACCCCCACTTCCAGTGGGGTTCTGAGCCGCGGCGGGGGAGGGGGCAGCCCCTGGCTCTGCTGGCTGGATCAGCTGGTTCTCCGGCAAAGGCAGAGGAGGGAGCTAGGCCGAGCGGCTGGCCACAGGGCGTCACTGTTGCTATTCACCAGCGTCCCGGCGCAGGGCTGAGTCTGGGAATGAGCGGAACTGAGCCGGCCTTGCTGCGCAGTGTCCTCAAGGGGCCTGATGCCCATGTAGGGGGGCAGCGCAGGCCCTGGGGGGCTCTCACACGGGTCTATGGTGCTGTCAGCCCAGTCCACCTCTGCTGATGATTCCCCTCGGCCTGCGCCCGTGCGTCACATCAGCTCCTCGGGCCCCAGCATCTGCAGCTTGCAGGACTGGCAGCCCCGCTGGCTGGCTGCAGAGGGGGTGGGCTGAGAATCCCCCGTGAGGAAGAGCAGCGTGTGCGGCGATGCCCTCTCAGCCTCCATAAGCCAGTGGGGCGGTGGGTGCCTGAGAAATTTGGGAACTGTGCCCTGCTCTCTTCACGGGCACTGACAGCTCTTCCCATGTCCCCCGGGGGCTGGCAGGGATCCCTTCTCTAACCCCGAACAGTGGGCGTCCCAGGCCTGCTGTCACTATGACGGGAGGGGCTTTGCTTTTATGTTCCTGTCCGCATTTGCCTTTATATCCTCTGCCAGCTCACAGGGCCCTACTCGTCCTGGGCACAGGCCCGGCATCTCACATCTGAGGATCACAAAGCCCTTTTCTTACCAATGGGGAAACTGAGGCACAAAGCAATGACAGAACTTGCCCAAGTTCACATCGGGAGCCTGTGGCACAGCTGGGGATAGAATCCAGGTCTCCTCTATGCCAGTCGGCTGTTCTGACGCCTAGCCTGATCCAGCCCATATGTCACTGGTAACACACAATGTCTGTTTTCTAACAGACGTGGACTGAGGAGGTGTGTTCGGCTCTGGCCCAGGCTCCAGGAATGGCCTAACGCTGAATCCGGCTGAGGGGTCTGCATCTGGAAACAAAGGAGCCCAAAGGCTCCCAAGCTCGTCTCATGAAAGTTCAGCCCAGACAGGTAGCAAATGTCTTAAGAGGCACTGAAGTCAATATTGCAAGATTTGTGCCACCCTGAATGGGGGGGCTCTTGGAAGATCCATCCACTGTCCTACAGGGGTTTCGGCCATCTTGTGACAAAGGCACCGAGAACAACAGAACCTGCCCTGTAGCTGTAAAACAGACCCCTTCTGCTTCTGGTTCAACCCTGAATTCAACGCCGTAGGAATAGGTTTGGATCTAGGGACTTGATTCCATGAACTCCAGCACACCCTGCCAGGCCACGTGGTTTCGAGTAGAGGTTCCAGCCCATTACTGCTTTTTTAAAGGCAAGATTAGAGATGTTGGGTAATCCCCTGTCCCTTTATGAATTACAAGGGTCATGTGTTTGCCAGAAGTGGACACATGGCCCTTTGAGGCCCATAAAAATGAGACCCTGTGCAGCTACTTTAAGAGGAGTGTTGGGTCTTGCTGTGGAGAAAAGACGACAATTACTGTGGTGTAGCAAGGTGAAAAATGTTGTTTTACCTGTCAGTATGGTTAGTGGTGCTGGATGAAAAATGGGGATGGATATGGTTGATTTGTGGCAGGAAGTTGAATACCAAAATGTCTGGCCAAAATCCAAAATATTTTGTTTTTTAGAAATGTTGCCCCATGGATGTTGTAGGTCAGGTGCCTAATTCTCCTGCTTGCCTCTAGTTTCCTGGTTGGACTATGTTTCCTATGATATACCCTGGTCTCCCCTCTTAGAGAGGTCATCTGGTGTGTCATGGGGAGTCCCTGGCTATGGTGCATCATGGGAGATGTAGTTCATCCAGGATCCTGGCCCAGAGTGGCGAATGGAGACATGAGGCAACTGAACTACAATTCCCATGAGGCACAAGCATTGTCCAGTTGAAATATTTCTGGGTTTGTCCAAAATATTTTGGTATTGGCGTGGTCAGATTTTTTTGTTTCTTTTTCCCCCCAAAAGCGAATCAATTTTTTTGTGTGGAAAACATACACCTTTTGTGAAAAATTTGTTTGTTGAAATCCCAGTTTTCTGTCAAAATAACCATTTTGGTGGTAAAATTTTAAAATCGCCCTAATGGTTGATTCTCAATGTACGTTCACCACAAGCAAAAATGATGTGTCTGCTGTTTAGTGGAAGCTAAATAGTTATGTAAGTGGCTATTGTCCAAACTGTCTGGTTGAGCCAATCTCTTTTAATATGGTACCAGATTGGAGGATTAAACAGAATTGGACTTGAAAGCTATTCATGTCTAAAACCAGGGATGGACCCCAAACCAAAAATATCAAGTCACAACAGTGACCGCTCAGTTGGCAAGGGTCCCCTGTTCTTTGCAAACAACTCTCCTCTCAGACCTGACAAACTCACTGCACCAAACACATGTCCTGCAAGGTATTTATGCAAAGGGGAACATGTATGGTGTCTACAGAAAGCTTGTAATTTAGCAAGATTAATGCACAAGGCGAGATGTGTGCATGGGTACCACTCGAGAAATAATGTAACAATGTTGAAAGACTGCTTTATGGTCTTGGATGTAAAAGCGGGTCACCAAGGGTTAATGTTTCGTGGTGATGCTCCATTCAAGCAGGAGGGAGTTGCCACCCTTGCTGGTGATGTGATGCAAGGCTCTGATGTCTAGCATTGCTCCATCCCAAGACCATCAGAGAACTGCAGACAATCAAACCCACTTGGAGGTGAACAGACCATCACAACAGGCAGGGGATCGCCCAGACTCTGAACAGAGCCAAACGACTTAACCCAGAGTCGGGAGAAGCCTTCTGATCACCGAAGAAACATCTGGTGGAGCGTGGGCTTAGATCCTGGGTCCTGTAAAGCCAGCCAGCTGGTTCGGCAACAGACTGAACTTTGGGGTATGAGAGGAACCTACTTTATTAAGTGTTGGCCCTCGTTTGCATCTTATGACTTTGTTTTGAATCATAATCCCTCGTTTCCAGGTGAATCTCTAGTCTCTTTTAAATAAAGCTACTTTGGTTTTATTGGAAGTGCTCACAAGTGCAGGGCACTCTACAGGAGGGGTGACGTAAGGTAAAACTGTGGGATGCTGCTCCCTGGGGGCAGAGTATCTGGGATTTCCAGGAGTGGCCAGTGTTGGGGGCTGGCTCTCACAGGGGAATGTTTCAAAGGGACTCAGAGACTGGGCCGCACCCATCGTTAACCTGCAAGGCACAGACAGGGCTGATGTGAGTGGCTAACAGCTAGCCACCATAGGCAAGGCTGGCTCTCTTGTAGTCCTGGGGACCCTGAGAACCATCACAGGCTCTGCCGGCTGGAAGGACGGCCCTTGTGGGTCAGAAACTATCCTGGGACTTGAGACACGGGTTAACGTCTCTGTTCTGCCATAGATTTCCTGCGTGAGGCAGTCACATCGCTTTCCTGTGCCTCAGTTTCCCATCTCTGCAATGGGGATAATTGCCCTGCTTTGCAGGGGGTGTGAAGATAAACCCATTCAATACTGTGAGCTGCTCCACAGTACCGGAGATACGTAGGGTGGGGAATGTTTTGGGAGCCTCCCCTTTGGCTTTGGTGATAGGACAGGCCTGTTTTCTGGTTCTAGTTCTGGTTTGGGTGTGGCCAAAATGACGCCTGGTCCTTCCTCCTCGCCACCAGAGAGGCACGCGAGATCACCCAGTGCGGGAAGATGGCCAGGCTCAAAGGGGAGCGGGCAGTGCCAGCACCTGAAGCTAGCGAGCCTGAGCTTAGCCAGCGTGTTAGCTCGGCTCTGTCTCCATGCGGCTGAGGGGGACACGCTCTGGGAAGGGCTTAGACGGGGCTCTGGCTGAAGCACAACCCAGGCGGTGTGCGGGACGGGACGACATCTAGCTCCGCTTTAACCCCTCCCCACCAGCTCCGGTCCCATCACAGCCCTGCTCCACAAAGCAACCTGCTCGATCGGTCTGTGCTCACAGCCAGGGAGCCGCTGGGGTGAGAGCGGAAAGCCAGGGGACCCGGGGCGCAGACGAGGGAATGCAGATTGCGCACAGGAAGCGAAGAGCTCTGACAACTGCCTTCTGTGAAAGGGAACATGACTGACTCCTTTAGCCCTGCAGAGCTGGTGAGCAAACACGACCTTCTGCAGCTCCCCTTCCCTTTTCTTTGCACCCTTGTCTGCAGAGGCCCTGCCAGACAAGAGGCTGCCAGCCCATGAATGTGGCCTAGCTCTGAGGCGTAGGGAGTTCTGGGTTCGAGGTCCCCCTCTGCTGTGTGATTTCCCCTCTCTTCTTCCCCTCCTGCCCTTTCACTGTGTAGATGGTGAGCGCTCTGGGGAGGGAGCCGCTTGCTATGGGTCAGGGCAGTGCCTGGTACAATGGGGTCCCAGTCTCAGATGGGGACGCTCTGTTTGTAAAACAAATAATAACAGTCTCTCTCAGTCTATTGCCACCCTTTCTGTGGCCTCCAGGTAAGTTCATTTAGCCTATTTGCCTCAGTTTCCCCCTCTGAAAACCGGTGATAGTTCTGTCTCACAGAGCCACTGAGGACTTTGTCATTGGTATTTTTCAGAAAGTTTTAAAGATGAAAAGCATTCTGGGCACCGCTACTGCAATGCAGCCACCTCTGGGGTGGAGGGGAACAGGGTGGGTAACAGAGCGCAGTAACACTACAAACATGTAAGGCAAGAACTCCCCTTCATGCATGCTCTAATGCATGACAAGAAGGTATTAATAATGGGGTCATGGCCTGTCCATAGGAGTTGAGGGCCTCGTAATCTTTAGTGCATTTATCCCAGCAATCTTTTGGGTGGTCTTGGGCTTTTTTGAGGGGAAAAAAAAGTCACAAGTTAGTCAAACTCATTTGAAACACCAAAGATGCAGGGTTAGGCTTCAGGACTCCTGGGTTCTCTTTGTGGGTCTGCCATTGGCTCTCTGTGTGACCTTAGCAGCTGGGGGCCTCCATGGTGGCATTCCTAGGGCGGTGATAATACTTGTCCTGTGAGATCCGGAGATGGATTGTGCTGGAGAAGTGCCAAAGACTTGGCTCTGGCTGGAGCCCTAGAGAGCAGGTCAGGTTAGTTCCTGTTTTTCGCGGCCCGCGTGTTTCCTGTGCCCCTGAGCCTGACCTCTCTGCTTCCCTAGCCAAGAGCAGGGAGCGGATGCAGACACCTCAGCTCTTTCCTCCCGTGCCGTGAAAGCTTTGGCGCGGGCGCAAGTGAACTCCACTCCCATAGCAGCAGGCCAGGAAGCGCCCGCTCTTGTAGCCACTTGCCAGAAGGGCCACTGAGTTTATTTGCAGAAGGCTCTTAAATGGAAACATCATAAACCACCAGAGCAGTGCCTGGTGCTGTGGAAACAGATTTCTGCCTGGGATGGCTTGGGCTCCGGGTGTCAGTCTTTTTATTATTAATCCTAATCCTGTGCTCTCATCTAGATCTCAAAGCACTTTACAGAAGAGGTCAGGATCATTATCCCCATTATACAGAGAGGGAAACTGATGCCTAGAGGGGCAGTGCCCAAGGTCACCCAGCAGACCAGTGGCAGAGGTGGGGAATAAACCCCCGCTCTCCTGAGTCCCAGGGGAGTGCTCTAACCACTAGCACACACAGTCATGGTCTAAAAAGTTTTACCTCTATGAGAGCACTTTTTAAAATGTAAGCTGAGCTTCACAGCTAATAACCTGATTCCAGCAGCTGGAGCTTTACAAAAATTATTCCATATCAGGAGAGCTGGCTTCGCTGTGTTTTCATCCCTCGAGCCACTGGGTATACCTGTGAAATAAAAGCCTCCTGCAGAAACCCGAGACAGCCTGACTCCTCAACAGTATACTTCTCACACCACGACGGCAAGGAGGTAGATAGTAAAGATTACTTGACTTGAGATCAAGGCTCCCGGAGGATGATTCGGAACCCTGGGCTAGGAATTGCAGCTGAGAAAGCAGAGAAGCTGTGCCTGCGGTATCTTCCAAAGCCTCGATAGAGAGAGACACGCTTCACATGGGAAATGTCAGATCGCCCTGGGCAATCCGAGAGTGCAGACTCGTTCACCTGCGATGGGATGGCGCCTGTAGCCGTAGCAGACTTATTCAGGGTAGTCGGAAATAGCAGCGTTGGGTCACGCGTCCTTCCTAGCATGCCTCACCGTGCAATGTGATGGTGAACACAGGCCTCCTCTGCTGTAAGGGGCATGGGGACTGGGACATGCCCGTGGGGTGATCCTGCCACCTCCCGGTGGAGGCCCCTTGGTGTACAAAGATGGTGGGAGAGGCCTATGATCTGACACGTTACTGCATAAAAGAGTCGTTCTTCCTCCAGGGATCTGTTCCTTGCCCATATTCAGCTGCAAAACTCCCTGTTTTCATTTCTGTGAGCCCTGAAGAAGCCAGCACAGAGCTGGGAAAGTGGCTTTTCCGTGCACCAGCAAATCGTTTATTCCGTTCCTGTCATTTACACCTGTGCTAACATGCTGGCGTTAATGAGCTTGCCAGGCGGGGCGGGGGGGTGGTCACTGGTTTGGATTATACCCTCAGGCATCCATTGTGTCCGCTCACTGCAAGGGCTAGTCCCGAAGATGCTGTATACCCAAAATCAGGGCTCAAAGAAACGGGAAAATTCTAGCATAGCAAATCCATGCTCCACAGCACCATTTGCGGAGCAGGTCGTAAAGATCCTGCACTACCTGGGTGTGGGGCAGAGGAGTGAAATAAGCCAGCAAATGAAGGAGCCAAATACCAGGCTGTCAGGGAGAATCCTATCCAAGGAGGGATGGAGACCCTGTAATTGCAATAGTGGGAATACCAGCAGGCCCGGAGGGCGGGCCCCTCTGCAAAGCAGGAACGTACAGAAACCAGCCCTTTCTGCTATGTGTAATCCCTGCTAACAGTGGGTCTTCGCCCCTCTCTAGTGACTGGTCCGTGCATAGATGTTTATAGGTCTTCTATGGCCCCTGACTAAAGGGCCCGTTGCTTTTAGCTCTAGCAGTAAAGGTTTGCGGTTTGAAATATCGGGCTCTCTGCGGGGCGGACTGTGGGGAGGCTTCTCTGGTCTGGGCCGTGCAGAAAGACGGACTAGAGGACCGAACGGTTCCTTCCGGCCTTGAACTCTGTGAATCTAGACCAGGATGTCCTGGGTTCACACCCTGCGGATGACCAGAGTGCGGGGGAGGGAGTAGTGCCGGCTTTCCTGCTCGTCCCCGACCCCTCCAGCCAGTGCAGGGAGGTGTTGGGTACGGCATGGTAGGGTTGCTCTGAAAGGGATATGGGCTCACTGCCCACCAGGGCTCGCTCACGGCTCTCTCAGTGCAGGGTGCCTGGCCGCCAGCGTTCCCTCTAATTTTTGACAGGTTGTACGCGCAAAAAATTTCCTCTGTGCAAATTTTTGTGTGTGCGGTGTTTCGCTGTGTGCGCAGGGTTTAGGATCTGTATACACGCGCACAGCATAGAGGGAACCGTGCTGGCCGCGGCCAGAACCTCTCGGCTTAGCAGCTCTCCCCGCTACAGCTATGCCAGGAGGGTCTCGGGAGAGGGAGATTGCAAGGCCTGCATCTTCCTTGGAGCATCTCAGACCTTGCTTTGCATCTCTGCAGAAAGCCGGTACCTCCATAGCACAGCACTGGCCAGTGCTAAGGCAGGGGCTTGTAGGGAGGATGCCTTCTTGTGAGGGAATAGAAATGCTGTCAATGGCTCCTCTGACTATTGTGGGAAGGTGTCCATGCCTGAAGCTGCAACTGGACTCCAGGTGGGGGGAAGAGGTCACCTGACCTCGTGCCTGGGAAGGGGACAAAGGAAGCAGGGTAGGAGCTGGGGGGTGAGTGTCAGTCGGTCTGGGTCTGGCTGGGAAGAGGCAGAGAGCTACAGGCAGGCTGGCCTGGCTCTTTGGCCCCCAAAATGGACCCAGCTGAGGAGTCGCGTTCGCTGTGTGGTCTGTGCTAGACCATGTACCTGTCATCTAATAAACCTCTGTTTTACTGGCTGGCTGAGAGTCACGTCTGACTGTGGAGTTGGGGTGCAGGACCCACGGGCTTCCCCAGGACCCTGCCTGGCTGGGCTCGCTGGGGGAAGCGCACGGAGGGGCAGAAGGTGCTGAATGCTCCGAGGTCAGACCCAGGAAGGTGGAAGTGGTGAAGCTCCTAGCCTTGGAGACAGGCTGTTTACGGAGAAGAAGTTTCCCCCCAGAGTCCTGACTGGCTTCTGAAGGAGCAGGTCCAGACCATCGACACTCCTCCTGACCTTCTGCTTCACACAGATTCTCCTAGGACATCTCCCATCCAAACGCTGGCCCTGTTTAGTCCAGGAGAGCCAATGGCCTCCCAGTCCCACCTACCTGCGGGGAGAACTGGGGAAAACCCTTCAGCCCAAACATTTTCAGCCAAAAGTGCAGATTCGGTGACACCAAACCATTTAACAAGTTCACATCCGTTTTGACTGGGGGTGGGGGAGACACTCCCCATCCCCAAATTCCAGAATCAATCCACCTTTAAATATTTCCGTTGAAAATGACTGTTTCAAAAGTTTCATTGTTTCTTTCAAGTGTAAAAACCCGCTCAAGAGCTGAACGCAACATTTTGTTCCCCTCAAAACTAATTTGTTTTTCTTTTTTACTTTTTTTGACGTGCCCAAAACGGTGTAAATGTTTCTTTGTTTGTGAGTAGCCTGGGAACCAAGGCGTCCACTACTTGCCCTGTCCGCCCTGCTGTGCCTGCTTTCCTGACGGGTTCTGGGCCTGCCCCTTCTCCACCTCGGCAGCACCAAACCTTTGGAGGGCTAGCAAGCTTCCCGTGGCCTCGCCACTGTCACCGGAGACAAGAGGCAAGAGCCTTGTGGGAACCAGACAGAGCCATAGAGGGGACTAATCTAGTGTCAACAGCCGACCCAGTTCGGCCCCCCTCGAGCTGCATCCTGTCAAAACCCCGGCAAAGAAAACCGACCCAGAGACGCGGCAGGAACAATGTGAAGCCGGGCGGGAGGAAGAGGTGGCCTAGGCTGGGGGCGGTTCAGTTACCGCAGTGTAAACCGACAGCCAGGGAGGCTGCTCGGAGCGGGCCCCAGCAGGCGTGAGAGCTGATTAGGGGGTCCCGTGCACAGTGCAGAGCTCAGTGGGGGATTTGGCGGGAGACCTAAGGTTTTGGCGGTGCCGTAACTTGACGTTGTGAACACCGCTGCAAACGGGAGGGAGACCGCTTCACGAACGTGCTCTAGGATGGCCAGCCGTGTTCCTGTGGTCTGGAACCGCTGCTTGTGGAGTGGCTGCCTTAGCACTTAGCTCTATCTACGTGAGCTCCTGACCTCCCCTTGCCATGGATCTGAGCGCCTCAATCTGTAATGGATGTATCCCGCGAGGCAGGGTGGGACTCGTATCCCCAGAGGGGAACTGAGGCACACAGACTAAGTGACTTGCCCAGGGTCATACAGGAAGTGTGTGGCAAAGCAGGGAACTGAACCTGGCTGTGATCACTGACCCATCCTTCCTCTGGCATTAACCAGCAATCTGAGAGTGGTGCTACAATGGCCAAAAAACCCCACCCAGACTCTGCCCTTACAAAGCTGCTGTTAGTGAACAAAGCCAGGATCCATTCACTGAATGGGGGGAATAAACCTACATCTGGCACTGCTGCCCCCTTTGCTGGGCACAGACCGCGCCAGGCAGCTGTAGAAATAACCCTTCACGATTTTTGTATTTCAAGACACTATCTATGGCTTTTCTTGTTTACCACATTAATTCTGTCCCCCCACCCCACACTCAACTCTGCCCACTCCTAGCTCGCTTCAGTTTCTGCCGGGGCAGCATCCAGTGGTCAGGAGAGAAAAGGGAATCCTAGATGACCCTTTGTTTCCCCTGGAGCAGGAAATCCAGCACCTTTTAGCTTGATTTGGCTTCTGCGGATCGTGCCTGCCTAGCTAACACTGCAGGAATGCACGTCCCCAAGGGTTCGCCAGCTTTCCCGGCGTCCCTCAGGCTCGGCCAGCTGGCAGGGCTCCTACCCCAGATCACCACCCTACCCCGGGGTAGCTTCAGCTCCCTCTCCAGCATGTTCATCCGGGCAGGCTGCAAAAGGGGACCCAGCTCCCAGCCTAACACCAAGAGTGCCGTCCAGGCCTGTCCAGCTCGGAGATGCAGCCGGAGGGAGGCTCTGTCGGGGATCACTGGATCAGAGAGGGGAGGAAGAGGAGGGCTGCTGAAGCCCTGGGGGTCAGACGAGGCTTTAGCGATCAAATGCGTTGCCCTGGCCTCCTGGCGCGACCTCCCGGTCCCACTCCCGTACAGCGGTAATGCTGCATCTTTGCTACCTGCCTCTCAAAGGCGGCTGCCGAGCGGGGATTTGCTTTGCTAGCGTCCCCGTTTCAGTGGGGGGGGGGAACTGGCCCCCGTGACATCAATGGCAAAACTCTCACGGACTTCGCTAGCCGGGATCTGACCCTGGAGTGTTTTCTCCCACCCAGGCAGCGGGGCCTAGGGAACGCAGGGGTGGGCAGGGCATGGGGAGCGGCTCACCTGTAGTGGCAGCCCCCTCACGAGCGCATGGGCCGGAGCAGGGCTGTCTTGGAGCCCATGCCGAAGGACCAGGTTTGTAGCCACCTGGGCAGAGCGATCCCGGGCAGGCTCTCGCCCCTAATGAGGGGGCAGGGGCAGCTGAGGGCTGGGCTTTGGGGCCCAGCTGCTCCAGCTCGCGGGTCGAGGGCTGCTAGCGCCAGGCGAGGCTGAGGGAGCCCAGAACTCGCCCTTGGTTTTTCCCCTTTCCCTGCTCGCTGGAGGAGGCGCGGCCTCCTCCCCGCCGGCGTGCTCCAAAGCCCCCTCCTGCTCCGTGGGGAGCTTCAGCCCAGTGACGCAGGCAGCAGGTTGGGGCTTGCAGGGGCGCCGATGCCTCCAGCAGAAAACGGCGTCTCCGCAAAGGAGACAAAGAACCGGAACCTGCGGGGCCCAGCCTGAGTGCCCAGCTCTGGGGCGCTCACCCCGGGGGGGCGGGGGTGAGCGGCACATAGTGGGTTTACATGGGCACAGCCGCCGTGATGCTGGGCATGGAGATCTCTCCTGATTGCTTCCCCCATGCCCAGGCTTAGACGGGGCTGCTGGGTTTCCCCTCTCCCGCGTATGTGGCTGTGAGCAGGGCTGTGGGAGGACAGATGGAAACACTCAGGCAGCCCAGTCATCCTAGCGGGGAAGCCCTCTGCCCACCCCTGCCCCCCAATTAAAACTGGTTCTTAAAGGGAGACGGCTCCGGGAGGGGGAGGGGCACTACCATTCGAGCTCCCTTAAAATGCTCCTGTGTCCATCTGGTACGATCCCGCTCCTCTGGTCTGCAGCCCAGACTGTCCCGCCCCGTTATCCTCCGCTTCGGAGAGGCCATTGCAAACACGGGGGCCCAATTCAGCGCTTCAGCCTCCAGCAAATCTCCCGGTGCCGTGAGGACTGAAGGGTTTGGGCCTGAGAGAGTAAAAAGACTCCTGGCAGCACAGGAATGAGCTGGGGGGAGCCCCTTTGACTCTCACGAGTCCGTGTGATTGTAGGCCGCCGGGACCCTTGCTGGCTGCCGCTGGGGGCTCTGAGGGGTGGCTGCTCACCCGGCAGCCTGGGGTGAAGGCCGTGGGGTGGGTTTTTAGCACGCGCCCCTTCGCCAACCCTCTTCAGAGCCTGTCCCAGAGCCGCGGACAGAGAAGAGTCGATAGGAAAGCGGCAGCTCTGCGGGGGACGTGCTGTATTTGTGTTTAAGGAACCTGAGCTAAATGTCCAAGTGCTGCCTGCAGCCAGCCTTGTCCCAGCAAACCGGGACCGGAGTGCCCCATTACCCCTTCGTCCCCTCGTCCTCAGCCACCTGCTCCAGCTTTCTCACCGTCTCTCCACCTGCTCCCTCCGCTCTGTTCTGGGTTGTTACACCGCACTCCCCGTCGAACTATCGCACTCCAGGGCGCTCTCAGACTCAACCTCCGCATCGGCCCAGCTAACGCTGCTTTATAAGGACCATGTGCTACCCAGTGGCGCCCCCCGCAGAGCATCCATCCTCTGATCCCTTTACTGGCTTCCTGCTAATTCACCCTCCATCACCTTCCCTGGCTTCCTGTCCATCCCCAACCCCTCATCCTCTGTCACCTTCCCTGGCTTCCAGCCTGTCCCTAGCCACCTCCTCCGCCACCCTCTCCTGGCTTCCCGCAGCGCTCATTTGAAGCTGTCCCTCTTCATGGATTTGCTCATGTTTCCCATGCCACTAGAGTGGCTCTTCCTTGGGCTGCTCCTAGCTGGAATGGTCCCCTCCCTCCTTTTCAGTGAGTCACGTCCTTCGGGCTGCCTCTCCCTGTGACTCATTTGGCGGCACGGTGTGTTACCGACGTGAGGAGAACATCCCGTTCGGCACTGGGTACGCTTGCTCCTCCAGTCCCGTTAGAGGAACTGCCGATTTCAGAGCAGAACCAATGTCCCTAGAGCCCAATATCGCCCCTCTGAGAGGGGCTGAGCACAGCAGAGCAGGGCAAAGAGCAAACAGCCCAACCTGCCTGACTCCCGCCGATTTTTGCTAAACCAACACGCTGAGCTCAGCTGGGGCTTTGGACAGTGGCAGCCCACATCCAGCTTGGGCCCGTCGCCTGAGCTAACTCCGCAGTGAGTCAGCAACGCTCCCAGCCCCAGAGACATTACAGCCGAAACCCACAAGACAGAGAATGGGCAGGAGAGGAAACAGAGATGAAGTGATGCACCCAAGGTCGCCCAGCAGGTCACTAGCAGAGCTGCGATTAGGCTTTAGGGTTTCTAAAGGCCAGGCCAGGACCCTACTGACTGGCCCATCCCCCTTCCTAAACAAGGGAGTTTATTACCCGCACCCGGTTTGTTTACATGAAAGGACCAAGCTGACCCTCAGCTGGAGGACAGGCGATTTCAAAGCCTTTTTTCAGGCATTCATTAATGAATGACCGAATCCTGCTGAGACACTGCATGGAAGACAAGGGCTATGTTGCCTCTTCTTACAGATGTCGACCGTGCCTCCCTAGGGGGCCCTGGACCACGGCTGAAGGTGGATTAGTTAGACTGACCATTAGAAACGTGGCTGGACATTAGCTTGATCTGATGATTTAATGACTCCTGTTAGGAGTGGCTGACCATGCTCTCTGCATGGTGTCTGCCCCAGGGGACCGTCCCTGCTCCGCCGGGAGAGAGCCTCTCTGGCATCTGTTGGTAGCCAAAGCTCTATTCCTACAGCCCAGACTCCTCATCTAACACCACACAGCAAGAAAGGCAGAGCCAAGCCAGGAACAGAAGCCAAGACTCCCGCCTCCCAGCTCCGGTAACTAGCAGACCCCACTGGCAGCAAACATCTTCTGGGCATGAGCAGCGAGGGAAAGTTCCCTGGGGTGGTAAAGGGAGGAAATGGATGAACAAATGAGGGCTGACCATGTTTGAGGAGGGGGATGGAGAGTGGCCCACTGGTTAAAGGAAAGGTCTGGGGCTTCTATGGCTCTGCCACTGATTCAGACTGTCACTGGATCTGTGCCTCAGTTTCCCCTTCTGGAAACAAGTTACTACCGACCTACCACACCAGGGTGCTGAAACTGAATTCCTGATGCCTCGCTTTGAGGTTGTTCCAAAGAGTGGTGGCCTATAAAAAGTTAAGCACTTCTAGGGCTTGGGGGTCAGATAGAAAACCATTTACACACAGAACTTTACCTGAAATCTTTTTTGAAGCTCATTTCATTGATGATGTGCAAAAGGCTCTAATTTTTGGTTTTAAATGTGTCTTATTTCAGTTTAGTTATAGACCCGATCCACACGGCACGGTTACATCGATCCAAGGCAGCGTACGTCAATGTCACCGTGTGTATGCAGCTACATGTACATTTCGCTCCCACTGATGTAATTGCCTGAAGCAGTACAGAGTCAAGGTCAACGTAGTTAGGTCAATGCTGTGTCAGTGTAGACACATTATATCTTCCATCGACTGTTAGTGGCTTCCAGGAATGCCCCACCCTGGTCACCCTTGTGAACTCTGCTGCCCTGTGGCCAGCTGGCCAGGGAACCACCCGTTCCCTTTAAAGCCCTGCGGATTTTTGAAATTCTATTTCCTGGTCGCCTGGCTTGGCAAACACGCCTAGCATCTGTCCAGCTGACTATGCCAGCTACACGCTGAGCGGGGAGTACAGGAGGCGTTGGATCTCCTGTGTTTGTGGGGAAGAGAGGTGATGCAGGCACAGCTCTGATCTTGCCGGAGAAACATGGCCATCTACAAGCAGATTGCTCAGCGCATGGCGGAGAAGGGCTACAAGAGGGACTAGCAGCTGTGTCCTGTGAAAGCCAAGGAGCGGCGGCCGGCGTACCGCAAGGCCAGGTGGGCTAACAAGCACTCTGGAGCTGTTTTTACAAAGAGCTGCACGCCATTCTCAGAGGAGACCTCATCACCAGCTCCAGAGCCCTGTGGGTATTTCGGAGGAGCCAGAGACAAGGCCATGAACAGCGAGGAGGAAGATGGGGGCCGGGGGACTGGGGATCCAGCCCTGCAGCAAGCCAGGATGTGTTTGTTTTTTGACTCCAGCCGGTCTAGACAGTCCAGCAGAGGGAAGCATGATGAAGGAGGGAATCTCTGGGAAGCTGGCTGTTGGCTTTGAAATTACAGGGCAGGAACCCCCACAGCAGCTGGACACAGCTGGCGACTTGCTCTTTTTAACTTAAGCTGGAAGAAAGAAGGAAACAACCAAGAGAGGTGGAGTTGCGCTCTGCTTCTCTCCCCTGGAGTTAGGCCGAACACGATGTTTGTATGCACTGGGCTGTCCTGTGATTCCTCTGTCCATACCTGGACGAAACGTTCCTGCGAGTAGTCTGCTGCCATCCTCAGCTGCAAATTCTGCCTTATTTCTCCAGCCGCGGTCAGACACTTTCCCACACCATTTAGTGATTAATTCAGTGGGAACCACTGTGGCACACAGACTAGCAACACAGGAACCCAGGAGGGACCCTGATACCCGCACGAGCGGATCCTGTTCAGCCTTCTTTACCTCCATAGGTGCCAGCTTTCCCCGGCGCCAACGGGTGCTTGTGCCCCCCACTCGCCCCTGCCCCAGCTCCATCCCTTCCCCGCCCCCATTCCAACTCCTCCCCCAAATCCCCACCCTGGCCCCGCCTCCTCCCCTGAGTGCACTGCATTCCCCTTCCTCCCCCTCCCTCCCGGCAGCGACAAACAGCTGTTTTGCAAGGCAAGCCGGGGAGGGAAGGGGGGGGAGAAACAGGATGCGTGGTGCGCTCAGGGGAGGAGGTGGGGCGGAGGCAGGGCGGAGGTGAGCTGGGGCGGGGCAGGGAGCTGCGGGTGGGCAGCCCCGGAGCACCCACGGAGTCCCATCTATGGTTATCTCCTGACGATATAAGCTAAATCACGAGCCCCTGTTGAAAACGGTGCCGGTATTTTCAGTTGCCCTGTACACATGTACTCATCGTGCCCATGAACCATCCCCCCTCATCTCCCCGATTCGTCGCCTGCCCCACTGTGGCTGAGTCACTACAAAAAGTAATTCTCCCTCTGTTGACAGTCACCCCTTGTCGTCAGCTATTGGGAATGGACCACGGCCACCCTGATTGAATTGGCCTCATCAGCGCTGACCCCCTACTCGGTAGGGCAACTCCCATCTTTTCAGGCGCTGTGTATTTATACCTGCCTACCGTATTTGCACTCCTTGCATCTGACGAAGTGGGTTATAGCCCTGGAAGGCTTGTGCCCAAATAAATGCGTTAGTCTCTAAGGTGCCCCAAGGACTCCTGGTTTTTTCTCGGAGCAGACACACATGCTCCTCATTCTGGCAGACTTGCAGGTTCAACAATCTCGCCTCCCTCTGCAGCCCATGGGTGGCTGGTGACCCGGCTGTTGGGGGAGGCTAGCCCCCTGCCCCTCTTCTTGTGCCCAAGGCCCCAACCCTTCCCTTTTGCCCCCTCCCCCACAGGAGCCCTTGAGCCCAGCCCCAGTGCTCTGGGCTGCACGGCTGTAGTGGCTAGCCCTGGAGCACTGGGCGGCTGGGCCATCTCCAGCCTCAGTGTGCCGGGCAGCATGGCCCCAGCACCAGCTGCCCTGACCCGCCTGCAGGAGGCAGGCCAGCCAGCCTGGGCCAGCCAGGGTAGAGCACTGGGAACTGCAGGAGGGGGCCTGGCCTAGGGGCAGAGCATGGGTGGGGCCACGCTAGGCTGTCTGGGGAGCCACACCTTCTCCCTGCCTACAATACCAACCACCCATGCTGCAGCCCATAGAGAACTGCATATCGGGGCCTTCCTACAGCCCCCGCACGTTCCCCAGGGCATCCAGGGTTGCTGCACTACTCCTACCACTCCGCCCTGGAGGAGAGAACAGACAGCCACAGCTGCACAGATGCTAACCTGTGAAAGACCCGGTCGGGGTGTGCGTATCTGAAATAGAAATGACTGGTCTTTTCCCTTCTTGTATTAAGCTATAAATGGTTTTCTATCCATAGTGTTATGCAATAAAAATGTGGTTTTAGAAACATAATTGGGGTGACCAGACAGCAAGAGTGAAACAGCGGGACAGAGGGTGGTGGGATAATAGGAGCCTATATAAGAAAAAGCCCCAAATAGTGGGACTGTCCCTATAAAATTGGGACATCTGGTCACTTTAAACATAATTCATCTTTGTTAGTTCACCATATATGCTGGATGGCCCTGACATCATTTCCAGACAGCATTAACAGGGGGATTGGCAATGTTCTATTACTGCACTCACCCAAGGGCTCACACAGGGCTGCAAAAGGGCAAGGCCAGGTAGAGCACACAACAGCCACACACACACACGACTCAAACTCCCTGCACCAGATAGCTCTGCACTGAGCTCTTCTAATCGCCCTTGTGCCTGGCTGGTCAAAATCAGCAGACAGCCGCTTCACCCCCACCTCCCACCTCGGTGGAAACCTTTCCCCCTTCGCTTCCCAGCTTTTACGCAGGATCCAGCAGGCACCTATAACCACTGGACTTTTTTTCTTCACTGATGTCAATCTCGTGAGCAGACAGCGCCAGCGACCCTTCAGACGACCAAAGGCACATTCAACTGTCATTCTGCCCCCGCTCAGCCTGGAGCTGAATCGCTCCTTGGTGCTGTTGAAGTGGCTGGGGGAGCAAGGGGTAGGCTGGGATCGCTAGTCGCATTTCAACCTTGCCAAGGGTAATCCTCCAGTCAGGAAAGTCCTTGCTCACAGTTTTCGGAACAGTCTTGTGTTCTTAAAGCAGGCGCTTCACTCGCCTTCCCTGACCGGCCCCCGCTGATGTTAGTGCTCGCATTACCGTAGAAGAGAAGCCCTTCCTGTTGATGCACTCTGTGGCAAGGCGGCCTGGTGCTAAATAGGGATATACATGCCAGCTATCGCCTCCCTGCAGTTTGGGAACCTCATTGCTGCAAAACCACCCATGTCCTGCCCAGTGCCCAGAGTCACAATCCCACGCAGCAGGAGGGGGATTCATGGCCATGCACTCCTGCATGGCAACAGCCCCTGCAAGTTCTGCAGCCACTGCTCGTCATCCTGTGCAACAACGGGATCCCCCCAATCAGTGCTTGTTTCTTGGGCCCCGAATCAGCACACCACCCTCCGAAGCTGCTCTGTGAACGCTGCCAGCAGCCTTGCAAGGTTTATGTTCCATGGCGATCTAGCCTCCGAGAAATCATCCTGTTCCTACAGCTCCTCTTGCAGCTCACAAATACTGCGGGATCATCTCGATAGTGCAGCGTTGTCTGGGATCCAAGGTTCTGTCACAGATGGCAGACAGCAAGAAGGGACTCCTGGGTTCATATGGGGGATTTGGACCAGAAGTGCGAAACATTATGGGATGCGGATGAAATTATGGAATGGAGAACACTGCATTATGGGAAGTTGAAGCCCTGCTCCCAGTCACCCCCGCGTGACTTGTTTCGGCCCCCTGCCGCATTGTAAAACCTTCTGGAAACGCCCTGTGCTACGGTGGTGAGGAATTCACCAGGGGGACTGCTACCCACAGTGCACCGCTCTCTGCACCACCACCATGACTCCTAGTGAGGCCGTGCCCTGAAGCCACACGGAGCGTAGTGTGGACGTGCACAAGTGAGATCAGAACGGCAGGGACTATATGTCCATATCACTTCACTCCACATCGCTTTGTCTTGTAGGACTGGCCGATCCATTAGGAATCCCCCGCATCCGCCTGCTTAAAACTGAAATACCTGCCCAGGGAGCCTCTGGCCGTGACTGTAACTGGTTTAAAATCACACCTCTGGGCAACTTTCTCATGTAGACCTGTCCTCAGATCTCCTGTGGGGGGAGGGATTTAGTGCCCCTCTCCCTTCCCCCCAGCTCTGCCCCAAGGAATAACCCCCGGGGCTGGCACGGAGCCTTTTCTTTCCCAGGCCCTGGGCAGCCCCCAAACGTCAGGGCTTGAAAACGACACGGCTCCAAAGAGCGAGACAAAGGAACCAGGTGGCGGGGGAGCCGGGGAGAGGCGGAGCCGGCGGGGGGCTCCGGGGGCCGCGCCGCGGGTGGGCAGGTGAAGGACGGGCCGGCTGGCGTCCGCCCCACGCCGCCCTTCACCTTTTATGGTAACGCGGCGGCTGCGGGGCGGGGATGGCAGCGGGGCGGCCCTACCCCGGCTCCCCGAGCCCCTGCGGGAGGCGCGGCCGCACCCGGGGAGCAGCGCCGGGGGCCGCGGGCAGCCGGGCGCCGCGCAGGGGCAGGGACCGGGACCGGGACCGGGACCGGCGCACGCCGCCGCGCAGCGCGGAGGGACCCCGGGGCAGCCGCCCGCCGGGCCGGCCCAGGTGAGGGGGGGACAATGGGCGCCGGGCTGGGGCGGGGCTTGGCTCCCCCTCGGCTGCCTCCCGGCGCGGTCCCCGGCACCCCGAGCTGGGCGAGGGGCGCAGCCGGGGCGGGTGGAGAGGCCCCGGGGTGCGGCTGGTCGGAGCGGGGCAGCCCCCGGGGGTGGGGCGCTCCCGTCTGGACTGTAGGAAAGGGGCCGGGAAAGGCTCATTGGGCGGGGGGGGGGGGGGCTGTAGGACCCCCCTCCCCCAGGGCTGTGTTTATTGTAGGACCCCTTTGTCCAACCCTTTGTTTTTCACATGGGCTCATGGCCCCGGGGGCTATTGCTGGAGAGACCGGGGGGGGGGGGCAGGTTCCTGTCTAAGCGTCCTGGGACTTGGGGTGGGGGTTGGCTGGGTAGCGAAGGGGGGCCCTGTCTCCAGCGGGGGGGGGGAATGGGGCTCACAGTCTCTCCCCGCAGGAGGCACCGTAGGGGATATTATGGGGTCACTGCTGGGGTGCAGCTGAAAGATGATCCACTTTCCTTCCCCCCGCCCCTGCGCACACACTGGTGAGCAGAGATCGGAGCCGGCTGTAGTCCCCATACAGGGCCTAGGCGGTGCTGGTAGATGCTGCATCTGGGGGAAACTCCGCTGTCCCATTCCAGCCTGCCCTGGAGGGGGCCGGAATGGGCTTTGCAAAGGTGCCCCGCCTCGCAGGGCCCTGGGAAGGAGGCCCTAGCCCCATTTGGCAGCTGGGGAAACCAGCAGGAAGAGACGCCCAACCCCTTTCCTAAGGGGACAGGGCGAGTTAGGGTCAGAGGCTGGAATAGAACCGGGGAGTCCTGACGCCCAGTCCCCTGCTCTAACCTCTAGACATGCCGCCCCGACGGTGGACATTAGCTAACTGGGTTCTGTGCATCTGAGCATGACTGTAAATGCTAGGAGCCCGCTTGCCAGTGAAGACACCCCTCTGTTGTTAATCGGGAGTCCCTGCTGGGTTGGAGACCTAGAACACATCCAACCACTGCATTAAACCCCATCCAAGCAGCAATAGTTCTCTGGCTCCCTTCCTCCGTTAAGGGGGCTGATAACCTCCTGACTGCCTGCCTCATTGGTGTCCGATTCCCCCAGGAAGGAGGGGACGTTCCTGTGTGGAAGCCGTGAGCTCTGCGGTGAGGCACAAAGAGGAACGTAACCGGCGCTTGGTTCATATTAGTCCCTGAGTTTTGCTGAATGCTCTGTCCAGCCAGCCTCGCTGTTCAGTAGCCAAGGGGCAACTTGGCTTGTTAGGGAGAAATCTGATGGCCACCCAGGTGAGGGTTTAAGTAGTTGGGTGGAGCCTGGCCAGGAGATAGTCATCAGTAACCTTAGTTTGCTTTCACTGGCTCTCCCATAGGGAAGAACCTCACCCTTCCTTCCCTACCTTAATCAGGTGTGTCGTCACCGGAGCCTTTCACACACAGCCACCGTGTAACTAATCTCTAGATAAGATACATATTTGGGACCCGTTGCCTTGGTATCCGAGCACCTCCCCGTCTCTAGGGGATTTATCCTCATGCACCCCTGCAAGGCCCGGCAGGACTGTTATCCCCATGGTACAGAGGGGAAACTGAGGCACAGGTCCACCAAGGGATTGAGATGCTTAACTCCCACTGGCTTGCCCGGGGTGTCACAGTCAGTGTGTAGCAGAGCAAGGAATTGGGTCTCTCAAGTCCCAAGCTAGTACCTAAGCCACTGAGCCGTCCTTCCCAAGTTAGTGGGGGGTTGTGTGATAAATTGTGCCCCCACTTCCCCCCATACCTCTCCTGTGCACCTGTGAAATGCTGGTATTCCAGCCGTGGAGCACTTTGCACAGTGGTTGGAGGGGAGGGATTCAGGATAGGGATTCTGGGGGCGGGGGGAGAGCAGGTCTGTTTCTAGCCACACACAAGCACTTAGGCGCCCTGATGCCATGGTGATGGGTGCCAGCATGAGAACACGAGCAGACAGACTGTGGGAGGAAGGGGGCACTGACTGGTTTTTAACGCTCGGGATCACGAGCGCCCAGGCCCTGCCATGGCCGCTAGGATGTCGAGTTGTATTGACTGACGCCCCTCTGGGGCCGAGCCACATATTTATCCCCGGAACCGGTGGGGACGAGGACACGGGCTCTTTCTGCTCTTGCTGCAGGGGCTCTTCCGCTATTATTGGAGCTGCCGACCACAGCCAGGCAAAATCCGCAGTGGCAGGAGACTCCACTTTTCTTGTGCCTTGTTTATGCCTGAAAGGCAAAGCGGGAAGGTCTGGGGAGGCCGGAGGGTTTGGTTCCATTCCTCTGGGACTCTCGCTTTCCTTTGAAAATAAATGCCAGATGCAGTGGTGGCCCCTGGGGGCTGGGCTGGGCACGGTATAAACAGGCTTGTAGATGAAGTGGTTTCCAGCATAGCTTGGCCAGTCCGTAAGGGAGGAGCCAAACGAGGTTAAAAGAAGCTGTAAAATCCAGCGCTCCATCCCGTGTCCTGGGCGCTAGGACCGGTTGGTGTGCAGAACTGTTGTTACAACATACGGGTGAGCGAAGGGTGGTTGGGACGGGGGTTTTATGTCAAGGTCACGGGAATTGTCCGGTCTTCTGGGAATGCAGGCCCTATGGGAGAGGTGCTTCCAGACTCCCAGAATGCACTGGTTCAGCCGTGGTTGCGAAGCACTCTAGGTGTGGACGCTCCGGAAGGGTTATGTCCTGCAGGAACCTGCTAGACCATCGGAAGGACCAGCAGCACCACCAGACGCACCACCAGACCAGGTGCGTCCTGCGTCTGTTGCCCCTGCTGTGATTTCTGGGCTTAGCATAGGCTGTGACGGAGCAGAGTGGCTTTTAGGGGCTCCGAAAGGAAAGCTTGTGGCCTGATGGCCCCGCCCCCGGTTAGCCCTGGGAAAGAAACCCCTGCCTCTACCACAGGATTTTACCCTGGCCAGCAAGGGTTAAACAGCTAGGTTTGCTGGGTGGGTGGAGGGCAGTTAGGAATTCTATAGCCAGCTGACCTTGCCTGAGAGCGGGTGGCCAGTTTTGGTTGCAGGTTCCAGTGAGATCCCTGAATACCATGGAAAAAAAAATCCCTTTCTATAGTTGCCGCAATTTCCAGCCCTTGAAGGCTGCCGCCAGCCGCCGGCGTCATCCCTCCGCAGCTGGCTCCGTGCACCCCTGCTCCTGCCGACGAGCAGCGTGACCCCGGGAGCCCGGTTCCAAAGCCGCTCTCCCATATTCGGCCCTGTCTGAGTGAGTGGGGTCACAACGCCGGGGCACCCTGTCAAGGCCGTTCTTGTCGTTGGGGAGGTGGGGAACAGAGGATCGGCTGGTCCCTGCTAGTGGCATCAGCACCCAAGAGCTGATGGTCGGAAATGAGCCGCCTGGCCTGGTAGGGAGCTGAATGTGGGCAGGGCAGCCTGTGCCACCACCGCTGGGACAGGGGTGCCCGGTCCATGTGCTCCTGCCCCTTCCAGGCTGCAATGACAACTCCCTCCTGGGGGCAGGGAGCAGGGCTGGATGAGGGGCAGAGAGAGGAGAGCAGGGCAGGGCACAGGGATTTCTGCTCCCTCACTGGAGGTATGTTTTTTAACGTACATGTACTAAAAAGAAATAAACCCCCATCTTTAATGGGTAGCATGAAATAACCCAAAATTCTCCCCCGAAAACTGAACATTTACAAGAGAGAGAATTTCCGGGGGGTCGACTGCTTGAGACCCCCCAGCTGGGGAGCCCGAGGTTGGTCAGGTCTGGCAAGAGCCTAAATGAAACCCAGGGGCCAGGGAGAGGGGAGATGTGGGCTGTGCCTCTTTTTCTGGGCCAGTGCGGTTACAGGAACATGGTTATTGTCAGACTGGATCAGAACTGAGGTCCGTCTAGTCCTTTGGGCTGCTTCCAGGTGTGGCCAGCAGCCTACGTGGGCTAATCCGCCTCCAACTTAGTCCCATCCTGGTCTCCAATAGCTAAAGATTGGTTTGGAGCTCTGGCCACGCGGCCGGATGGCGCTATGGAGCGGGAGCCATGCTTTCCCCGTGTCCCCATCTCGTGCGGCTGGCAGTTATGGGGAAGGTGATTCTTGGGGGCCGAGACAGCCAAAAAGGACCCTGCCAATGGGGAGGGTTCCAGAGCTCAGGAGGTTTACACAGCAACGGAACAGCCTGAGTCAGCCAGCACGGGCCAGCCGGGAGTGTCTAGTTGCTGTTTAGACACGTCCTGTGTCTCAGCCCTCCTCTTAGTAAATGAGGGGATCCCTCCTGTGGGGGGGCGATGGGCGTATTAAACAGCGCACCAGGAATGTCAGCTCTAAACATGGGGCTGTTGGCTATTCTGGGGCGTCTTGCTCTTGGTTTTGTGACCCAACACTTGGAAGATCTCATTTTGGTTCCCAAGCAAAATAAAACCAATTTTGGAAACCTCAGCCCGTTTCGTAAGATGGGTGGTGGTTGGTTGTTTTCCAGCCAACCCTAGCGCTGCGAGCCATCAGTTCTCGTCGCTTTCAGTGGGTGCTGTGGGCTGCCAGGGTGGGGCCCACACAAAGGCGAAGGCCTCCACTTTCAAACAGGTCCAGTGACTCTTGGCGCTTCGCTTCTGGGGTGCGGGACTTGAGGCTCCTTAGGACTGGTGAGCCCCCAGCACTGCTGCTAGCGCTAATGGGGCCTGCCTCCAAAAAATCAGCCCCAAGATGTCTCCTAGTGGACACCAGGAATCAGTGGCTACCCTAGAAAATGTTGGCAAAGCGGTTGACCCACAGGGGCAACGGCACAGCCGGGATTTGAACTCGGAGTTCATCGGACTGGGTGTGCAGGCCGGTCAGGTGGGAGAAGCGGGACAGCAGAATGGTCATGAGGCGAAACATCCTCTCCCCAGGGGCTGGGCTCAGCGCCCAGGCTTACGGTGCAGCGTTGATGTTCTCTGAGTGTAGCTGTCACCCGTTCGACGGAGACGCAGCGAACCCCTCAAGAAGAGCTTGGCTCGCTGTGCCGGGATCAAAGTGCCAAGCAGAGAATCTCTTCCCCGGCGTCTAAGGAAACGTGTGTGTATCCTTCCTAAGAAACTCCATTTCATCATTTCCCCTGGGAGAAATTCCTGTGGCATGTGAATAAAAACAAAGTGGTCTGAATCCCCTTCCTTCCCACCCACCCCCTCCGACCTCCCGCCCCCGTTCCGCCTGCAGGGAATAGAGGATTTGATGTGCTCTCTGCAAAGGAGCTGGAGTGCAGTGGGCATGTTTGCTTCCTTACTTTTCAACAGGGGCATATTTCGAGCCAAGAAGGAGGGAATTTGGCTTTTAAAAAATCCCTGGGTGATGTTGTGTATAAACACACGTGGGGTGGGGGGGGTGGGGATATCGTCAAACAAATCTGAAAAAGCCTTTGTCATGTCTGGATCATTTACTGAATTCGGAGAGGTGCAGGGATGGAAGTGGCTAGAGATGGACAGGGGATTCTAAGGGGAGCATCAAGGGCTCTGGGTATTTCCTGTTAAGGCCGCGCCATGGGGCAGTTCCCTTTTCTGTGGGCCTGGTCCCATTACCAACTGGCCACATGGCCGCCCCCACAGTCTGCTCCTCACAGCTCTCCTGGCAGGGGCTGGGAGTTCAGGTGGACAGCTTCCCAACTGCCCTGTGCCTTTTTACCCTGGGAGGGTGTGTGGTCTAGTGGTTAGAGCAGGGGCTTCGCAGTGCGATCTTCCCCAAGTTGCATCCCTTCTCTGGGCCTCAGTTTCCCCATCCGTCAAAGGTAAAAAATACATTCTGACTTCACCAACTTGGGCGGGAGGGAGGCCTAATTAATTATTGTTTGTGAAAGGATCTGAGATTCTCCTGGGTGAGAGGCCAAGAAAGTACATATCATTCTCTGTTTAATTACACCTTGATCCCGCAGCCACCGATTAATGGACGTGTTCACAGGTGTTCAGTTACTCAGAGGCGTAAGTATTTGCAGGATCGGCGCCCTCGTTCCTCCAGAAAGTGCTCTGAACTCCAGTTCGTCCTGCTTACTGAAATAAATGTGCCAAACTGAGCCCTGTCTCAACAGCGGTTCGACGTGTGCAGGAAAGGGGCTGGGAGATTATGTTGTCCTGGTTTTTTTTCTTTTGAGTGAATACAAAGGAAAGGAAACATGAGAGGTGATATTAAAATATAACACACAGGTGGACAAAGGGCTTGTTCAAAGCCCATGAAAGGAGCCGAATGCAGAGCTAGGGGTCTCTTGCCATGGCCCGGTGTGACACACGGCTTGCACACGCGTGGCTCCACAGCACGTCTGGTCCGTGTAGTCACCTGCTGCTCAGAGGTTCCCCTGGCATAGTGAAAAGGGGGAGGGGGATTCTGCCTTAAAGGGACACGATCCAGATAAACAGTCAAAGCTTCAAAACAACTCAACCGTGCCTGGGGTGGCACAGACTAGAATCAACCCCCCGCGTCCTGCCCTGAGCAGGATGTTGGTGGGCTGGTCTTCCGCGCTTGGCTCTGCTTGGAGCTGGGCATGAGCCGTGCCCGCTCAATGGAGCGCCCCGTCCGCCTCTGGTGAGGGCTGGGCCTCCTACAGGTTAATCAGCCTGCTCCGGCCTTGGCTCAGAAAATCCTCGCTGCTGCTGATCCACTGAGGGGCATCCCGTTACAAGTGAGATTACACTGCCCCTCTCTCCTGGGCTGCCCTTCTTCTCAGCCCTGCTTGTTTTGGGTCCCTGTTCTAATGGGGAAGGTTTACAGTTGAACATGACCTGCAAAGGGTTTGTGCCTATTCTCTGCTTCTTTACAGGGGACGAAGAAACCTCGACAGGGTTTTATTTAAGGCTCCAGCACCCCCAGTTGTATTTAACGTTAGAAAGTCTATTTGTGCTTAGCCTAGAAGCCTCCATGGTAGCTGGAGTATAGGGGGACCGATGTCCCGATTTTACAGGGACAGTCCTGATATTTGGGGCTTTTTAAAATATATAAACACCTATTACCCCGCACGTCCTACCCTGATTGTCCACACTTGCTATCTGGTCACCCTACTGGAGTAGGAGGGAAATCAAAAGCCGAGCTCTTGAGAAGAGAGGACTTTTCATCAGACTCTTTCAAACACACTCTGGTTTTGCTAATGTCTGTTTCATGTATATGACCTATTAGCACTCTGGAGAAAGGAAGCTGTGGTTAAAGATAAAAGAACAGGAGTGCTTGTGGCACCTTAGAGACTAACATATTTATTCCAGCATAAATAGTTAGTCTCTAAGGTGCCACAAGTGCTCCTGTTCTTTTTACGGATATAGACTCACACGGCTGCTACTCTGAAACCTGTGGTTAAAGACGCGATCCCTCTATTCCTCCAATTAAATTCCAGCCTTTGAGATGTCCAGCGGATCCTCCAGAACAAAACTGTTCCGGGCTTTCTTTTTCTTTTTCCATAACAAAGGCAGAAATTCCAGTGAAAAACTATTTCTGTAAGTCGTCTACAAGTCCCTTTTATCGAAATAAATAAAGTAAATAAATCCTGGAATGATTATAACTTTATACAGAACTGAATGTCCCTTTCATTCTGCACGTCCCAGCTACCGATGGTTTACACCAAGGGATGTCATCCATTTTGAACTAGGAGTCTAGAGGACACCTGTCTCTTTAACATTAGGTCCATCTCTTCTGAGGCAGTTTACATGATACATAAGCGTCCGGGCTGGGATTTCTGTTCACATCTGCCCGGCACTGATTATAGCTGGCTGTGTCTTTTCCCCGACAGGCTCTGTTCTGGACTGATCGCAGCCGCTACTGATGTCACTGCTCCTACTGCCTGCTGGGAAGGCAGCTGCTTCAGCAGAGGGATTTTGCCGACTTGTCAGAGGAAAGTAAAACTTGGTAAGAAATGAAAAATGTATTTCCAATTCCCGCGCCGCGTGGTTAGCAGAACGTCCATCTGGGCTGGCTAAGGTGGCGAGCTGTAGCTGGCCCCGACGCTGGCTCTCTTCAGCCACTCCAGCCATGCAAAGCAGAGGGGAAACCAGCAGAAGCAGGTACCTACGCATTCACCTTGACTAGTGGCAGGTCACTGGCTCTCTGTCTTGCATCTCCATGTTAATAATGCCATACGAGAGATACAAGGTGGTCTTATGAGACGCTGCATTTCCCTAGTGCTCTTCACTGGAGATCTCAAAGCACTACCCAAAAAACCACTAGTGAACTGAGCCTTACCCATGAGATGGGTAAGTATCATTCCCCCATTTTACAGATGGGGAAACTGAGGCATGGATGGGTGGGGTCAGCAGGAAGGACCTTGCCCAAGGTCACCCAGAGAGTCCAGAGCTGGGAAGAGTCCAGCTCTCTTGACATCTTGACTTTTAGCCCTTGGCCTCTATTGCGTCCCTCTCGGGAGTCACATTTTGCTGCTCAGGTGAAAGGTGCCCTAGAGGGGCCATGCCTCCAGTGACCTGTTCCAGCGCTCGGCGCGTGGGGCCACCCATGTGCTCCTGAAGATCACTGGAAGAGGAGGCTTGTGTGGGTCAAAGAACTCCTAGGCTATTAGCCCAGTCAACAAAGGAGCCTTTCATCACATCGCCTGCTCACTGTTTGAGCTTCCAAAGGCTGAATTTCCTTTGGCGATCTCTGCACTTACTGTATCATTGCACTGAATTAACCTCCCCACGCTGCCGTGGCTCTGCCTTCCCCTCCATCCCACAGCCTCACTGGTTTCAGCTGCCCTCCAATTAGTTGCGATGGCGTATCCCCTCGTTAACGCGTGGGGATTGATTTCCAGCACAGCCTGCAAGGGGTTTTCTGGCGGTGGCTTTATTCCCAAATATTGTGCTGAAAAGCTCACCGGGTAAGTTTTTTCTGCAGCCCCTGCCACGTGAGGGGGAATCTGAGTCTCACGGTAATTTACAACAATACGGAAAAGCCATGTGCTGCCCCACCGCTCACCAGGGACACTGAGATCGGCAGAACTGGAGCTGCTGGCTTCTCAGGGCAGCATAATCCCGAGGATGGGCCGTTCGTGGCAAGGTCCCTCTGCTAGAATGCTTGTCTTGCATTCAGTGGGAGCCAGGGCCCTCAGTACCATCCATCTGAGCAAGGCTAAGAACGGGTGTCCCTTTTGGGAAGGCCGCAGGGTTCAGGAGACCTGAGTTATGCTCCTTACTCTGACACTGACCTGCTGGGTAAACTTGGGCAAGTCACATCCCTGCTCTGTGCCTCAGTTTCCCCACCTGGAAAGCAGGGGTAATGGTACGTGCCCTCTTTCTAAAGATTGACAGAGGAAAAGCACAATGTAACTACTAAGTGTAGGTATTATTCCTTACATAAATCTACATTAAAAGAACATTAAGATTGCAAAGTGAAGCACTTAAAAGTCAAGAAATGCCAATGTGAAGGCTGCCCACATAACCTTAACTGTGCCCCTAGTGCATATGCATCATGCTGCATCTTCTAGTAATATATACTTATTTCCACAGGACACTTGACTCATTTAGGGCCTGATCCAAGCCTTTTGCAGTAAATGAGAGCAGGATGGACAGTGCATGGAGAATGAGTGTGGTGCTGAGTATTTAATTTTTACTCTGCGCAGTAAACCTACTCTATCATTTGGGTCCAACGTGCATATTTTACGTCACTAATTTCGGGTCAATACTGAGCTCGGCTGAATTTGAACTAGTGACTTTGCAGTACCAAACTCCCCACCCACACACACTGGGGCCTACTACAAATGCCCTGAGCCATCCACTCCCCTTGTTTATGAACTCATGGGACCTCGGTACCTGCATATTAGGCATTCAGAGTCAGGGCTGTAGAAATTAACATCAATTATAATAACAGTCTGTCCAGCTCTCTAACACTTTGCTGCTGAGTAGCTCAAAGAGATTTGCCTCTGGAGTACTGGGCCCAGTTTTGGGCCCCACACTACAAGAAGGATGTGGAAAAATTGGAAAGAGTCCAATGAAGGGCAACAAAAATGATTAGGGGGCTGGAGCACATGACTTATGAGGAGAGGCTGAGAGAATTGGGCTTTTAGTCTACAGAAGAGAAGACTGAGGGGGGATTCGATAGCTGCTTTCAACTACCTGGAAGTCTAGATCCATCCTCTAAAGAGGATGGATCTAGACTGTTCTCAGTGATACCAGATGACAGAACAAGGAGTAATGATCTCAAGTTGCAGTGCGGCAGGTTTAGGTTGGATATTAGAAAACACTTTCCCTAGGAGGGTGGTGAAGCATTGGAATGGGTTACCTAAGGAGGTGGTAGAATCTCCTTCCTTAGAGGTTTTTAAGGTCAGGCTTGACAAAGCCCTGACTGGGATGATTTAGTTGGGGTTGGTCCTGCTTTGAGCAGGGGGTTGGACTAGACACCTCCTGAGGTCCCTTCCAACCCTGATATTCTGTGATACATGAATTAAGTCTTGTGGTGCCCTGTGAAGTAGATCAGTGTCGTCATCTCCATTTTGTAGGTGGGGAAACTGAGGCACAGGGTGCAAGGGACCTGCTTGAAAATGGGTGCAGAACAGAAACTGGCCCTTGCCCTGCTTTAATGACCAAACATCCTTCTCCATAATAACAACTGTCAATAGAAAAGGGAGACTGGGACCATGAGGAATGTGGTCTTTGCACCTTGTTTGTGGAGAGTCCCTCCTCCAGGGCCCCAGCAGCACTTTGCTATTCAACCACGTTGCTAGGTTCCACTTGGAGTCACAAGCTAGTTTATTGGATCTCATTCTGCGCGGGTGGGTTGGGTTTTTTCTGACTTGCCTTTCCAGGAAAAAAGACTTTGAACGCCAGGGTGTGTGCAGCGTAATAACGCTGAGTGTGCACCAGCCAAAGAGGAAATTGTTCTTTCGCCGCAGGAGCTGCTGGGCATTGTCTCCAGGAGCTACCCCTGCGCACACGGGAACAGGAGTAACTCAGCAGGGGAGGTGCTTTCCTGGGGGTGGCTCTGGGTTCACGTGGTCTGGGAGTTAGGCTGGGTTGTGCGGAAGAGAGAGACCGGAGAGCATCTGGAGAAGTGGAGAGCGCCGTTCCTGGCTTTGTTTTCACTGCCTCTGTTCCTTGCAGAGCCCCCCGATCGAAGATGCTGTCTGGGAAGGTGGAGAAAAGAATCGCGTCCTCCGTGTACATTACCCTGGCCCCTCCCAGGAGGGACCCAGTCATCAAGGAAGATGTAAAGCCAGAGGGGCCTCGGCCGAGCTCAGGCCACCCAGAGGAGGCTACGAAATCAGATGGGACCCACCTGCCCCAAGCGTCGCTGCCGAAGAAACTTTCCAGCAGCGGCCAGCAGACCGGCAAGCAGAGCAGCAGGACGCTGGGCTGTGCTGGGCCCTTGTCTGGGGCAGCGGGCTTGTCCAACGGAGGTAAGATGAACGCAGTGGACTGACTGCGCGGCACGGCGTTCGTCGAGCAAGCGGCACAGGGCCCCTGCACAGGGCTTCAGTGGGAGAGTGGGTCGTAATTGACTAGAACCCGGCTCCAGCTGGGATCCAGATCTGGCTTCCAGACCCCCCTGCATTCAGGAAGATTGAGTTCAGAGTCTTGGGAAGTGGCCTCCCTCCCAGCAGGACGGCGCCTGGGCAGGGGGTTACTGCCCAAGGGCCTCGGAGGCTGGTGGCGTGAACTGCCCCTGGGAAGCAAGACAGGTGGTGGCCTTATGTGGGGCAAGTTTCTGCCGGAGCCCCTATCGATTCCCCGGGCCTGTGCTCCCAATATGACCCATCATCCCCCTGCTGCTGGTCCTTGCTCCGAGCCCGCAAGCAGGCACGGCTGCAGGAGCAGGGAGGCTGGCCAGCAGGCAGCCCCAGCAGGGGAAGTGAATTAGCCCCTCGGGGTCCAATCAGCATTTGGGCTGGCGGGCTAGAGAGCAGAGCAGGCCAGGGGCTAGACACCTGCTTGGAAGGGGGAGCAGAAAACGGAGGCGAGGCTGTTCCCCTTCGGGGTGGGTTAGGGCAGATCGCTGGGGCCGATGACAAGGCGGAGGGGCTGAGCCCCAAGTCTTTCCATTGACTTTGGGGGGCTTTGCCTCGGGCCCGCAGCGCTCATGTGATGTGCTAGTAAAGGATGGTCCCACCCGGCCCCTGGGTACGTCTCCGGGCGGCTCGCCCAAGCCTCTGTCTGTGCCGTGTTTTCAGGGCGCTGGCACCTGTCTGGGGAGCTGTGCTGCGAAGCCCACTCCTAGCTGCCGTGCAGACAGACTCCCCTGGGGTCAGGATCAGGGGCTTCCAGAGGGGAAGCGGGGTTAATTCCCTTGAGCATTGAAATGCACGAGTTTGGGGTCCCCGGCCTGTCTCCCCTGCCCCCAGCTGGTGACGTGACAATGAGCCTTCCCAGTCGCTCCCAACTCCCCGGGTGCCATCTGCTTCCCATCACTGCTCGCTTATCGGCACTGTTGGCAGCCGCCAGGACACACCAGCTGGGCTGCCTGGGAAAGGCAGTTTGCTGTGTGGGCAGGTTGCGTGTTGGCTGCAAGTCAAACAAACAGCAGGAGAGGAAATTTATTAGGGCATTTGCTGGGAAGGAAGTGAACAGTTAGACCCCCCTCCCCGGCACAGTCCCCCTCTGCTTCCAAGCTCCAGAGAGATTATCCTTTGAATAAAATAGTGGATTCTTTGCAGGCAGGCTTTCGTCTCCCCGAAAGAGGCCGTGGCCCCATGCAGCATGGTAGTGGGGCTGCACTATCAAAGCCCAGCTCAGTTTAGCACCCCCTACCCCTCTGGTATCTCTGGGGAAAAACACAGTGGGCACCAGCCCAGAAACCAGTTGGGTTCGTTCACCCGTCTCCCCAAGGCCAACGTACCGCTGCCATTCCTGTTCCGAGGGGCCACCCTGGCTGGGCACAGCTGGGCACACTTGTTAAGTGACCCATGGGCGCACACAGCACACCTGCCGCACACGGGCTGAGAAACATGCCCACCCGTCACTAACTCCATCAACTCCGCCTACCGTCCTGCTCCGCCTCCTCTCTCTCCTGCAAAGCTCCTAGCAGCCCTGTCCCCCGCCAGCAGCCTGCAAGCGCCAGTCCAAAATTCCCCCTGGCTTTGGGAACTTGGTTTTTTTAAGCCCTGTCCACAAAGAGGCCGTGTGGGGCAGTGGGACCAGAACCTGGACACGCTGGCCTCTCCTGCTTGATCTAAAGGAGAGCTCGGCTATTGCTGGAGGTGGAGGCTCACCTCCGTTAGCCCTCAGCAGCGGCCTGGCGTACGTCCTCTCCGAGGGTGCCATGATCGCTCGCAGCCCGGGCATTGCCAAGAGCACGTGCTGAGGCCACACTCCATGGCTGCGCTATTGACGGTGCAAGTTCAGTGATGCTGGGCTAAGGCTGCTTCGGACACGGCGACAAGATCAGCTAACCCCCAAAACCCCTCGATGCCTCAGCGAAACGTCCGGGGCACCAAGCCATCACAGACACCAGCTGGGCTGGGATAGTTCTGATTCCATCTCTGACTTACTTCAGCTGAGGGGCAAAGGGACTCGGATCCCACCCAGCCTTTGCAAAACCAAGCCCTGACCGATGAGCAAGATTAAACCGCAAACCCAGAACCCAGCCACGGCTGGCCTGGGGCTGCAGTAACGCCGCACCCTGACCTGGAGTGATTTCCTCTTGATCCCAGAAGACGGGCCTGGTTTTCTAGATGTAGGCTCCTGGCTTTGATGTGCAGCAGGAGAGGAGCTGTGATGAACAAATGCTCTATGCAGGGGAACTGCGTTCGTTACGTTTCTCCTGCCAATTAGCCAACCCCGCAAATGCTCCTGGTGGGGTGGGGCAGAGGGACACCCGCGCTGCAAACACACATGCCTGCCAGCCCCAGGGGTCGGAGGGGGATTTTAATCTCCAGGGCTGACAATCCAGTCCCGTTCACCAGCACGAAATTAACCTGGTGTGATTCAGTCTGAGTTAGACCCTAGGGCCCCTGCGCTCAGTGTGTGATTTCCTTATACACCCTGCTTCCTGCCAGACTCTCACCTTGTTCCTTGCTTGTTTCAGGTTTCTCCTCCTTTCCTCGTCCTGTCCTGACCGACGTTCCCGCAGGCTCGGACCCTGAGAGCCCTCTGCCGTCCCCTCCACCGTATCTTCTGACCGGTGAACTTAACGACCCATCGGTGCAGACGCTTTGCCCTGATCTGCAGAAGCTGCATCTGAGCTCACCTGTGAGCCGGCAGGTATTGAGGGAAGGCTGGGGGAGGCGGTTTCGTGTCATGGCCTGCCGGGACGTTTTGAACCCTGCTGCCCAAAGAACAGCATCGAGAACCCTGAGGGAGGGCCGGTTGTTGGTCATGTCACTCGTTTAGGACACCTTAGGGACAAGCCTCTGCTCTGCCACAGACTTCTTGTGTGACCTGGGGCAAGTCACTTAGCCTCTCTGGGCCCCAGGTCCCCCATCTGTAGAATGGGGATAATAGTCCTGCCCTGCCTCACTGAGGCGTTGTGAGGACACGTGCTGAGGACTGTGAGATGCACAACTATTGTGAGCTGCCAGGAGCTTATGGCGATGGCCGTGTGAGTCACTACACTAGAGATGCTTTAGTGTGTGAGCCGATCGGTTGGGAGGCTGAGGGAGGAATTTCCCCCTTCTCCCTTGGGTATGTTTGAACAGCTGTTCTGTCTAATCTGTTACAGTTCCTAGCCTAGCCCAGTGCTGTCTGTTCTCTAGGGCAGGGGCGTAGCTGCAGCTCTAGAGACACAAGCCTGCAGGGCCCTGTGGTGCCCGTGTAGCGCCAGAGCGATCTGTGGGGAATCCGGCCCCTAAGCTTTACCCGCAGGCTTTGCAAAGGTCCAGGAAGCCAGGGCCCCTCTCTTCACACTGCCTGAGGCCCGACACTGGCCTGGCCCGGCCGATGCTCTGTGGAGAAGGCAGCGCGCAGGTCCACAAAACAGAAGTGCCGGAAAGCCGACCTGCTTGGCGTTCGTTTGGGGTTTCGATCGCGTTCAGCTAAATCAGCCCGAATTCTGATGGAGCGGGAGGAGCCTCCAGTCACCGGGCCCAGACCCGTGGGAACTGAGCCTCACGGGGTGTGTCTCATGCGGAAGGGTGCGGCTTGGGGATCTCTGCGGAGGACGTACCACCCCCAGGAGCGGGCAGCATCGCCGGGGATCGAGGCCCGGCCTAGGTGCCTCCCCTGCGGTTGGTACTTGTGGGCCTCGGCGGAGCTGTGGGTGGGACGCGGTCCAGCTCCAACCTGCGCTGTTCTTCCCTCGATCCAGTCCCTCATTTTCAGCAGCCCTAAATTCAAGGCCCAACTCTTGTCCAGATCCCTCCCATCTTCCGGGAGACGACCCGCTCGTTCCCCTGAGAAACGCCACAGGATTTGCCATGGCTCTGTGCTGAGCTGGCAAACCCAGCCATGGCCTACAGGGGAATAGCAACCATCTCGCGTTGGAAGAAATGGGTCTGGCGCTGCCCATTAAACTCCCCGGCTCTGAAGACCCGAGCAGATCCCTGCCCACGGGGGAGCCATTTATTCCCCCATCTGAGTCCAGTCAGCCGCATATTCACGTCCTTCCCTCTTCCCGCCCCGTCTTGGGTGGTGAAATTGACCAAAAATAACAGCGCCTGAAGGATGCAGATGTAGAGTCTGATTCTGTCCTCGCCCGCTCTCTGCCGTGTCTCTCTGGATGGAGGTGTCCAGCCATCACCTGCCCCCCTCCAGGGCATCTGAGGCAGAGAGCAGCTGGCTCCTTCCCTCCAGCCAGTGAACGTACCCCTTCCGCCATCCCGAGCTCCCTGGATTCCCATCTCACGATGGATCAGCAGCTGCACGTGCACCCAGATTGCCGGCTCGGCCGCTGCGTGGTTTGCTGTTTGCATGCTGCGTTCTCGAGGCCCTGTGGATTCACCCAGGCCAAATTTGTGTCTCGCTCCTGCTCTCCCTACGCCTTCTGCTCTTGGCACTGACCTTGTCTCCGTCCCTCCATGCTTAGTCCCCTCTGTTGGTGCAGTGACCAGTAACTGCCCGAACCCACAGAGCATTGTTGTATCCTAATTTTAGGAAAGCTGGGGACAAATTGGAGAGTCCAGAGGAGAGCAACAGGGCTGATAAGAGGTTTAGCAAACCTGATCTCCGAAGAAGGGTTGAAAACACTTGGTGTGTGTGGTCTGGAGAAGAGAAGGCTGCGGGGGGGCCTGATAACAGTCTTCAAATAGGTTCCGGGCAGTTAGAAAGATGGGGATCAATTGTTCTCTCCTCCACCCAGGGCAGGACGAGAAGTGATGGGGGTTAATCTGCAGGAAGGGAGGTTTCGATTAGCTATTTGAAAACCTTTTGAACACTGAGGAGAGTTCTGCCCTGGGGCAGGTTACCTAGGGAGGCTGGGGAGTCCCCGTCATTGGAGGGCTTTATGAATAAACTAGACTAATGCCCAGGGTCAGATTAATCTTTTGTGGGGCCTGGCACCTGAACCCACTTGGCCTTTTTCTCCCCAAGGCCCTGCCCATTGCTCGCGCAGGGGGAAGGGGGCAGAGAGGGACGAGCAGAGAGCAAGGGGGCAGGGGGTGGAAAGGACCAGGCGGGGCCTTGGAGGGGAAGAGGACAAGGTGGGGCAGGGCCTCGGGGCGGAGCCTGGGTGGAGGTGGGGGTGGGGCCACGATTCGGGTGTGGGATTGAGCGTGGGCCTGACACCTTGGCAAACCTGGTATTGGATTGACAAACCCGTCAGGGATTGTCTAATTTTACTTACTCCTGCCTCGCCCGGGGGGCTGGCCCAGCTGACCTCTCGAGGTTCCATCCGACCCCACGGTACCATTCTCTGACCCCGTGGGGTGTCATCAGAGCACGGCCGAACGTGCAGATGAGACGCATCGCTGTCACGGTGCACAAACTCCGAGAAGCAGCTGCAAGCCTGGGATGGCAGATCTCAGTAGCGGTTCCAAGATATATGGTGTCTGTCATAAAGGAACTGGCGTTGTTCTAAACAGCAGCAATACAACACAGAGCCAGCCGGGAATGTTTCCAGCCACCTCCCTCTGTGGGGTAATTCCAGCAAAATCAATGGGGTTACCCCAAGGATGAGAAGGTTCTGTCTGTGGACGGTGGTTATTTCTGCTGTGAAGGCAAATCTGTGGCCACTGGGAGTCTGTGACTTTTTGAGATGAGAGGAAGGATAGTCTTGTGGCGAGGGCAGGACTGGAACCCAGATCTCCTGAGTCCAACCACTGCACTTCCTATGCAATCTTGGGCAAGTCATTTAAAAAAAAAAAAATACCCATGCCATGCCTCAGTTTCTCCATCTGTAAACTGGGGGTAATGGTACTTGCTTTCTGCTACCCTTTTTCTGTCTTGGCTATTTAGACTTTGTGCTTTGTGGGGCAGGAACTGTGTCTCACTGCTGTGTGCTATGATAATGAATGGCCATAACAGCACCTGGCTCGTATCTAGCGCTCCCGTCAGCCAATCTCAAAACTCTTGCCAAAGGTCAATGTTGTTATAAATGTAAGTGTTGCTGTTCTCCGGGAAGCGGTTTTCATAGAAAACGGGAGGGATTTTCTAGCCCTTTGCAATGTCTCTGGGGCCCTGCTGACGGGTCTGACGGGCAGCCTTCGGAACCTCCTGTCACAGGCCCGGAACGCTGCCAAACCTGGGCATGTACCAAAGCCCGATGCAGCCCTTGCAAAGCCTCAGTCAGGTGCCCGCCCCAGCTCAAAATGCCTTTTCCCCTCTTCATCAGGCTTCCTCCACATTCCCAGCAGAACCGAGGCAGCATAAAGTCCAGCCAACCCGTCCGGAGCAAGTGGAGGAGTGCCAGGTGTGGAAACAGAACACAAATGGGCACCTGGAAAGAGACATTTCCACAGGTAACTGCCAGAGTCCATTAATAATAGCTCGTTCTTTGACAGCGCTTGACCGCCATAGATCCCATGAGGCTTTGCAAAGCTATGTGTGCTTTACTATCCCCATTTTGCAGATGGGGAAACCGAGATATGGTGATAAATGACTTAACCAAGGCCAAGCAGGGAGTCAGTGGCAGAATCAGTGCCAGGTTACCAGGATCCCCAGCTTCATGCTCTGTCTACAAGCTCCCAACTGTCCCTAAAGGGCTCAGTTCTGACTCCAGTGGGGCTGCATTCACCTGGTTGTTAGCAAGGGCAGATCGTGCGGTAATGGAAGGATCGGTTTTTGCTAACTCCCAGCAGCACTCTCCTGTCCCTGGGCACATGGAGCATTTTAGCAAAGGAGTTTCTCAGGCGGAGTCCGCTGCAGGGGGAATGGGCTGCCGTGCTGAGAATGTCTCGTTAGTTCCGGGATCCGCACCCTCAGCGAACTGGAGAGACACTTGGCTAGCGAATGGAGTCGCACAGCTGGTGGACAACGGCTGGAGTCCAGACCCGTGTGGCACCCACAGCAAAATGCCCGGCAGAGCAGAGCCCAGTGTCCCTTCCGATGTGTCTGTAAAGCACCCAGCACAGCAGGGCCCAGCTCTGGGTGCTACCCTAACCTGTGCCGGGGACGGTGTGTCCGCTCTGTGCCCAGCAAGCAGGCAGGACCGAGTGCTGGGACCAGCAGCCCCAAGGCTGGGAGTGGCAGCTAGGCTGTTGGGGGAGGGGGCATCGGGAGCCTGGGGGCGGGAAGAGGGGTCGCGGGAACCTCACAGTGCGGGGCGGGGGGGCTGGTGGAGGAGGAGCTTGGCTGGTGTTGGAGCCTGTGATTGGAGGAGAGGGGAAGGTGGGGGATTGCAGACACTGGCGCGCTCCTAGGTGATCCTCACCCCCACCCTACAAAATATACAAGACCAGCCCTGCAGTCTGGCTTTACCTCCGTGGTGCCAGCGTGGGTCCGCGGTGAGTTCCCTACAGCATCCCTGGCCACAGTAAAGTGACTTGGTTCTTTCTTCCAGTCTGTGCCTTTTGCCACAAGGCCATTGCCCCCCGGACCGCGACCATAGAAGCCATGAACAAAGAGTACCACGCCGACTGCTTCACGTGCCGGACCTGCCACGGCCAGCTGGCAGGGCAGCGCTACTACCAGAAAGAGGGCCGGCCAATATGCAGCTCTTGCTACAAGGTCAGCGCCGCCGGCTCCTGGCCGTCCTGAGAGGCCAGTGTCGTTCTGTTCATGGGAGTCAAATCCGGCTTCCAAGGGAGCCCCGGGGAAATAGGAGGGGTTCAGAGTTTGGCAAGACCGGCCAGGGTCCCTCGGGTACAGAAGGGCCCTACCCTGCAAAGACCCGTCTTTGTAATGCCATCGATACTGGCTCAGACACGGGTCTGTACGGAACCAGGGCCTGATCCTGTGGGGTGCAGGGTGGTCTCAACTCCCAGGAGCTTCAGGGGGAGTTGTGAGGGGTAGATTAGCCTGAGGATCAGTCCCGAGCAGATCTAAAGCAAGGATTGCTGGGGACTGGGAGTCGGGCTAGCCACACTCCCTCCCCAGCTCTGCCCCCGGCTCCGCGTCACCTACAGCAAGTTGGGTAGGTCAGTGTTTTCAAAAGGGGCCTCCTGCTCCACGCGCCTCTTTTGACAATCTGGATCTTCATATCCGGGCCTTAACTTATCCCCCTGCAAAATGGAGTCAACATGGACTTAATATATCAGTGTTTCAGAAGGGGCTTGGAAACACCTAGATGAAAAGTGCTACAGGAAGGCCAGGGATTCTCATTGTTACAGGCCGGACGGATGTCTGTGTCCTGGGAGTGTCCCCCATCCATCTGTGTCGTTCGTTCCGAAGCAGCAAATGCCACAGTCTTGCATTGCTACGGTGACCGTAGTGCCATGGGGCTTAGCAGACAGCTTCTAGCTTGGAGGCGTGAACGGCTCTGCCCTCGTGCCGGGAGGGTCTCTCAGCCCACGCTGGTTCCTCCCAGCTCTGTGGCCTGGAGATCTCCCTCGCTGCATAGGTGAGGGCTGCGTTGGGGGCGCAGTGAGGGGCGAACGGGACCATCCACTTCCGGTTTCTGCGCTTTACCTGCCTCTCTCCTTTCCGCAGGACACGCTGGAGAAATGTGCCAAGTGCCAGGGTCTGATCCTGGAGCACATCGTCCGCGCGTTGGGCAACGGCTACCACCCCGAGTGTTTCACGTGCTCCGTGTGCGGCCGGAGCATCGGGGACGAGAGCTTCGCTGTGAACGACCAGGACGAGGTGCACTGCGTGGAGGATTTCTACAGGTGCGATAGGTTCTAAGTGGCGCCTCGGAGGGGTAGGAAGCTAGAGCGAAAGCGCCTCTGGACCTAAACGAGCCTCCCCTTCCGCTCAGAGGGCCTGATTCTGTGCAAAAGGTAAGTCTTGCTCGCGTGAGACAACCTGAAGGGCCCGATCCTGCAAACCTTCCCTCCAGCCAAGTAGCCTTTACTCACCCAATTCATCCCCTGGGCTTCAACTGGGGTCTTTGCCATCAGGAGTCCCTCCTTAGTATGCTGCTCTTTCTGCTCCTGAAGTCAATGGGAGCAGGGCTGGATGCCAAGTTACAAGAGACCCAGTTCTTCCCCACTTCGCATCTTAGGGAGTCGTTATACCCCTGGGCAAAGTGGGGGGGAATCTTCTTCACCCCAGTGGTAGCATTTTACATCCCCTTTGCAAAGGGCCCAGGGTGAGCGACGGCCCTCTGCTGGAGAGATGCTTTGCAGGATTGCATCCTTCATTTTGTATCTTGTGCGCAGGACTTAATTTATTTTTGCTCAGTTTCCCCTTTAGTTCAATGTCTCCTCTATTCACCCCAGCCTGGTTCACGCTGCAGCACTCCAGGGGCTGACTCGCCACTCTGTCACGCTGCTGCTAAGTTAGGATCCACGCCGCTGTCGTCAGTGGAGTTACACCACTGACGCTGGCGTAGAGGAGAGCAGAGACAGGGCCACAAGGGACTGACTGGATAGCTCGGCCTGGCCTCCCGCTCATTCCAGTCCGTCTCATCCTTAACCGGCGCTGAAAGAGGCTCTGTTGTTTCCGTTTCCCCTGCAATAATACTGAAGCAGCGTAAAGTACTGTGGATCTCGCTTTACATTGTGCTGTGAATGGCTAAGCGCATTGGCCTGGGAACTGCTGTGGCCTAAGAGGTTGGCTGTTTATCTCGTCAGGAAGTACGCCCCCGTCTGCAGCGTCTGTGAGACGCCCATCATCCCGCAGGAGGGGAAAGATGCCTACAGGATAGAATGCTTGGGGCGAAGCTTCCATGAAAGCTGCTATCGGTGTGAGGTAGGTCCTGCGGGGATGCTGCCGATTTTTTTAAAACAAACCCTTGGTGGTGTCCTAGAAAGTCCTAGAAACCACCCGGAGGCAGCCCCGAACAAACAGGATTTTATTCCCCAAACCCGGGTTCTCTCCCTGGGTTATTGGAGAACTCTCCCGGGGTTTACAGTTAGCTTTTCCTAGCCAGGAAAGAGATCCTAGCAGTGACACCTGTGGTTCTCTGGAGTCTTCTGCGAAGGAAGCCATGGAAGCTCCGTCACGTGAGACGCTGGACCCGGGGCTGGAAAGACTTTGGAACATGCCATCCCATCAAAGGGACGGAAGTCATGTTCCTCTCGACGATTTCTGGGATTCTGTCATCCCTGCGTGTTGGAAAATAGCAGTCACCATCCAATGTGTGACCACATAGTGCAGGAATACCACAGATGCTGTTAGCATGACCCGTTGGTCCAGTAATAATCACAGAGTCGTAAAACTGGAAGGGACCTCGAGAGGTCATTGTCCAATCCCCTGCGGGACTAAGTATTATCTAGACCATCCCTGACAGGTGTCTGTCCAACCTGCTCTTAAAAATCTCAAATGATCGAGACTCCACAACCTCCCTCAGCAGCTTATTCCAGGGCTTAACCACCCAGACAGGTAGGAAGTTTTCCAGCCAACCTAACCCTCCCTGGCTGCGATTTTAAACCCATTGCCTCGCCTCAGGTTAAGGAGAATAATTTTTCTGCTTCCTTGTGGCACCTATAGAGAGAATTGGGTTCTTCCCTGCGAATGTTTTTTCTGGTTCCCTGTGTGAGGGAGGCTCTGACGTGTTGGGCTTTCTCCCCCGGAGCAGCCTACGGAGCTGGCTTCACTAATGAGGCAGATTCCTGCCCTGAGTTGCTCGCTATCTGTTTGTGGCACATTCCTCTAAAGACTGTATCCCCCAAAGGCCTTATGCCCATTTCTCAGTGGCTGTTAGGGGTGGAGCATGTCCCTGGAGATTGCGGGTGCCC